>VWZZ01006764.1:1186-152113 GCA_013399095.1 Psophia crepitans
GAGTGGGGAAGGCCTGGGTGGGTCCACCCGCGGCCCGGGCCCCGCCGCGCTGCTCGGGGCGTTGCCGTTGCCGTCTGGTGCCGTTGGCGGCGTGGGACGCGCCGTCCTGACAGCCGGGTTTGATGGCGTTTTTAAGGAAGATGTGTTTTGGATCATACTAGACCTGTTCATCTGCCTTAAGCCCCTCAGTCTGTTATGTTTTGGGAGCAGTCTGCTAACGTCTAAAGCAGTCGACATTTCCTCCAGGCGGATCACACAGATCTCTTTTCCCTCTGTTTCTTATTTACAGTGACTTCTGACTTGTTGCTTCCAAATGCTGTTTCTTCCTGTCCTTTGGCGCTCTGTAACAGGATGCTAATTAGCCATGCCATGTCACATACAGCAGCTCTGCTCAGTTCACGCAGAGTCTGATTCTGGTACATCAAACATCAATGAAATAAAACATCTTCTGTGAATCCTTTAGTCACATTCTAGTATTATGTATTTTTGTGTATGTGTTTGTACACATATATAGAAAAATCACGTGTACATATATCCACACATTTCTACAGTTTCTTCTAGGGAAGTTAAGTTAAACTACATAAAGTTGATAGGAGCTTTCTGCTATAGAATTGTTTAAAGGCCAAAACTCGTTTTTAGGGTGGTTTTGGGATTGGTTTTCTTCCTAGAGATTAAAAAATGCTACCTAAGGCATTTCATAGTATTCCTGGTAAAAATTTTGAAGGTCTTTTCCACAAAGCACTGCAGATGTTCTGTTGAGATATGCCCCTGTAGCATGAAGTTCACTGAAATAGCCCATCCAGTTATATAGGCAGTAATGCCTTTCTGACAGTATTATGTCAAGACTATAAATATAGAAAGTTTGATCACAGAAGATATTTTCAAACTGAAAAAATAACTGATGCGCTAACTTTTGTCACTTGATTTTAGAAGCCTCGCTACTGCAGAGCATAATATTGAACTACAGAAGGGAAAATCATGAAAACATAAAAACTGATAAAGTTAATTGTTAAGTTAAATGTTTACATCTTTGTAACTAATGGCTCCTTCGAACAACTAGGGGGGGAGTGTCAGTTTTACTTCTTCTTTACAAGGAGTAACAACCACTTCTGGTTATTCTGTGTCCCAGATGTTATATTTTAAAGAGACTAGTACTATATTTCATCCATTGGCTCTACTAGCCTACGCTTTGGACTAACTGTCCCTGGCAGCCTCAGAAGAGAGAAAGTGAAATCTGATTCCACTCTGTTCCTTACTAGCACTCGATGTGAGTGGAGCTGGCAATGAATCCAGTAGTTGCTGATAGTCTTGGTTTCAGATGTTCTTAGCTTGACAGACTTTATCTATTTATTTGCCTCAGGCTGAAACCTTCTCTTTTCCCCTTTTACATTTCAGCTAAAACAGCTTCAAAAAATGAGGCGATAACCCAAAAACATCCGAACCAAGGTTAATGATCTGTTCTGATAGCTGTTCACTATGCATATAGCAAGACAGTGATTACCCTGTATGTTTAGGTGTAAGTTACGACTGGGCTTGGAAGGTACTATTGCATGAACTGGAAGTTCATCGTTATCGCTGAGGGATCTGCTGATTTGCTTGTACCTTGGAAAAAGTAACTGAACGACACAGTCATTCCATTAAAAAAAAAATTAAGATTTTTTTTTTACATAACAATCTCTCGTGTGTTAAAATATTTTTGCAGTGGGATTCTTGTGATATATCCATAAACAGTAAAGCAGCCCTACTGAATGCTTGGAAAGGATCCCACCTTTTGAGAGGCAAAAGAGCCATACTTGAACCGAAATTCTAAACCTCCTGTCAGTAGTCCATGAATACAAGACTATGCTCAAGTTTTCATTTCAACTGAACTTTGGGGATCAGTGCGGGATTAAATTTGGTCGTGTGCTTGATTTAAGAGTGGATCTACCTTCAGTGGAGTGGCCCAGACATGGTGGGCTGGTTTTGTTACCTCCATCACCCTTGTCTTCGATGTAGTATCACATGGATTTGTCATTGGTTGTAAAAGGACATAGTTTTGTCAACCGTAAGGGTAGATAGGATTTACAAATAGGTGGAAACATACAGGCTACATCTGTATCAGAAAATAAAGCAGATGAGGACTCATTCTTAACGTGTCAGAGCAAATGGCATGACATAGCATGGCATAGCTGGCATGCACACAGCTAAATTCTTTCCCCTTCAAAAAAGCGTGGCCTTTTCCATACTGCCTGCTGGTATATGATTGCAAACCGTTACTGAGCTATGCTAGGCCCCAACTTGTACAAGGACATTGCCTGGGAGAGTACTAGTCAGGGGCCCAACCATTCCCAAAAGCATACCAGCAGTCAGAAGTACGGATAGTCGTGTGCCAGTGCGCAGATTCTGCCTCTGTCCCATTTAAATCACTAGCACAAGCAGTCACAGAGTCAGATGAGGGACGAAATTTGGCTCGAGCCTGCAGCCAAAGCAGACGTGAAAGTTCAGAAGCAGTGATGGGCTATATACCCACAGGGAGTACAGAGTGGTCAGTAAGAGATTCCTTTATAGTTTGGGAAGTAAAACCACCCTTGCTCTGTAAACTGTGCTTTTAACAGCAATTAACTGACTGCAAATGTTATTTGCATTTTAAATATCCTTTATGTATTTGCTATGACACTGAACAAAAACACTTTCTGTATGATGTGCATTCAATAAATTACCTCTCCAATGTTAAAAGAAAAAAAAATTGATGTAAAATCCATTTATGGGGCGATGCAGAGGCACTCTCCCTCCATAGTGTAAATGTATTTTTTTAATTAGCTTTTCATATTCACATGTATGGTAAGAGCAACCTGACAGGTCAGTCAACTAACAGTTCAATGTTTGGGCTGAGCATGTGCTGCAAGTATGGGAACATGGAGTAACAGAGTTCTAAAGATAGATGTCCCTTCTCTACCCCACAACACAACTGTTCAAAAATATGTGTATTTACTTGCCATTCCTAATTGTGAAGAGAGGGAGGAAAAAATGTTGTGGGAAATACCCACATGGAAAGATATTATTGAACTTCATTTAAGAAAAAGTGTCACAACATTTCCTTTTTGGTTCTAAAAGAGGTGGTGTGCCAAGCTGGTTTGAGGGCTGAGGTGAAATTGAAATGTTCAGTGTACAGACTTCTGAGAGGAAATGAGAGAGAAAGAAAGAAGAAAATGAATGCTGTAGCTGTGCACTGCCAGGGTGTCACTGCTTCACAGTTTTGAGGTACTTGATTTACTTTCTTTCTGAAGGGGAGCTGCACAGGAGAAACTTAGTTTCTATGGAGCTAAAGTTGGAGGCGTCTGGCGCTTTCTTATGGTCATTGAATTGTTACAGAAGTAGGTGTTATTTTCAAAGTACAAATGTTGGAAAGCCAGATGATACAAAATGTTCCCCTTAATCACTCCATGGAGAACATTTGCACAGCAAGGGAAAAAGAGGATCAAATTTTGGAAACCAAGAAATTAATTTAGGGAAGGACTCCCCGTGAAAGACAGTCATGACATGAAACAGCTTTTATGTGAGATGTTAGTACGGTATTAGTTCTAGTTTACATACATTCCCTGTGATTTATTTATTTTTTTTTTCATCTGCAATTGAATGTTTTGTGCTTGGTAACCGTTAGAAAAGGAGATTGGGTAGGTAAATTTGCTGTTTAAGGCATTTTTGTATGAAAATGCTCTGGCCAACAGTTTTATTTCTAAAACCACTTAATGTCTTACCATGAAAGGAGAAGTTATGCTAAGCATCCAAGCCTAATAATTCTCTTAACGGAAGTGGTACAACTCTGTCAGGAAATGGATCATTTCTTGAAAGAGTGCATGTGAGCGAAGATGTGTTACTAATTCTAGGGTTACATCTTTGATTAAACTTAAGACCTGTTTCAGTTAGAATTCATTTCTTCTCTGAATTTTTTTTTTTCTTCTGTTACCATACAGTTACAACTACTATTCTAGGCAGCACTTTCAGAAGTTTAATTGTTAAAAGTCTACATGACTATGAAAGAGAAACAATAAAAATATTTGTTATGTTACTTCATTTCTGATGAGGAAAAGGAAAAGGAATGAATACTGTCCAGAGGGGAAGGGAAACAGCACTGTCTATTAAAACAGAAATAAGGGTTTATTTCAATTTCTGATCTGCTTAATGTTCAAGCTAGGCAGAGATGGAATTTCTAGTTAATACAAAGAATTAACTTCTAGATCCTAATCCTCACAATAATTTGAAATTATTTTCAGATTTGTTACAAGAAACACAGAAGGCTGTTCTACATAATGGTATCATTAAACCTCTGAGTAATACTGACTGCAGTGTAATTAAACTGAAAATCCTTTTCAGAAGACTCACAAGTGAATTCTCACTATTTTGAAAATTGGCTGTAAACTTTAGAGTAGGTGACTTTAGAAAGGAGAAGCTAATCAAGATGTTCTGAAAGCTAGAGATGAGGAAATTAAAACTTTTGGCTCAGCATGGAGACCATGAATACACCCTGGTAGTTGCAGAAGCCACGCATCTGCTTTCTAACCCCAAAGAAGGAAGCAAAAACATAAGAACAAAAGTGGTTCAATGGCAGCGTTTAAAGGTATGTGTTGCAGTTCTTGAAGAGAGCCTACCAAAAAGGAGGTAAGTGATAAGAAGTGCCACATAAAACGAAGGGCAAAAGGTAGTTTGGGAAAAGCAAAAATGAAAACTAGTAAGTTCATTTCCACAACTTATTTTCTACCAACATATTTAAAGATACCACATCTGTTAAATTACTAGAGAACAAATGAGATTTAATGAAGTGAACAATATTGCAGAGATTCCTTTTTTCCTTTACCTTGACAAAAGTTGTATGGTTATTGATTATGAACCTACTCTTCTAAATTTAAAAAGATAAGATACACCCATGAACTGAAATAACAGAAGAGAAAATCCTGAAACAGATGCATGAAATAAGAGAAATATGTTCCAGACTCAGATGGTATATCTCCTGGAGTTTGGAAGGAACTTGGAACTCCTCAGAAATATTAGGAAAACTACGAGTAGTTTCAAGCACTATTACCAGGTGACTGGAAGGCACCTCTTAACATAATATTATATAATACAATGTGACTTAATAGCAGCAGCATTACGACTGTAAACTTCTTTAAAAGGACCGGGAAAATGTTTTGATGAAAGACTTGAAAGGTTACCCTTACTTTTAAAGAATGAAAAAAAAAAAGATTATAAAACCAGTAGGTAAACACAATTCCATGAACACACACCAGATATAAAATACTACTGTGAAAAATCAGGTAGTAAAGCCAGTATCTATAATAATAAATTACAAATTTTCAATACATCTAAAAAGATGGGGATTTTAAACTGAATTTGCATAATTGACACTGTAAACTTACGACTTGGGACTAGAGCTAACCGGTAATGGGTACTCAGCAGTTCTATCATTTCGTTACCGGTTTTTGTAAAGTTTTCGTCCCATACTGCTTTATGGAGTGGTAGGATACAAACTAGGGTACGTCTAGCTCAGCATCCTGGCTCCAGCGCTGGCCGATAGCAGCTGGGTAGTGTTATGACAAACTGCTGTAAGAAACTGCTAAGGTGTAGCTGTGCAGCCTGTGGATAAAGGCCTCCATTTGTTTTCTGTGACTTTGCCAGTTCTATTTTCATCTGATCATCCCATAATGATACAGTTAAAGAAGAGAGTGAAGAATTGTTACCTTTTATCTCTTCAATGCCTTTGTTGGAGCTGCCTCTATTTTGTAGACAAATCCAGACTATGAAGTGCCCCCCAGCCTCAAAATGTCTGGTACAATGTTTGCTGTAGGTACAGGTTATGCACCAGGCACTTGCAGTTCTGTGAGCTTTCAGTAACCCATGCACAGCCTCATTTCTTTAATTTTTCTTAGGTAAAGGGCTTACAGGGCAAACGTAGGTTATTCAGATGTTCGAACCCTTACTTCAATACACCACTTTTCTAATGTAAAGTGTTTGCTGTGACAGCCTTTCAAGAGGATATCAAAACGCCAGCTGGTCAGAAGGCACTTTACTCTCCTTCTGTGAATTCCTCAGGATTCGCATTTTCTCTGAAGTGTTAGACTTCTAGGCAAAGAAATGTCCCATTAAGCAATTTTCCTTTGGCTGTCATTTATTAAGTCTGGCTAAGAGTGAGGTTTGGCATCCTCCTCCTTACAACATGTCACATTCAAAGTTACTTTTCTGGTGTGACTGCTTGTTAACATATTGATGGGCAATATTACAGCAGCGCAGATTACTGACATTGCAAATAACTCCATTAGCCCTGAGCTACTTCAACCCCCTCATTCCCCAGCATTTTCTGGGATTTAATGAAGATTTACACTAATACCACATCTCTCTCCAGCTTCAAAAGGCCACACTCCTATTCAACCAGATTTCATTAAGCCGAATCCACCATGTCATTACAGAAACTCTGTAGGAAGTGATTTGCTTCCCTTTGGACTCAGTGTTGCCTACCTACAATTACAGTGAGGTGCAACTTCAAAATGGGAAGTCAGATGAGGCAAACCACACAGATTCTTAGAATTACTTGTAATATGCAGATAAGTTAGGGTAAGACTTCAACTTCATCACTCTTTCTCTGAGTAACATATATCTGCAATGTGGCCTCACGATGTCTTCACACCAAAGGTTTTGGATGGTAGTGAGATGTTGTGAGATGCTTTCCATTATTTTCCTAAATCTTTAGATAATACATTGATTAAACTGTTCCACTGTGTGACAGTATTTTTCTTTAGAAAGCTATGTGATTGAAGACAGTGAACGAGGTACTGGTTTGGTTTATACGTATGACAAAATAATTGGGTTTGGATAGCAAGTACCAAAGCAACAGAATTATAAATCATTTAGGATTGGACATGAACCCACAGCAGTCCTGGAGCGCTATCCTTTGATGGATATATAGGGAGGAGACAAAGGGGATTTCTGCAAAAATCATTACTCTCTCCCTGCTTTTGACAAACACAGAGAGAGTGTTAATCCCTTATTTAATGTTGTGTTTTAAGCCAGACCAGGACCATGCCTTCTGTAGCCTTTTATGTACCTTTTCTGACTTGAGATATCCCATGAAAAAGTAATCGTTCCTACTCTAAGGCAACAGTTGCCTAATCTTCCCAGTGCCTCTCTTTCTCTGCAGAAGTAAATCTCTTCTCACCCCACCCACACACCCCAGGAGAGCACCTTCCCCCCTCAGCTCCCTGCCTCTGCTACAGTAGCAGCAACATTCATTTGTCTTCAGTTACAGAGTCAAGGATGTTCTTGTCATAGTTGCAGGTGATGCTGCGCATCTGCACATCATCACTCGTCTCTTCCTTTTAATGCTTTTACCTCTCTGGGTTGAAGCTTCACGTGCATCCTCTTATATAGTTGAAGCTTTGGGCTGCAATCCAGTCTATGTTGTCCCTGTTTATTTGGTTGTTTGGTTTGGTTTTGGAAACTTTAGTCCTGCTGAGATTCTTAAAGGTGACAAATACAGAAATCATGCAGTCCTATTAAAACAGAGCCTTGTCTAGAACAACAGTAAAAACAAAACATTTAGAGAAAGTCTGCCTATCCATCTTATTAATAATCTTACTATTCTCTGTTCATAGAATGTTCCGTGCTAATCTTTAGCTATTTACATCAGAGAAGCTTATCCCTTGTCTTTCCTGCTTATTTGCTTGTCTTGCATCGACCTAGTAAGTCCAAATATTCATGCAGTAAATATTCCAGCAGTCAAGTTACCTACAATATTCATAAGCTGTTTCAAAGAAGCCACAAATGTATTCTGATTTGTTACAAAAAGATCTAATGAATTAATTCTAAATGTTATTTTATAGGCGATATCAAAGTTATTTTCAGTGGAAGTTTTGATCTATAATTGAAAACGTATGCTTATGGTTTTAGTCACAGGGACAAGTGTTCAGTGCAGGTAAGAGATTACATCACACTGCAGTAACGCTGAAAAGCCCTTGCTGTAGATTGGCACCCCTTTATCCTGAGCAATATACAGACCCAGCACAAAAAGGTGCCCCCCAGAATTTCTCATTAATGTGTTATAATAGAAGCACAACTGAAAACTGGGAAAACTTTGATTTTTTCACTGAAGCTGATGATTACTATACAGGACAGAAACTGATTGTCCATCAACAGCATACGTCTGTTGGGAGGAAAGTGGGCCATCTGTAAGCATGGTATCCTCTCTATTCCTGTTTTCTCATTTTTATTTAATTTGAGATGTGTGACTTCTGCAGAGCTCATGAACCCAAGGTCGCTGAAGTTAGATGCATTTCTGTTAATATTTGTAGCTATTTTTAATATACATAGATTGTATCCTAAACAATGCCTGCTTAATACACTTTGTTTTGTATGTTTTCTGTTGTATACTTAGTAACCATGGAAAAGTCACATACAGATCATTCTGTTATTTCAACTATAAGATACTCATTTTGGACTGTCTTTTATTCTGTTAAATTTATGCAGCCCTGAAATAACTCTTTAATTGAGAACAGTTTGCTTTATGGGATCAGCCATAGGATAAATGCATATATATTTTAGATACAGGCACACACTTTTCTTTTTTTTGCCTAGGGTTTGAAACCAAGTACTGATTGCAATAGTTTCCTTCTTCAAAAGGAGTGGAAAATATTGTGTAATATTTTCCAAACTGAAGCTGGATCTACTCAGAATGCTTAGTTTTTAAACTTTCCAGTAAATGGAGGGGGGGTAGAGGGGAAGCATGTTTGATCAGGAGGACATAGATTTGCTAGTTTTTATATATGGTTTCATATTCTTTTGTATGCCTTCTGGTAAACTGTATTTTTGATGTCAAGCAAGAAAGTCTCACTTCTTTTCAGTCTTGTATTTTCATGCTCCACTGAACTTGCATTATTTCTGACAGTTTTCCCATGGACAGAATGATTGTATATCTCATATATCTGCAGTTTGAAGTGCTTTACAGATTCAGACTTAGCCTTGTATACCAAACTTTCTATGTCAAAGACAGTTAATTTACAAAGACAAGTATTATGAGAATAGAGAAGAGATTTCCATTAAGGAAATCTATCAGTAGCGAACGGAGTTTGAAAGTCATTAGCTACCATCATCTTTTCAAATGTTTTAATTTTTTTAATAGCAGTCTTCTGCTCCATCAGTTTGACTGGAAATCATAGCAGGTTCTAGCAACTGATGCCTGCTCATCTTCCTTTTAGCTGATTAAAATCCTCTCTCTTCTTTCTGTAGCGAGAAACACCTTCAATCTATATTCAAATGAAAGTGTACTTAAAAAGACTCTCTGATAGTTATGATATAACAATATATCATACGATATATCCTGCTCTATATGATTTTAGGTTTGGGGTTTTTTTTCATTTCCAAGTAGCTGAGAAATTACCCATTTTATAGATTTTTCTTTTTCTGTCTGGAAATGCTGATCCTAAATACTCACTCTGTTTTCAAAATGCTAGGTGGTCCCAAAAATGTGTCTTCATACTAATTACATGAAAAGACAAGCTAGCTAAACAGGCCTAGGTTTGAACCAAACTCACTACTCTCTTTCCCCCACATGCAAAACCCCAGACATTTGACTAATCTTCTGGAGAGAAAACCCATAGATTTTCACAGTTCAGTTTTTGCAAATGTGAATGCTCTATTTTAATTGTAGATTTAGACTTGGAGCCCATTAGTGTGAGCTGCTGAGTGCTTTTAATTAGTCTTGTCTTCTTTCGCTGCATATACTGTGTAGTCTGACTTTTCTTTGGGAGAAGATATTGCTGGTAATAGCTAATTAATTGTATTTGGAATACTCTTCTAAGATGCTTGTCTCAAGAGGATATATATTTATGGAATTAGGATTAAAGGAATGTCTGTGTTTGCAAATGGTATTCTAATAAAGATTGTTTAGTTACTTTTAAATATATTAGCTTTGGAGCTGGAATTCTAATAAAACAATCCATGCAAAATTCTTGGCTTTTGCATGTAGACAGTTCCCCAAGTAAATTAATTTAGGAGGCAGCTACTGGAATCCATATGATATGCTGCAAGCTGCATTTATATGGGATAAAGTCCACTTGACTATCAGTTTTCATGTTAACCTCTGCAAACAAAGAAATCACCCATAGCTCTGAGGTTCCCTAACCACAGGTCATGGAATGCTGGAAGGATATACCAGCTAAGACTTGTCACTGTTTGCTCTGATTTTAAACTCTTCCTTAGGTATGCATTGTTGGCCCCTATCAAAGTCAGGATACTGGGCTTTATGTTACTTTAATCCTGTCTTCTGAAGAATACTGTTGTAATAATATTTTTAATTATTTGGACATTATTCATGCATTAATCCACTCGTAAGGCACTATGATGTAGTGGAAAGTGAAAACTATTTCAGAGAAGGATGAAAATTCAGCCAGATCAAAACTTAATGCTCAGACAAGCCAGGAGTCTTTTCCCATTTGAAAACAAAATAAAACAAAACATAGCACACTCTCCATACTTAGGATATATAGTAAGTTATGTGAAAAAAAAAATCCAAGAGCAAAAATGATTATTCAAAACTAAATATCTTAAAGCACCTCCTAAATAGAAGTTATGGAATTTAATGTACGTTATTGCAATTGCCTATCTGGCATGTATACAGAAAGCAGAAGAAAAAGGATCAATAGTTGCTAAGCAGACCAAAAAAGACCTAAACCTCATTTCTGAACTGTATGGTTCATCAATACTGACTATGATTTATTTCTTATGGAGGGTGTTAGCTTGTTCTGTACACGTGTGTTTATAAAAAAGCATGCGTGTCGCTTATGTGAATTGCTTATATGTTTTTCTGTCTTTAACTTTTCTGTCACACCTTTCTTTACTCAGATCTGTGTATACTATATGGCTTGTATGCAAACACTTCTGCAGATGAATGCAGATACAGCAAATGTTTAAGCACTTCATCCATCCTCAGTAAGACTACTTACCTACTTACCTCTGTTACTTACATTCATAGAGGTACTGCTGGTTTGAGTCCTTACACTGTAAGCTCTGAGACAAGGTTTTGTGCATATTACCTCAACCATAGCTGGGAACAAAACCCTAAATAGAAAAACAAACAAACAAACAAAATAATAGCTTAACTTTTGTTCTGTGTTGTTTCTATACAAAATATGGGTTCAAGTCTGTATTAAAATGGATATTTGGAAGTAGAGTACACCAAGATACACCAACCTCTAATTTTAAAAATATAAAATGAAGCAATAGATGTGTAAGACATTTTCAGCCTTTATCTTCTTATTGTCTGGTAATGAAAATCAAAATGATGACATGAACATCTCTTTCAAGTCAGCTAACTGATGCTGCAGCACTATGAGTCATCTTTTTAACACTGAGCTGCTTTTAAAAAAATATTTTAATTATGATAAAAGGTACGAGGGTGATAGGCTTGCAGGTCTTACTCTATTTACCCACGGAACATAGGGAAAAGCAGTAAAAGTTCAGGATTAATTCTATAAACTAGAAAGGTGAACTGTTTCTTCTTTTTAATCCTTGAGAGTTCTCTGCTGAAACCTGCAGATGAAGGCAGCGGTTTGAGGTATTCGCTCTGTCTGCTGTAACTGCACTGAACACAGCAGTAGTGTATTGTACAAGCCACTGAACAGCTGATAGAGTGACAGCATTTAGTCATCCCATGCCTGATCCAGTCTGAAACAAAAAACTTACATGAGAAGTTCTTTGCATGCCCCGTGTGAGGACCCAAGCCTGACAGAGCTCCTAAACCTCCCTTGCATTTGCTGCATGGCCGTGGTGCTGCTGCCACCAATGGCGATGCCCTGAGGATAGCGTGATAGACTGACCACATCAGAACCATCCACATGCTGTGGGGTCAGGCTGTCCAGGAGAATTTGATAAGTGCCTGTATCCTTTTTCTCTTTTTAAAACTGTAAGATAAATGGGGATTTCCTTTTCAGAACACAATGCTTACTCCTCACTTACTCACTTACTCCTGGAAGTTACAGTGAGGTATCCTTGCAGAGCCTGTCACTGATTCACCTGGTTATCCAAATGGCACTGCTTAACCCAGGAGTTCCATCAGGGAAATGGTGCTTGGTCTTTTTGAGCTGTTCACAGTACTTCTTGGTCAAAGGACTGAAGGAGGCAGTGGAACAACAGAAGTCAGATATTTGTGGAAGCAAAGATGTTTGGGTACAATTCAGTGGAGGTTCCCCAGACACAGCCCACTGAGACATCCACATTTCAAGGACACTATCCGTGTGTGAATACATAGGCTGCAATCATTCGTTTAGTATCCGTATCTGAGGAGAATTGCTTGGTGAGGAGCAAAGGATGCAGTGACCGAGCACCTGCTGGCAGACGTGAACCCAAAAGAAATGGCATAATCCTGGGGGTAGCCTGAATGACCTGGCAGCAGGAGCATGGCACATCTTTTTGGGAGCATGGTGTGTAGGGACCAGAGTATCACTCACTTGCTTACCCCCAGATGGAATTCCTTGGGAGGAATGGGCACCCCATCAGCTTTGTGACCATGCGTGACCTGACTGGGTGTAACCTAGGCGGTAACACACTTTCTTATCAAAATAAGCACCCGTGGCTGCTGCCCTGCAAACAAAGCAGTACAAATCACTGTACTTTGTTCTATGGACTTCCACTTTCATTCTGCATGAGTAAGGTTGGGAAGAAAAATTCTCTACACTTTAGGAATTTTTATCCAGCCAATATTCATCACCTTGGCTCCAGTGTGCAGCATTCTGCTGGCTGGCCAGGGCTGCTGAGGGTGCAGGGGAGAGGTTCGCACTGGTGGCGGCCTGCAGGCAAAGTCCTCCTGCATCCTTGGGCTGTCCCAGTGCCAGAAGAGGCCAAGACAGAGAACTGGTGGCTGGATCCAGCCCAGAGAATTGTGGAGCAGTTCTAAAGATTTTCTGTAGCTCAGTGTAGATTGGGGAACTATATTTAAATACCACCCTCATGTTTTTTTTTTCAATTTCTTGAAGTTGAATAAGCACTTCTTGTCATCTTATACAAAAACAACCTCTGGTAGATCACTTGCTGTCTCTTCTTACTGCAGCTGGTGAGTATTCCTGTCAGCAAAGTCAAAAGCGTGAAAGTGGTGCTTTTAAATCTCGATACAGGTTCTTATCTCCTCTCATGTGTGTACCATATCTTGCCAAAGGCGCGTGTAAATGAGGTGGCTGTTTGAAAGCTTGTTGGTCATGTGTTTTTGTAAGGTGATGGGGCACGGTATGCAGGTATTAGGATATGACCCAAGAGGCTGGAAGGGTGCATGAAGTCATGGGGCCCCATCCTTTGCAGGATAAAAAAGCCTCCACAACCAAGATCTTGCATAGATTGTGCCCATGCAAAGGCAGGGCCCCGGTGTGAGCTATTTGCTAGTCTGTGCCCATATTTCTCCACCCGAGAAACAATTTTGTCCCAGAGCAAAAGCTGAGTGTAAAGTAATACAAATGCCGTGGTGGCAGTTCAGGGGGCCTGCGCAGGACCTGTCACACTGACACGCCGCACTGTCTGATATGGCTGCTTTGGAACTGGTAATTGCTTTCTGTTATTTGTTCTTAATATACTGGGAGAAACTAAATGTTCTGTGTCTTTTTTGCAAGTAAACAAGATTGCATCAAAGATACATTGATTCTATTATCAGTTTCTCATCCTGACACAACCTGCAGGATCTCGAGTACAGGCTAGCTGCTTTAAGCAGCAGAGAGAACACTAACGGCAGCCAATTTAAATTTCTCTTTGCAACCCTCATCGAAAGGTGCATGACTTCAAAGGCAAATACCCTGTATTTCAAACGTAAAGTTAAATCTTAATTTGCTGGATGAGCCGCTCTCTGAAAATACACGAAGCACTTCCTCTTTGGAATGATACACAAAGCACTTCTGTGCTCTGAAATGATTCATAGCAGATGGGGAGAAAAAGGATCATTAATTGATTCTTCAAATAAAACGTCACAAGTATAACTGAGACACTCAGTTGGAAAACCAAATGGAGCGAATTTTCAGAGAAGTTTGTGCTTTCCACAGAAGTCTCTTGGCAGAATTTCAAATCAGCTTGATGATTAAGCAGCAGGTCATTTTAAACCATGTTTACATTAACAAACCTCTGTAACCATATTCATACTAGGGCAAGGCACAGTACACAAAGGGTTTGTTAGATTATAATTAGGTTAGATTACTTTCCATTATGTATCAGTAAAGGCAGCCGTGGGCTGGCTCATGTTTCAAGTCACCCCGCTGTTCCTGTTAGTGCAGCAGCAGTTTGGGTACGCTATCTGCTTGATAACACGTAAAAAAAACCCTGCCCAGCAGTGTTAAGCAGTGACCCCTGCACTTTTTTTTGGCCAATGAACCCGTGCATGCCACCACCCATTCTTACTATCAAACCTCAAACTGAAAATAGGACAAAAATGATATAAACAATGCAAGATTGTGTTTCGTAAGAGTCCTTGGGCTCCTTGCAAGCAAGTCTCCAGATTACACTTTGAAAAGTCAGTGCATTAAACCGTAGTCATATTAGTGTGTCAGTACCATGGGAGAAACAGACCTGTAATCTGTGACATCAGAAACTGGTATTAACTACTTTGCAATCTTCAAACTGACTTGTTTGCTACTCTTATCAGCACTGCTTTTTACAGGCTGCCTATCCTCAGGTGATCCGTTTTTAAAACCACAGAAATACTGTACGTTTTTAGGTTTATTTCGTGAATTTACTTGACACGTGCAAAGGCAAAGCAGTCACACTGACACTTCTGAAGGATGGTTTAATCCTTTTGTGTTATTATATAATTTTTTGATTCATTTTTATCTGGTGTGGTTTAGCACAGCATTATGGACACACCCACTGCATCTCAAAGTATAATCTTTCTGACACTTAAATGACATTTTTCCATTTTCTTGCATAATGAATAATTTACAATGTGGGCCTGGAAAGAATCCATGCTCACATTTAAATATCGGTGAAATTTACAGATTCACTTCTTCATTTTGAAAGCTCTAAGGTAATACAAAATGTTTCACTTACGGCACTTCCTTCTTTTTGTCTAAAGAGATTACACTCTGTAGATTGTGAAAATGCTCTATAAACTATAGCTCAATCAACAATTTAATTTAAAGATACATAACTTTTCAAAGCTAGCTGGTTCCGCTAAAAATAAGGAGGAAATATAAGGAGGAAATAATTAGAAAAACTATGCTTAATCCAAGCCCATTTGCAATATTAAAAGGGGATATATATAGACACACACACGTAGGTTCAGAGAAGTCTGCATCTTACAAGTCTAGGAAACCATTGGTGCATTTACTGTGTTTTATGATTTCTGAAGTTAGATTATTTTGTCGCAGACTGAGAACCAGAAAAACTCATTTAAGGTTGAAAATTGAGAGAGATCTTAAGGTACAATTGAGAGATACAGAAAATATATAAATTAAAAAGAGCTAGTGAGAGGAGAGGAGGCAATCAAACTCCCATATTGCCAGAGGATGCAGTCAGACCAACCAAGGAAGCAAGCCCTACAAAGGTCAGTCCAGCTTGGAGTTAGAGACAGAGGTCTGAGGGAGGGAAAAGGCAGAGACAAAGGCATATTGTAGACAAAAGAAAGGAGGAGGAAACAAGAAATAACCTGGGACATGCAAAAAAATAGGGTGGTGCAAAGAGGCTTCTCTGTCCATCATACAAGTCATCGTAAAGGCAAGGCAACCTATGTATTAAATCTGTTTGCATTTTTCTTGCTTCATGGAGGGTTGCAGATTATTTGGCAAAGGTGGATGGTATTGTTCACTTTTTCCAAGCATTACCGTTGAATGTTTAACTCTTACCTTGATATACAGTAACTTTCTTACCAGACAAGGCTTAAAAATAGAAACTAGTGAATCTCGAAGTGGTGTGACAGGGAAAGGTACAACTCTTGAGAGCAGCAGGGGTTTTTTAACAGTATAAAGTAACATTCTCCTCAACATGCCTTTTTACTAGCATGAGTTGTGGGGTTCAGGGAAAATAGAGCATGTTCTTTGCAATCAGTTATAAAGATAAGGCTTAGAACCACTCCTGTTCCAATCACCTCAGCAAAGGTCTGCACCTCATTACTCAGCTAGTGCACTGGGAACAGCCTGTAGAAATGGTTAGGGACTTAGAGCTTCACATGGCAACAACTGATCACAAGTTCTGAACAAAAATATATTCACCCTCCAAATCTGGCCTGCCTGAAAATTGTTGTCTAGATAGTGGGATATTTTACAAATCAGCTGGGCCAAATTAATCCGGTGTGCATCTCCTTAACTCTATTGGAGTGGTGCCATGCAGATATAGACTAAATTAAGGTATCGCTTAAAAATTTTACATTACTTATTAAAACCAGACTCAAGATTCATTTAGAACTTTCACCAAAGCTGGTACATATCTGTACTGACTGCCACTTTGATGCAATGAAAAAGTTTTTTTCCAGAATATATATATCTTTTTAATATGACATCACTTCAATCCTATATTGTTTCTGTCAAGTTGATTCATTATTCTGGACTACTCCCACGGCATATGCCATACCACCATCAATGTCTCATCACACAGCTCCTTACATCATTCTTGTACATTATCATCTCTTCCAGCTTTGAAGTTTCATCATCCTTGTGAAGATCTGGAAGTGCAGCTCAGTGCCCACAAATCACTACTGGGTAAGTGCCATTTTAATGACAGCAATATATTTTAAGATTTATTCATCTAACTTCAGTATATAAAACTCAAAATACACATGAAATACATTGAATCTTCTTGTAAACCTCTAAAAAGAGAAGTGTTCATTGTGCTTCTAACATAGAACCAAATGTTTAAGAAAAGGTTCTTTAAGGTTCTTGACACTTCAGTGCTACGAAGCTTTACAGTATTGATTGTTGGTATTGTAAGTCAGGGAGTCTGACGTGAGCAGCATGATGTAGAAACAAGGGTTTTCTTCAGACTGAGTGCTTTAAATATGGAGTTTGTCATTAGCCAGTAAACGATTTGCTTTTCAAATGCTGGTTACCCAGGACTATATCTAGTCTGCTTTAGAGGTTCGTTCCATTAAAGGCAACCCAGACTGGAAAGCCAGATCTTAGGGTCCCTTAGTGAGGGAACACCACACAGGATACCCTCAGGCACAACAGCCATCTCATAAGCTCTGTCAGCATCTTCTTTTAAGAGCTTTTTAACCCTTATCTTGCACCCTGTCTTTATCTGTATCATGATCCAACATACCCCCGTGAGATAACTGATACTTACTGTTGTCAGAAACTACCTCAGAACAAAATGAAAGGCGTTGAAAAACCTCTGCCTGATAACCGATTAACAGCTGAACCAGAGGGCCCCATGAAGCCAGCCTGTGCATTTCAATAGGCATCCTGATCGGACAGTGGAGAAGATGCTGTAAGACCTGAGTTACCTTGGTGCTTCTTCCCTGTCATTCCAAACAGACCATGGTCATGATGGATCCAATTATTTTCCAGGAGGTCCTAGAGGTGGTTGGGAAATCTGAACCTGACAATGCCCCAGAGCAGAGGGAAATAACACAATGCACGAGCCATTCCTAGGGAAGACAAATAGCAAAAGCTAGGTTTTACTATAAGCATCTAATAGTTTGTATTGTCTATCCAAATTTAGCAACTAATAAAGAAAAATACCAGCATAATCTATTACTGATATTGTATAGCAAATACAGGGGTCTAAAATTATAACTTGGAATGTTAATCCTGTTGGATTTTCCCTACAGTTCTATAAAATCGCCACAGGAACTTTAGTGGTGGCGAATGGTCATAAGGTTAAGTTTTACCTCTCATCTGAAAGAGATGAATCAGTCTGCTTTTATACAAAGTTATTGTTTAAATTATTCACTTCATAACCAGTCAGCAACAAAATATGTGGCCTTGCAGCTAGGGGCTAGATTAACAAATAGGAACTACAAGTGTTTCTGTAAGGTACTTACAGCCAATGTGGTGGCACTACTGACACAGGCCTGTAGCTTGTCAGTCATATGAACCTAAAACATTAGGGCCCTAAATGTTTAAATCTCATAGGTACTTCCATTTCTGCTACCAGGCACACAGTTTATGAGGGGAGAATCAGACCTGTCCAACATCAGACTAGGGCATTTGTCATAAAACACCTAGCTGAAGGCACCTTCCATCCCATACTAGTTTCCTGAACTTCAGACTGCCTTTCAAATCCAAGGAAGCTAGCAGTTCCCAAGGCCATCAATCCTGTAGATGATTTTGATGGTTTCAAAGATGCTCAGAAATAAAAAAAAAATAATTTGAAAGAATCTAATAAACACACCTGGATTTTTTTTTTTATTAGGATCACTGCATTTCATTTGAAACCTCTTGAATTAATAATTCCAGACTGAGGTTAGAAATACTCTTCACATTAAGAATAATGTCTCTTAAATTGACGCTTGTAGGCCTGGATTAGAGCCCAGCTACATTTCTATACCCAGTTTATTGTTATCTTTAAAGTGTGTGTTTGAAATTGGTTGTGATTTTGTAATGAAGACTATTTTTTGTGTAGCATACAGAGTGATAACGTAAAAGCAGGAAAGATGAAAATGGTTAGAAAACAGTAAGGTGGAGTTCAGAAAAAAAAAATCCAGATTAATTTCTTTTGGCTGATAACATTGTACAAAGATTTCAGAATCAAGAACAGATAAAAAGCTTACTCTAAATTTCAGTGCACTCAGCTTAACCTGTCAGAATTCTGCAAGCTTTGGGAAACATTTTGGACAGACAACCTATGGTGAGAGTATAATTTCAGTCAAAACATATCACTGCTCTTACTTCAAGTTAATTAAGGAATGAGTTGCTCGGAGGTATACATTTTCACACGAAAGTGTTTCACTTGTATCCCACTCCACCATGAGAGAGAAACTTTGTACTATCATAGTTATATTGCAGAACCTGTGGACCTTTAACAGAAAAGTTAACTTTTGCTAGAAGGTTGTAACATCTCATTGTACATTAATTTACTGGCATCTTTTAAACAAAGCAGCACAGCTTCTGTTGTATTTATTACTTCTTATGAATGACATCAAGAATGGCTTCTTCTGAATTAAGGAAAGACTCGGAGGTTGGTAATTTGATTACTTGGAGCATAGTTTAGTTTCTTTACTTAAAAGTGACCAGGTTTAAAATCATAAGCAGCCAAGTTATTATTTTACGCTATCTTTTACTTTTTCTTGATATAGTAAACTCTTTCTAATTATTAGGTAGTTTAGGTTGACGGAAAAACTTTGTGTGAACTTTGACTAGATTGCAGAAAACTTATCTTAAATCTCCAAAAGATGTAAAGAGAGTCAGATATTGGTTGTAATTAGGGTACTTATCTCTGTTCCTACTCCAGAAAGTATGCCAAGTGACTTAAACATCTATATATCTGCTTCCCCAGTGGAAGAACAGCCACAGGAGTATTCACTTATCCATAATTAATATTTGAAAAGTATAATACATGTGGAGTGTATTAAAATGACATTTTATGAATGTAGTTCTCTCTTTACCACAAGGCTGCATTGCTAATTTTCTAAAAGCATTTTGAGCAGAGAAATAATATTACAGATTACAGCCTGGTAGATTAATCCATTTGTGCTTTTGCGAATTTAAAGTTACAATGAATTTTGGAAAAATGAATACTCTAGGGAATGAGTATTTATCAGGGAGGAAAGAAATCTGTTTCTTGCATTGCAGGCCAGCAAAACTTTCCATTTTATCCCCAATGTTATTAAAGTGCATGTCTCTGACTATTTTATTGACTCAGTTTGCATTTAGTCATAAAATGCCAGTGAAATAACCTTTCGACTTTGGGTTATAATTTAGATTTTCCCAGTGATAACAACTTTGGTGGAGCACGAGGAGGAAACCTAAGCTAAGTTCTCCAGCAAATCAGAATTTAAAGTGACAAAAAAATAAACGTGCTTTGTGTTTAAATTTATAATTATCTTTCTGTTAAGGCTGAAGAGATGATTTTGACAGGAGGCTTAAAATCTCTCCTTCCCCATGTGCTGAGAAGAATAATTCGATGCAACAGACTCAGTAATACTTCTGGAATGGCAGAGGGTAAGTAAACCTAGCAGCTCTAAGTGCAAAAGTGGCTCCATTTTAGATTCATAGCGATGTGTTTTCTTTTTTTTTTGTTTGTGAAGGAACACAGGAATATCAAAAGCACTGAAGTAAAACAGAACAAAACTTTAAGTTGACTTACATTTTTAAGTCACTTGGGTGTTTTTGAAATCATGTTGTAAGCACTCAATGCTGTGTTCTTAAATCATAAAGCTGCGTCAGAGAAAAAGTATCTTCCTACCGGTGTAAAGTGCGTGGACTTTGTTTTCAGTTTGCAGCGCATGCCTCAGCTCCCAGTCGTGTCATTAAGAAATTACGGATGCAGAAAACATTTGAAAAATCTTTAACCAAATGTGACTTTTCTTGCATATGTTATTATCACGTTTGTAGGATGACACACTGGGTTCTTCACAGAGATCTTGCTTTACTTAGCGCATCGGGTGCACTTTGGGGAGGAATTAGAGACACAGTTACAGAAGTGGTTTTCTTCTTCATTTGTTGCAGAAGTTGGAAATTACTGTCTCAGCAAGACTGGGAACTACAAGGGCAAGGGAAAGAATAGTTTTATACTCAGATAACTGAATACATTCTGGAAAATTGATTTCTGTCTTGCCTCTTATAGCTGGACTTTTACAGAAGCAGAGAAGTCTGTGTCATTGTTCTGATGAACTTTAAAATGTAACTTGCCACAGTATTTTTAGTTAAGTAGCTGATCAACAAAGCTGTGTGTAGTGGCATTACTGTAACACAGGAATTTTAAGGGATTTTGTAGAACCATAGTGAGTCTTAAAGTTATGGTTTTCATTTCCATCAGTAAAAAGTTCAAAAAAACTAACAGAATTGGTGCCATAAAGTTAATGATCTGCAGTTTACCCAACTGTATTTTTAAGTGCATGTATCGCTGCAGTAGTTGTAAACGCATTAGTTTTAACGTTTCAAAACCAGTATCGTTTATATCCAAAACAAGTTAACTTCTAGCCATGAGCATACCGCTCCATTATGCAAAAACTAAAAAACAAACCAACAAAACCCTACTGTAATTGGAATTTCTCAGAATTACAGAACGGTTTGGGTGGAAGGGACCACAAGGATCATCTAGTTTCAACCCCCGTGCCATGGGCAGGGACACCCTCCACTAGACCAGGTTGCCCAAAGCCTCATCCAACCTGGCCTTGAACACTGCCATGGACGTGGCCTCCACAATTTCTCTGGGCAACCTGTGCCAGTGCCTCACCACCCTCACAGGAAAGAATTTCTTCTTAATGTCTAATCTAAATCTCCCCACTTTTAGTTTAAACCCATTCCCCCTTGTCCTTGTCTTACATTTGCTGTGTGATATACTTCTAAAATAATTCTTTCTTACTGCCCTCATTGTCATTCACCAAAGAAACTCTTGCTAAACTTCTCTGAACTGGGACATGAATGTGATGAGTCAGTGCATGGGGTGATCAGCATGTCCAGCTTCACCAGCCTTGCTTGTGAACATACCCACAATGATGGATACCTAATGCAAGTGTATACGTAAGCTGATGTGGGAAGGGAAAAATATCTTTTCATCTCTAAAGAAAGTAAGAATAGTTATCATGAGGAGCAATAAAGTTGTCAAAGAGTTATAACAAAGCTTCCTGAATTTATAGAGCACCTGAAAGTTGCCTACAGCTTCAGACTGTCAGCTGTGACTAGTATTTTAAATTCAGCATCGTCCGAGTTGAATGCACTAAAACTGTAATTTTGAGAATTCATGAATATCACCAGCAAAGTAGGAAGCTCCTGTGGATTTCACATGACAGCAGGGAATGAAGTTGAGGGGTAACTGAAGGTAGTATTTTATTCAGTGGTAAATTTAGTATGTTTATTTAACAAAAATGCATTTCTGTATTTAGCAAGTAACTCTTTCTGTATTTAGTAACTTTTGCTAGTAATAAAATGAATTTTTGTGCTGAGTACTCCCAAGAGAGCAGTTTGTGGCTGCATTCCGTATGCAAATACAGGCTTACCTCAGCCTTTGCTTTGCATTTTTCCATCAGAAATAGAGTTTTATCTTTTGGTTTCTTAGCTTTGGTCAAGAGTAAGATTTGACTGATTTTCTACAGCCTTTTAAGGCAGATATTGATTTCAACTAAATGATTGCCTCTTGAATGACAGACTACCACAGTATTTCAGAAAGTGAGAGCTTCTATGCAACCTCTTACTCGCCTGCCTGATATTCTACATGGTAATAACTTTTCAAGACAGTGTCAATACAGGAGTTAGGGACTGATAACTGGCAGTTTTATACACCACAGACCAGTTGTGCTCCAGATTCCCTGTCAGTATTTGAACAGCTGGTATTTCCATGCAAGAAAATTAAAATGGCATTGATATTAACTACTACTGTTTAGAAGATAATTTTTGTGCTAAATAAATTAGTGTGAGCTTTCTTCATTAATACTCATTGCAAAAATGGCAATGCATGGTAGTAGTCAACAACCTTTCAAATCAAAGATGATTCCAAGTGATGAAAGTGTAGCAGTTCTGTTCATTATTTTTTTTTTAAATTAGAAATAGCAGAAATGACTGAGGTGGTGAGACAGGCAAGAGTTTATTCCTGGGCTGTGATTATGTCTGTTAAATTGCCGCCCACAGTAGAATTCCATAGCCAGCAAACTCTAAAGAATGGGCTCCATAATATCAAGATACCCAGAGTTTACTGTTGGACTGGCCATGATTTATAGCTTAGTATTAAATAAAAAAAATAGTGAAAGCTTGATATGCAATAACCTTTCTTTGGCTCTGTGCTAACGTTCACAAAATAAAGTATTTTCCTACAGGATACTAATTTCCCAGGTTAGGTAATAAATTACGTTTATATATAAATTTGTAGAAGTGTTTATTAAAGTAATTATGCTGTCTTCATATTCTAGTACTACCCATGTCTGCCCACTATTTAGCTGCGAACAACTTCACATACAAAATACATCTAGCTACGATTTTAAAAACGTTTCAGAAAGTTGTTTAATTTAATTATGGAGTTTAGAATCAAAAATTTCCTTCAGGTAATTTTTTTACAGACTGTCTAAAGAAATCTATACAGAGAAGTTACTGTTTCACAAACAAAAAGCTGGATTAATAACCAGTCAGTCCTACCTTCCACAATTTCAGGCTATAAACAGGCCAACGTCGTGATTTTGCACAAGTCCTTGGCTGATGACTTTGAGAAGTTTTGCCGTGCAAATGACGGACCCCTGCCGCTGCTGTACAGAAGTAAACCAGGGGACTGGAAATGTCCTTCTCTGAGTAGCGATTCTGATATCAGGTAATTACGGACCAACTCCGCTTCACAAAGTTCTGCAGTGAGTACTGGTGGTGGTTAGGAGGGTTTCAGGGAGCAGCCTGCTCACGCTGTTGTACATTTTGAAGAAGTTTATTTTCTTGGTGTTTTACCTTTGAATGGAAACTATGCATGAGTAACAGCCTGATCGTCTTGTTCTTGAGAAATATGTTACTATTACAAGTATTTCTCTAATGCAAAAGTGAAATTGTGTAATTTCTAAATATTTTGCAGCCTGAGCCAGCGGAATTCAATAATAGGGTTTTGCCTTTGTTTTATTTGGTAGTAATGCAAGCATGGCGACCGCATGATATTTGCAGAATGTCTGAAATTTAAAAGATGTTCTCCTGTAGTAAATGCTAAAAACAAGCTGCCTAATATTTGAAGCCCTGAGGCAAGATGTCTAAGGGACATTTACCTGTAAAATCTAGAAAGTACCAAACTCTACCATATTCTGTTTGCTGCTTGGTTTTGTGCAGAATAAGGTGTTCTGAGGTTTTTGCATGTGTCTGTTTCGTTGCTAGTCAGAAAGAAAAGAAATGGATAAAGTAATCTGTATCTTGTGGCTTGGTACTGGATTAATGTCAATTCAAACAATTCACCTTGTTTGCAAAAAAATATGATAAAGCTGTGATACCTTCTTATTTCACTAGAACTGACTGCCTACAGTACAGAATGTATGAGCATGGAGCTTGTACTGGATCACTGAGAAGCCTTGAGGAGTATTCTGAACAGCTTAAGGACATGGTGACTTTTTATTTAGGCTGCAGCTTCTCTTTTGAAAAAGCAGTCCAAAATGCTGGCATTCCCATAAGAAATGTTGAGCAAAAATGTAATGTAAGCATGTACAAGGTAAGTATACGCACGCACATACGTAGTCTTTTTCATAACTTTGCCGTTGAGTTTTTGCCCATATTCAGGTTATTTGCACCTATTGCACAAAATCAGAAATTTTTTTTTCCTACCTGCACAGTAACTTAGGCATGTGCTAGTGCTGAGCACGTAAAAATATGAGGTAAAATATGCTCAGCCTCAGTTCAGTGGTTTTCTCAACTTCCTGCAGGGCCAATCTGCTTTTTTATTCATTTATGGTGACAAAGTTTTTCCTTGTTTGCTGTGGCAGCCTTTTCATTTGGATTCTGTTCTGGTTTGCCTTCTCTTTTTCAACCGATGACCCATGCGCTGTTCTGACCATGCCTTTATACATGTCCTGCTCTCCATACCAGCTCCAACTTGTTGTAGGAACATTCCTTTCACAAGCCATGACAGTAGGAGTTTCTTCTGCACATGACAGCCACATTTTTGTGTTTTCCTGTGACAGCAGAGCCTCTAAACTGCCTATTTGCTATGAACTCAGACCTGTGGGACAGAAAATGTTCCCAAAAACTTGAGGTTTCTACCACAGCACTGAAAAAACTCAGAAAGTTTATAGTGCAGATTTTAACATCAGCAGAAGTCCTAGAATAATTCTGGCTCCAGTAGGCAGACCCTTTAATATTAAGAACATTTATGTACACATCTGCATGCCTTTTTCATATGCTGCTCTACTAGACAAAGGTTATCATTGTTTTGGGTGTTACTGTTTCACAGTTTTTTTGCTGTACTCCCGGTCAAAATGAAGGCACAAATGTACCTCATACATGAGTCCTTCTACCAAGCTTAAAGATAAAAAAAAACAAACAACCAAAACCAAAAAACCCACACAAAACGCATAACTATGTATCTGCTTAAAACACTTAAGAATTAAGGAAATTTCATAGTTTATAACACATCAATACTGTGAAGAACTGTACAGCAAGTTTCTTCAGTGATGGGTATAACAATTTTTGTAATAAAGATTGTTAATAAACAGCCCCAGCTGGCTACGTACCTTGTCTATGCTCAAACGCAACTCAGATAGCAAACATTATGTTCTAAAAAGCTGGACTGCTTTATTTCTGAATGGAGAAGATGCTTCAGCACCCCAGTCAGTGAGGATGAGGAATTCCATAGAACCTTTCTAAAGGCGGAAGGCACGCTGCTTCTGTAGCAGTGGGTACTGCCAGCAGCAGGAGTCCCTGGCCCTGGCATGTTACAGAGTGCTGGAGCTCCCCCGAGTTCAAATACAGAGGATAGATTCGGACCAGGTAGATTTGTCATGGTGCAATACTTTTTATTAGCTTTTTCCCTTTCTGTATAGGGAGCACAACATTGTTTTCTGACAATATTCAGAGTATACTGAACTCTCCACACTGTATGCAAGAAGCACATAGCACTGAAAATTTTAGTGAAGATGCTCAAGGATTGGAAGTTTCACTCTTGCACTGCTGGATCTTACAAAAAAGAAATGGGATGCTAAGAAGTATTTTTTTTAAAAAAAGTAATTAAAATGAATGTTAGTATGTGGCCTTTCTAAACTCAAGTACTGCACAAAGTTTTAGGCATTTTTTTCTTCTAATACTTCAGAAGCATTACTCTATATTCCTGCTAACACTCTGGATCCTTTTAAACCGCCAGACAGCTGTGCCTTGCTACCGCGTTTCCGCTTTTCACTGCAACCTGGTAGTCACAATGAGACCTATTCCTGAAAGCAAGTTGGAAGCAGCTGTGCGAGCAACATCTGAATTAAAAGAAGCTCATGGAGCACCGATTCACATGGGTGACCCTGGTCAGTGCTTTTCATGTTTCACTCTGCAGGCACTTCACTGCCTGTAAAAATGAAGGGGGGAACCATGGGAAGTGGTGGGACTGAAACACCTGCACCAGTAAATTTATTGTGTTTTAATCCTTTCTAATGGTCACAAACCTGAATTGGAAAAAAAAAAAAAGAAAAAAAGAAAAAAGGTTTTGGGTGAGCTGAACGCAGAAATTTCTCCGATATAAGATAGCTGTCTGATGTCAGTCAGTTATATGACAGGGGTGGTTTGGGTAAAAAAAAAAAAGTGTAATCACATTTTTCTAAGATGTATGCAGTTTCATTTATATGTGAATACTTTCTTGCTGTCAGAGATGCCAGTGACAGCAATGATTGGCAGCATGGGGAGAATATGTGTGCATGCATTTTGTGTCTTAGCGGATAACTGTGAAAATAAATACTGCATTATTTTTAAAAATATTGAAATAGGATACATAGAGCAGAATGCTTAAAACAGAATAAATAGAAATACGACAAGAATATATTTTTTTTTAAATCCAGCTCAAACAAGTACAAGTCTATACTTTGCAAGGGAAAACTGAAAAAAATTATAAAACAGGAGGCTGTTTGGAAAAAACCCACAAAACTAAACACCTGTAAGATGAAGATAGATCACAATAGAAAAAAATTCCCCCTCTACTGTCGGAAACGTGACAGTCAGTAGACTTATGGGCTGCATACACGGAAGGATCACATTGCAGAGCAGGGAAGGAGATGTCACTGGTAACAGCACACCCTAATAAGTCTGAGTGCTTAAGTCTGAAGAACTAGTAATAAGTCATTACTCTGAGTAGCACAACAAGATGATTGGGCAAGCAAGGGTCTCCACTATTTGTTTATTTTTAACAGAAAAGAGTAAATTATTATATATACAGATTATATAAATTAATACCAGAAAACACAGTGGTACATTAAAGCATCTGAAAAATTTAAAACCAAGGGAAGAGAGCAAGTGCTTAGGATGACGCAGAACGTTACACAAGTAGTTGTTAGAATAAAGCAAAAAAAAAAATTTAGTGATGGCTGGGTAAGAGTGAGATGCAGTTATCTAACCCAGAGAGGTAAAAGAGCGGTTGCTCGTTTCTCTAGCTAAAGAACGTAGGAAGCTGAAGCAGTAGAAAACATGTTCTAGAAAGAACCCATTTTGCATTACAGTATTTTTTTCTTGTTTGCCAGTGTTATGAATATATTCTTGTGTTGATAGAGAAGATTTATAACATCTTGGAAGCTCAGCATAGACGCCTAGCTTGCATTTTGTTGCAGAAATAAAGTGAATACATTTTTACTGAAGTCATCAAGTACAAAAAGGGAAAACAAGTGAGCTCAGTTTCCGGGGACACGCACCGAAAGGCAAACTAAACACGCCACCTCAGTGGGACTTGCCACTGTTGCAGTTCTAGCTTAGTGTCACTGGATGATGTTTGGCGTCTGCCCACCCAGCTTTGCAGTTGTACTGCTTAATTGGAATCTCTCATTTCATTTTTGATCAATTCCAGGTCTGCTGGGAATACAAAATCTTTCCAAACCAGATTATGGAGATCCAGTTCACCTTCACCCTGGTGATATTCCAGTGTTTTGGGCCTGTGGAGTAACAGGAGTAGAAGCAATCATCAACTGTAGTATGTACTGCATTTGGAGATGCTTTTGAAATTACCCTTAAATCTCTTTTTCTCTCTCTGTTTGTTCCTTTTTTTTTTTCCTTTTCTTAAATGTGGACTGAATGAGTTGTCTGATGAGCAGACTTGATTTTAGAGTGAGCTAAAAAACACCCCAACCAAAGAACAAAAAGACCTTTGGCAGGACTATTTGCTGTTGAGAAATACAGGTCTACCTTCAAGGAAGCTCTTACTGAAACTCCACCACTTTTGTCTGAGTATTTTAAAGGCAGAAATCTAAAGCTCTGGCAGGATCAAAACATGTTTTTTAAAGTATTATTAAAAGCTAGAAGTGTAAAGGCATTCTTTTTTAAGCTTCTTCCTTTTAAAATCTTAATTTTTTATTACACTGCAGTAAAACAATAATAAAGGGGGGGAAAAAAAAAAACCAAACCACCAGCCAGAAACCTTTCCAAAGTGTCATCAAGAGCTAGCAAATTGCTTGACCTGAAAAAGAATTTTGAGCTTTTAGGTTTTGTTCTAAAATGTAGTAAGTGTGACACGCATAAATGGAGCTTTGTCCTCCACACAGAGCTGCCCTGCACTTTATCCAGTCATTTATAACAAGCATGAGCACAAAGGGCAAGAAAATGCAACTGCACCACAGTGACAGTATTATATAATGCTCTAAATCACTAGTGTGGAATGAAATCCCATATTTTAGTTCTTACTGAAAAAGAAGCTTAATAGTCATAGGCAGTGTAACTGGGAGAGATCTGGGAGGTCGTCTGCTTCATCCTTCTCTCCTTGCAGGATCTGCTACATCCTTGTGGTTCCTTACAGATCTTTATCTAAACTGCTCTCAACAAGTTCAGTACCAGGAGCAGAGACTTCTTGTTCCTACATAAAACCCCTTTCCTCCAGTTCCAAATCCAGACTGAAATATCCTGCTCTTTCCTGTGTTCTCCAGCAGTTCTATTCATCTTGCTCATGCATTGTTGTTGCAGGGGAAGAAGGGAAAAAAAATCGCCGAGCTCTCTACAATCTTTCACCCAAAGCAGCTGTCTAGTCTGCCTTTTACTTTTGTTTATTTCTCCATTTTCTGTATTAAAACAAGTTGCCATTAGTGCATTCCAGGAATTTTTTGGCTGTTTATCTTTCTGTTCTCCTTTCTCATCTAGGCAGTTAAAATTCTGCCTAGCTTCTCACAAAAAATAGTCTGCTCACATGGTTTGGTGAGGTATATTAAATGTCAACAACCGTGTTCCCCAGCTGCTTGTAAATTAGCAAGCCATAGATTCCCAACAGATCCAGCACAGACCAAGCACCGACGTACTTGTTAAAGAAATATCCCCTTCCTTTTCACCATCCTAACAAAGTCAGATTCTGCTCGTACCAGTTGTGATTTATCCAACAACATACCGATTTTGCCAAATTGAGTATAATCTAAATCAAGAATTCTGGAATTAGTATAAGGACAGGAAATATTTTCAGCTTAGGTAACTACTATTCTGTCAGGTCTAAATAAGCTTATTTAGACCAGGGGTTTGGATGCTACTCAGATTCCCTTTGCTAAGGCTTACTGGTCACCTTTTGTCGCTATTCCTTGTCAGTTTACAGGTCTCCTAGCTAGGTCGGCAAGACACTGCGCAGAGATGCTATTCCCCATTTTCTTAATCCAATAAAGGATGACTACTAGCCAGCAGGCAATAGCTGACATAGTTTTGTCACATCACTATTACAAGGATGTTCAAAGGTACAAGAGAGACGCGATAGCTTCCAGCAGCAGTCTAGAACCTAGAAAATGGATTTATTCTTATGAAAACACCACCTCCACCACAGCGTGCAGACTTAAGCACTAACTTGTTCTTATGTCAATGCACTAGTTTCTTCATGCATGTCAAATCCAATTTTCAGACTTGCCAATTCCTGACAGGCTTCCTTGGAGGGTACCAGTGTTCAGTTCCTAGGTTGTCTCAAGTTTATGCTGAAGAAGATACTGTAGAAAAACCCAATCTCAACTACCTATGTGAGTTTTTTTAAAAGTGAGAATGCTTTCAGATGTATATGCATACATTTCTTTCTCAAAGTGTATTAATTGCTGCAGTATAACTTAAAATATCACCTGTTCTTATGATGTAAGTGCCTCAGGCAAGGACTTTTGTTAAATTTAGTAACTTTTTATGATTTTATCATTCTGATATTTCAATGTACTGCAATAACAACATGTTTAATTCAAGTTTTTTCACCCATTTTAGGAGCTCCATTAGCTTTTACTCATTCTCCTGGCTGCATGTTCATTACCGACCTAAAGA
Organism: Psophia crepitans; assembly: GCA_013399095.1. Taxonomy (NCBI): domain Eukaryota; kingdom Metazoa; phylum Chordata; class Aves; order Gruiformes; family Psophiidae; genus Psophia; species Psophia crepitans. The sequence goes on from VWZZ01006764.1 coordinate 31,171, forward strand.
ATGACAACACCGCAGTCAGATCCTCAAGAGAAACCCCACAAGTCCGCTGCATTTCTCAAGATCCTTTGCATTATAGTATTGTGTCAGCAGAAGCAGCCCAAAAGATAAAGACTCTAGAGACCCTAATTGGAATAGATCCAGGTAAAAACAAAACCCCTCTTCCTTTAGTGGATTTGTTATTAGGTAGATGTGACCTATCCAGCTTTTTTTGATGTTCATAAAGTTCAAGAAAACAGTGAGAATCTAATGGCAATTTTAAGATTTAAAAAATTCTTTGTGGAATACAGTGAGTTACTATAACTAGGTCTTACATTTTCTGTAACCATACTGAATATCAGTCTGGCCAAAACCATTCAACTTTATGGGTAATGGAATATCTGATCTTGATGACTGTATACTCGCAAAGTACACAGAGACATCAATGTTTACAGCAGACTGAAGAGTCTACAGAGAATAAGAACAGTTACTGGATAAACCTGAAATTGGTATGTAACATACAGGGCACCTCAGTCTCCTAACAGCTACACGGGTATCCACTGTTGAGTAAATAGCGTGTTTCTTAACATATATTCATGGCTGCTGTGCTCCTGCCAGAAAATTCTAGTAGCTGTGTGTGCTTTTCAAACATCCCTGTCTGGTGGGTGGAATTACATCAAGCTCTGCTGACATATTCATCACTGAGGTTGTTGGTGAGATGGACCAGGCTGACCTGATCACCACAGAAGGTTGAGAGGTAGGGCTGCATGTGTGTACAAGGGAGATGAGATGGAAATAAAGGCAAACTGAGTGCGCAACGGTTCCCAAAATACACACTGAAACAGTCCCCTCTGTCTGCTGCAAGTTCTGATCTGTCTCCCATAAATTTTCTGAAATCCTCTGTAGGCAGTGGTGGAAAGCAGCTTATGCCCAGCTCCCCAAGCTCTGGGTTTGGGCTGTGTGCATATGTTTGGGTCTGTTTATTTTTACTCACAAGGCATCTCCTTTTTGCTCTCTTTGGAGTTCAGCCTGGCACAATGCCATGCTCTGCAGAAAGGCAGGACCTAACTTAAGAGTTAGCTTGTTCTACTGCTAAAGGAGAGGACAGTACTTTGTCTCAGTTAATATACCCCACTTCTCAGAGACAAATATTCTCTCCTTCTGTTACTTAAGTTCTGCTCTGAACTACTTCTGTGTCCACTATCTATATATTGTTTGTATGTTCTGCACGAGGAACAGAGGGAGAAATGGCAAGGGGGATATTGAGGACAAAAAGAGGAAAATGCAGCGGGTGATGGGGAAGGGTGAGAAAGATGAAGATGTGAGGAGGCTAGAAAACAATAGCGAGGACTTGCCTCTTGCTATCAACCCATGAATATCAGCACATCATGCTGGTATTCATGGCTTTCAGGAGTGCTAGCAAATCGAAAGGACCGCGCTGTCAGCTTGTGTTTCTGAGTGCTGGGAGAGGGAGAGGGGAGGGGAAGTGTGTGAGCAATGAAAGACATGCAGAGATAGTACAGCGCTGCCTCTTCAGGGTCTGACCCATGAGAAGAGACATCTGTTAATATTCACCTATTTCTCAAGATCAGATAACACGGTTCTCTACTACATGAGGTGTTACAAGATCTTTTAGCAGTCACTTGGATACCACTGTATTATTTGAGTTTATGAAGTCCCCTGGTAACTTACCATGTCTCAGAAACCTCAGCTGTGTGGTTAATCATTTCATTAAGTGGAGTTGATTAGGGAATTAGATCTTCCCTAAGGGGAAGGAGTTAAATAAGGACAAAGGTCCATCTTACTCATCTCAAGTCTGCATCAAAACTTGTGTAAGATCTGGCATGCTTGAGCTGCAGTCTAGCTTCAGTATCTAGACATGATCTAGCATGACTGTTGCCACCGATCAGAGGAAAGCAGAAGGCCAAAGGAACGGAAACAACATGCAATAAGCTCTCAGAAAAAGCTATTTACACAAATACCTAGAAATGCTAGGTATAGTGATTTTCAAAATCCAGTTAACTGGAATTCTTAACCTGGAAGCACAGCCCATTATCTTCATTACTCATATCCTACACCTTCCTAGGTTTCCTGAGGAAATTACCCCAATTCCTGCCTTGACCAGAGGTTTTTCTCCTTTTTTTTTTTTAAAAACCCATTTTATATCATTAAAGTACACAGGTTCACCCACACAGAAACCTGAAAAGGAGAGTGATATACTGAAGCATACCGCTCTCTTTAAAAACACTTTTATAGGCGACCGGGGTATAACTCATCTCTGCCGCCAGGACGAGCTGCTGAAGGCTTGCCTGTCTATCTCCCACGCTCGGTCCGTGCTGATAACAACTGGATTTCCTACCCACTTCACTTACGAGCCGCCGGAAGAGAACGACGGGCCCCCGGGAGCCCTTGCTATTGCAGCCATGTTGCAGGCCTTGGAGAAAGAGGTTGCCATAGTAACAGATCAGAGAGCCATGAATCTGAATAAAAAGATTATTGAAGAGGCTGTTCAACTAGGTAAGATAGATGCTTTCTCAGTTTTTGTCTTGCCAGTTTGAGCCAAGGTTTGCTTCAGTTAATCTCACTGTCACTTAGTACAAGTTTTTTGGGTTTTGGTTTGTTTTGTGTGTTTGTTGTGGGGTTTTTTTGGTTTTTTGTTTGGTTTTTTTTTTTCCAGCAAATGAACCGGAGTTCATCCTCTAAGCTCTGATCAGTGTTGCTACAATGACATTTTGTTAAACCTAGCTGGCATCAATTAATGCTTACGTAGCTGGGTAGTGATTCCGGATTAGGTGTTTGCGTTGAATTCTGGATGTCTGATCTTGTAGACCGGTCTTCTATCTCAAGGTCCCATTAACATCCAAATGAGTTTAATTTAATTTAAAGTAAGGATGCAGGGAGTTTATCAGGAACCATGTAAAGACATATCGAGCCCTTACTATTCTAACTGCTCTGCTTGCTTTTATTATTTTTTTTTTTAAGTTACTCAAACGTACATCAGAAAAAAAGGTACATTGTGTCTGAATTGTGTTTTGTTTTCCTGTAGGAATCCTGAAGAGACCTGTCCCTCTATTGAGTTATCAAAAGGAAAGTGCTAATTCAGCTTTAATGTTTTTGTGCAAGAATGGGGATCCTGGAAGACCTAGGTATACGTATTCAGTTTTTGAGAATAGGTCACACCTCTACAATGTAAAGTTATGATGAAAGTAATGACCATGATCTAAGAAGGCGTAACTTAAGTAAATTCTTAAGACTTAGAATGAACAGAACAAACTTTGAAGCCAAGCACTGGTATTAGAGCACACACAGAGTACAGGATTCCATGTTATTCTGCAATCATGCATTTCTGGATTACAAAAAAAGAAACGATACTTCATATATCCATAGCTCCTTTCCTCTGAAAAGTTTCTAAAAGCTTTTCAGCTGTTATTCCATAGATATAAACACACGCAATATTATTGTACTGTTTTTTAAATCAGTGAGAAAATCAGAAAGGGGAACTATTATATTGGAGTCAGTGAGAAAGCTAGGAAAAGAGTTGTGGGGTGTATTCATGTTCCAGAGCTTTGGCTCGAGTCTGAAAGCTGGAGAATCTGATCTGATTTAATAAAGTGTCATGTGTTTATAATAGTATGAAAGTGGTCATCCTATTGTCTTTAGGCAGCCAAAGCTGGATGCATGCATTTCTCAATATCAGTTCAAACTGGTTTTGTATGCATTGTTAAATATACAATGTTGGGCAAAAATTCACATTCGTGCAAAGCGTGTGATTAGGGTTAACGCACTGGGAAATTTGCTAAGTAGCTGTACACACATTTCATGACTTAGCAGGCAACTTACGTAGCCTTTCAGTAGGCATACACTGCTCATTGTTATTGCTCTTTCCTTGTAAAGCATTCTAACGTAGTTGCCTTCAGTTTATTCTCTTTAATAAAAAGATCTTTCATGCTGGTATTTGCTTCATCAACTTATTCAATTCCCATTTTTTTCCATGGGCTAGTGTATGCTATAACTGTATGCTGTAATAGTAAGCATGGTACTGTCTTAATTTTTGATGTATTGTTTTAAAAATGTGTTTTATAGCTACGCATAATATAATTACAGCCAGCTGGTATTTCAATTGAGTCCCCAGTCCCAAAAAGCTAAAATAAGTATTTCTTTAAAGTAGACAACTAACCTGCTTAAGGTCTCTGGAGTCACCGTAGGGGATACTCACCTACAAAAACATTAAGTAATTCAGTAGAATTAGTAACCTCTTCACAGTAAAATTGGAGAAACAGAAGCAAAATAACTTAATTCTAACACACAGCATCAGAACTGAGTCCTAAAATTCTGCTTAAAACATAGGCCATCTGCAGTACATCTGTCTACTTTCATAAGTATCAAAATAGCCATAGATTTAAAGAAAAAATCCTACAAATCTAAAGACCCAAACAAAAATCTCCCTAGCTAGAAACAAAGGAACATTTGCCAAGCAATATACTTTAAACAGAGACTGTATTTACTCTAACAAGGATTTAATCATCATTAATTTGCCACTTTTTGTTTTCTTTGAAAACACTTATAGAGACTAACGTCTTAAAGGATATTACGTATTTTAACATGAAACAGAGCAAGGCCAGATAGCTGACCGAATAAATTGCTGACTAGGAGAGTTTCAGGAACTTCTCCATTTCTTGGTGGCAAATGTGGTTTGAAGGAGCTGCACTAAAGCTATAAAGAAACCAGGGTAGCCTTTGAAAATAAACCGTAGAGAACTGCACTCAGAAATAACAAAACAGTATCTAAATTTTACCTTGAATCCCAAATGGTCAAAAAGTAGAACAACATAAAAAGCACAGCAGGAGTAGCAGCCAACAGCAGAGTTTGTTATGTGAGAAGCACAGCTTTGACTCCTCTCGTTTTTTCACTCTTCTCCAACCAGATTTGATCACCTGATAGCAATAGAGCGTGCTGGGATGGCTGCTGATGGCAATTATTACAATGCCAGGAAAGTTAACATTAAACATCTCGTGGATCCCATAGATGAACTATTTTTGGCTGCACAAACCATTCCAGGAGTCACAACGACAGGTATGTCTGAGTTTGTGTTGTATTTTCATAGGAAAGAGAAGCACAGAGCAAGAACTCTTACTGGAAGTGAAGGGGAGCAGGAGGCAGGTGCTGAATTTACTAACTGCTTGTGGGCTACAGCTGTTTGTCGTGGTTGAATTTAGAGACTGTTGCTGGAGAAAAATCAGAGGTTTCTACTGAAGAGTTCTCACAACTAAAAAAAATGAAGGAGTTGATTGCAAAGTTATTTAAGGACAAGAAAAGCAAGCCCAGGTGTGTGTATTATCTATCCATCAGCACGCATACATGCGCTTCTCTAAGTGTAGTTTTTGACGCTGACTTTAGTCTGTATTTTATCTGTGAAATGCAGCATAAAAAGCAAACGTCTACTGAATGGAAACATTACTTATTAAAATATTATAGTTCTTTTTATGATTGTTCTACCTGTGTTGAAACAGCAGTCTGGACAAAATCTTAATTAATATTGCCTTTTAGAAGTGCATTCCCTTGAGCAGGGATTGCATATTTGCATCTATTATAATAGTGCCTTCTCTAACAAAACATATGTATACAATAATAAAATCTTTAAGAGTACATTGTCCTTCCTGCCCAAACTACGTTAGCATTGACTAATATGTCTAATAAGAGTACTGTTGTCAACACGGTGCTCCTCTCTTGTCGATAATCCTTTTTTTTCCTGAAAACTGACTTGTATCAAGTTTTGAAAGAATGTGACATAGATCAAGGATTCCCAGATGTATATAAAGTGTTGTACAATGTCCTTGTACAATCAGATGCTTTGTGCTACAATGTGTAGCCCAAAACGGACTTAGAAGATATATAATCTGTATAAGTATTAGAAACAAAATTAGAAATAAGTGTCACAAAGTTAGAAGTAAGCGTCCGTGCCAGGCTGATTTCAGCTGATCTGTCTGCTGATCCGGCTTTGTTTTTCCCTTGTAGTACTGTGGACTCACTCCTAAGTATTACCAAAAGCACTGAAACTTTGACTTCTCAGTAGTGATGTTTTTCAAATGTTTCCACAAAATTTAGAGAGCTCCTGCAGAGATAATGCGTGGTCTGATTTCACTGTATTGGAATCATTTAAAAACTATGGCAGAAGAGTTCACTGGTATTTTTTGTATTATCTTAAAACTTGTAATACATTTTACCTAGATTTCATTCAAATTTTTGCCCTATTGCTAAGGAGTAACTTCCAATGTGGAAAAAGCAGCACTCTAGATGGCACTCTGTTGGCAAGCTCAGCAGAGAAGCTGAAGGTTGAATGAATAAGGATAGAACAGACTCTCTTTCATAAAGATGTATTCCACACTGGAGTACTAATTGAGTATCTATAGAAAAACTATGTAATTGTTTCTTACATTGTCTGTTACCTAGTTAACATTCCTTATTTTGCTTATCATACTAACTTCTTGTGTCTATTTTTGAGTACAATTTCTTGGGATAGCTGTTGGCTTTTTCAATGTATTTCTGCAAAGCTTAGCTTAACAAGGCACAAATCTGTGGCCTTTGCATCTTGTCTCTCACTACTGATGATAATGTATCGCTACTGATTCTGATCATTTGTTCTGGTGGGGTTATCTTTGACTTTCTTCATGGTCAGTAGGAATTTGGAGGCATATGTTTAGTTCCAAAATACAATGCAAATATTGTACAACACCCATTAGGGTGGAGTTCTCAGATAACTTTATAGACTAGAAAGGGATACTAGAAAGATCAAGTTTTCAGCCTTACAGAAGTCTATATATAGTGTGCTCGGTGGCAAGAAGTACTGTGTTAGTAGGTGGAGGGGGGAAGTATTAGAACATTTGTTACATGCCGATTAATTGCTGTCAGATAAGATCTGTGTTTAAAGAATCTGATCTAGGAGTCTGACCACAGACAAATCGTGAACAATGCCTACAACTGTGTGGATACCGATATCATAAGAAGTCATGGAGTAAGCAACAACCTTCACGAGTATACAAAATGAGATGACATGAAAGACTGAGGTTGGAAGGACTCATTTTCCACAAAAGACTGAAATAAAAGATTAAGAGATGTTACCAAAACCACGTGCTATTTTTTTCAGCTGTCATGCAATTGACATAGCTATATGCTATTTATACAGGAGCTAATGTAAAGCTTTCCAAAGTACTGCAAGAAAAAAATGTGGTCAAACTTGTTTCCCTTTCATACAAATGATTTTTAGCACAGAAGATTGACTTTTCCTGCATTTTTCACAAATGTGTTTCAGAAACCAATGTAGTCAGTGAAAACTTGCGTGGAATACCCGACAGAACTATTTTTCCTCTGCCTGGAAAGCACTCAGGCCTTTAGGAGAACAGGATTCGTCTTGTCTGTTTTCAGACATCTATATTTGAGATATCTGCCTTGGGATGAAATGACCTGAATGTTTGAAGGGTCTGTTTCTCTGCTGATTTTAAAAGAAGTCTAGCTGACTATCTCACATGTAGATGGCTGCATTTTGTCAGGGGAATCTCACTCTGGAAATCTACAGTAAAATGTAGTCCTCTGCCAACGTATATGGGAAGAAGAAAACAGATGGTACAGGAAATTTTTCAATGTGGTGTTCTTTTCCTCACAGCGTAATGCTAATGGCATCCATCCACAGCAGTAGATCTACTAACTGCATAACCATCCTGGTGACAGGACTTCCACAAAGACAAGAGAAAGCAAAGCAAGGCAGATTAAAAACATAAACAAAAACCAAAAAAAACCCCAAAAACAAACAAACAAACAAACAAAAAAACCCATGAACCCTGAGCAATTGATTAGTGCCTTTTCATTAAAGGGGCTGGTGATGAGCTTCAAAGGGCAAGAGTTCATTTTAACCTTTTTAAAGAATATTAAGAGCAAAATTTTGGATTTTGAATAAAAGAAAAATCAAAACTTTGTGTGAATTCTTACAAAACAGTAGTAGCTACCATACTTGTGTATGATGATAGACACACCATGTCATTACCTATTTGAAAAGTACAACCAACAAACAGGTTTTGGAAAGCACCATTAAATTCCAACACTGGAATAAATGTGAACAGATTATTAAAGCAGATAAGAAGAAAGATTAGCTCTTTCGTGGTAAATCCTTTTGTGTAAGTTATGGGTCATTCAGCTGCATTCCCCTTGACTATATAGACTTCAAGAGTTAAATAAAAAATTGGTGCTGAGAAGTAACTTTCAATTTCATTTAAAGAAGAAATTTGCTACAGACTTATGTGAGATATTTATGCAGTTACTAAAAGTGTTAAATTTATCAATTTTCAGGGTTTGAAGTGTAAATTATAAATACTGTAATTTCTCTCCTGTAACACATGCTATGCATAGAGCACAGTCACATTTCAAATTCAAATACCATACACTGCAGTCAGGAATTGGAGCTCTTCACTGTTATGTTTCACAGACATTAACAAGGATTTTTCTATAAAATCTTCAAATTTGAGAACATGCCGTTTAGACTAACAAGTGAAAGAGAAATGTTAATTTCCATTTAAATAAACTGATTTTTTGGTGTGGTTTTTTTTTTTTTTACATGGGTAACAGACTAGAAGTACCATCCAGCTTTCATGTGAGCTGGTAGTGTATGTGTAATCCTCATCTCCAGCTCTCTGAACGACATCTAACAATTTGATATCCCAAACATCAGGTTGCCCAGAATTTTCCTGAAATGACACAGGTCCCACTGATTTTACTGAAATCACTGCGATAGATACATAGTGTTTCTATTTGACCAACAAAAATCAAGACTCCACACCCTGAATATAAGAACACTACAAAAATTTTAAAAAGACCACTAGCTATTTTTTTCATAAGTTAATAGAAAAAATTAAAACAGTAATAGTACACAGGGCTGGGCTCTTTGGATACTGTGGCACAATGATAGTGATCTGTTTAAAACATATAGCCAGTGTAGTAAGTTCTACTTCTGCCAAAGTCCTTATGTATATTTTTGCTCATCTTCCTGCAATAATTGCTACTTTTAATCTCTGTTTTCTAATTAAAACATGTAACAAGCTAGAGTTTGCTTTGCTTGCTGTATTATGGGATCATAGACTATTTTCTCAGGTTATTTGGGATTCATTTTCTATCTTCTTTCTCTATTTGTGCTAATGTGCTTATGATAATGCACTGCACAGACCACTCATTTAAGGCTTTCCATAAGCAAGGTTTACTCTCTTAATTCTGCCCGCAGTTCACGAGCCCTTGGTAATTTTGATTTCTTTTGCACGCACCAGTACAGCATAGATCGCATATGAACGCTTACAGGTTAGCATGTGATTGCTGATGCCTTCAGCTATTTCAGTCAGAGGCTTCTGTTTTTAGACGCTTTTGATGAAAAAGGATAAATTGTCTCGTATGGAGCCCTGAACTGTCACAGAGACTCTGGAGAAGACACTGGGTGCTTTCTAAATGGATTGTTAGGTATATGCTGGGTTCATACTCGTTTGGTCTTTTTCTCTTTTAATAAAGGTGTTGGAGATGGAGGAAATGAATTAGGAATGGGCAAAGTGAAAGATGCTGTAAAGAAGCACATAAAAAATGGAGACGTTATAGCCTGTGATGTTGAAGCTGATTTTACTATTGTAGCTGGTAAGACAATTTTTGGGGGGTGGGAGAGTTGCTGATGTTTGAGAATAGAACTGACAAGACGACATCTGTCTTTCCAACTAATTTGTATTGGCGCTTTCTTTGTATGACAGAGTCTTCGTTAGCAAACAAATCTGTCTCTGTATTATGTCCGTTTTCTGTATAGTTAAGCAACTATGGTTCCAGCAGGAATGACTGAAAATTGAGGATGTTCCGTGAAGAAAATGTATTTAATTGGAAATAGTTGGGCAAATCCTGAATATTCTTTAGAAATCACACCTTAAATAAGATAACAAGGAAGACTGCAGAAATGATCTGTGTGGGAACTAAAATGTCCATGCACATACGAATTTTCAGTATGATTGAAGAGCTTCTGCTGGCATGACCCTGTCAGGGTCATCGGTCATATTACTTTTACATGAAGAGATGAGAAGTCCTTTCAACAGCCACTCAAGGACAGATGTACCTTGTTAATGTACAACAGAAGTTGAGCACTGTAATGAAAATTCTCATCTATCCTGACATCTTAATCAGCATGAAATAAAATTCACAGTGAGAGACATGTTCACCAAGGATCGATTTATGAACTGAACGGTCCATATTGTACATAGGCTGAGGTTTCTAGGTTTCTGACCTGGGTATCTAACACTCTTGGTACAAAACCAGCAATTTGTGTGGAGAAATGAGGGTGTGGTGATAATGACATCTGCTTCTTCTGGCTAGATGTACATAGTATCTACGGTGGCTGTTTTGGCAATTCTGATGATTTTTACCTTGAAAGCAACTGTCACACCCAGCCCCTGCAAAGGGAAGTGAGGTGGAGGTTTGGACATGTTTAAGTGTGGAAAACAACATGCACTAAAGCAACATCCACGCTTTTTGAAAATGTTGCTATGCCACATCTCTGGAAGAGGTATCAGGCAGCAGAGATAACTTCTCACAGCAAGCTTCAAACCTAATGACCTCCAATACAGCCTTGCCAAAGAAGCGCTCAAACAAGACTGTGTGGACTGCTTTGATAACAGCGTACAAATATTGATGGATATTAACTGTGTTAGAATGTTTTTTTGTATGTGACACAGCAAGGACACATCAACGCAGACAATTGGTTTCACCATGGCTTCATATCTTATAAAATAGCTGAACTCTTTAATCAGTCATTGTTTGTGACCAAAAAGGGATTCTCGGCAATGGTACAGCATTCCATTATGAAATCTGACATCAGTGAAAATTTGCCTGGTTCAGGATACTTTAATCAAAATCTCCTACCTCTGTGTGGGTAGAAGCAGACACCGGGCTGTAACACAGCTCCTCACGGTTCACGGACTTCACATTAAGCCAAGCAGAATTGTGTTACAGACAATGCCCGTTTGAGTTTTTGCTGTGCTGGAAAGACAAACCACAAACTGAGCTGAATGGAAACTTGCAGAAAATCAATCTGAAATACTGGTAAAGACATTTTAATATATTGAGCATTGTGTATTTCTGAAATAAATATTCCAAACTCATATCCATATTTAAATCATATCCATGTTCTGTTTCGCCATCGCTACATGAGACTCAGTTGTACGTGCAGGTTAGGTATCTTTGCAATAACCATTTTTTAGGTTTTTTTACAGTTTGGTTTCATGGTGACGTTCTTTTGCAGGGGTCTCTAACTGGGGAGGCTATGCCATTGCTTGCGCTCTGTATATTCTCAGCACCTGTGAAATACATGACCGCTATCTAAGGAAAGCTGTTGGGTTTCCACAGTTATCAGAGAAGACAGTCTGGCTATCGGCACTCCCATCGGTTACCAAGGTAATTTCTGGGAGCTGTGACTTGCTTGTGACATGTAGATGGAATCAGCTACCAGCCGTGAAATGCTGCCCAGTCCAGTTCAATAGCTGACTTCCACATGGTCCTTCGGTGACTTTTGGGAATCCTGGGTGAACGAGCAGCCACACTCTACTGAGAATATTCTGCAAAGGATTCAAGACGGATTGAACATAAAACCCCTCAAAAATTAATGTATTCATGTGCTGTGACTTCAAGCACAAGACAGTGCTACAATTTTATGGGCAGTGCAAGAAATCCTTGCATTGCGATACAGTGATTAAAATTCCCCGTTCATTTCCTTAGCATCATTCATGCTTTTACAAATCTCCGTTGTATCCTCCTTTAGATGTGTCTCTTCCAAAACCAAGAGTCACAGTCCTAATACAGAAGCTGCTCCACACTTCTGATCTTTGCACCTTACTTATGATCTTTTCACATTTTCTAGATATGTTAGAACCTTTCTATAAGTACTTTTGAATGTTTCTAAATTAAAGTTAGAAAAAAACCTTGCAGATGTATATTTTTAAATGTTTTGTCTAATGCAGCTCTGAACAGTTGATATTCTGGGAATGCAATGGTTTCAAACTGAGAAAAAGTAAAATGATTGAGAGGTGAGAAACGACTGTGATCTGTGCTCATCCTGCTGAGCACGTGGCTCTATTTTAAATTTGGCAGTGTTTAAAAAAATAAAAACTTACTCAATGGTCAAGTAAGGTTGGTTCCACCATTACTTAGGAACTTCAGCTCTATTGACAGAATACCTCTGCAGAGACTTGCACGAAACCAGTCAGTTTGTGACCTCCAACAATGGTAAGCGAAATGTAATCCATCTACCACAGGTATTGCCCACAACAGTGGAGTACTTCTCCTGAGGTGGCAGTACATTCTGGAGGATATTCCAACAAAGCACCTCTTAGGTGTTTTAGAGTAGGTCTTACCTTGTTTTAATTCTTGCTGTTTCGGTTTTTCATCTGAAGGTCATAAATTTGAAACTGATCTCAACATTTAGCATATAGCCCTATAGCCACTTATCCTTTGACTGAAAGCATACGGCACCTTTCAGTGCAATCTTTTCCAAAAATAGATTAATCACTTTGAACTTTTCTATGTTTTGGTTGGTTTTTTTTCAGGTTACATCTACTTCCCCCCCTTTAAAATAAAATATAAAAACTACTGTGATCAAAATTCCTGGTAGTGAGATACTGTAATTAAATGTGACACTGTCTACAGGAAATCCTCCTTGTTTTTGTTTTACTAAGCTACACAGCTGGGAATATTGATAATGTTCCAATAATGGGCTATTGAAAGTGCAATACTAAAATCAATTGAGGTAAAATTAATGGAAAACGGTTCTATGGAGGACAGAAAATTACAAAGTGTCTGCCGAGAATATGATATCTTTAATTATAAATCATGCAACAGTAAACAGTGTAGAAGATTGAACACATTAGTGTTCACATCCTCCATTAGTATAAAAAAAAATTCAAACCATTTATGTTTATATGGCTACTTTCTGCCCAATCCAGTTTCTTTTAATGCTACAGTAATCACCCTGGTAAGATAATGAGCACCACCACACTTACCCACCTCGGTGTTCATGTTTGTTTGTAATTGGAAAGAAGACGTGTGAAGGAGTGCCTAAGCACCAAACAGCTTTCTTAGAATGTGTTTCATTTTTCTGCTAAAAGTGGCGTTCCTTCCGTGAAAACTATAGAGCGTAATTACTAAATGAAGACTTTCCCTGGAATACAAGGTTATTTCTCTGCAGCCTCGTGTTCAAGCTCTGTAACAAAGCCCAGAACTGTGGAGCTCTCTGCTCCCACTGAACAGAGCAGGGATTGCACAGATTAGTCTTTATATACACTTTAACAAGCGATCCCGCAAAGCGTTTGTTCCTTGTTTAGAACTTGATGGGCAGGAGACAATTTGATTTAAACAGTCTTTACTTACCTTTCAGGTGTGGAGTTGAATCGTAATTATGTTGGTCAATACAGTATTTTTCAGATGTTCGTGGTGCTTTTATACTGAAGTGCCTGTAGGGGAATAGGTTAATTAATTCATACATATCCAAACATAGGCAGTGCTGAGCATCCCGCAGTCAGCCCTGCGTTTCCCTGCATCTCACTACCAGGTTAATATGTCAGGCAGTTGTTCTTTTACTGAACTCTTCGTTAATGGTAGGAAATGAACCGTATGACCTATGAGAATATGAATTACTTAAACAAATGAGCAATATATAAAGATGTGACATTTGGTTTAGTATCCTTTATTAGCTTTGAGATTCATAAGGGAGTTTTTCTGAGAACTGGAGAACTGTGAGCAAGTTGCAGCCCTTCACAACGGAGGAAGGGTACTGTAATTGTGTATGTTCCTTACAAACGAAACAACAGCATTGAATTTATCAGGCATAGTCAAGTAGTATTAAGCAAGCAAGCCTTTTTTCCCCCATATAAGCAAATCAGAGAGCACTAGCATGTAAATATGTAGGAGAACCAGTTCAAATGAGAGATGACATCTTGCTTACCCAATTCAGGTGTCTGTTCTGTGACTCGAGAGATCTAATTTGCTGCTTTGCATACAGAAACTTGCTGCTAAGAAAAAAAGTCTCTCATGCAGAAAGATCAGGCGCTTAACTTTGCTGATATTTACAATTTTATAAATGACAAAGGAGCAGTTTTTAATGCCACTGATGTATCCAGAGAATTGCCTTAAATAGCTGTGGTGTTGCTGTATTGTTACATGACGTCAAGACTGACACCATGTAACTGTGTATTTTTTCTTTACTAGAAAACCGGTGTCTCATTTAACTTTGATGCGTTACCAGGAAATAAAAGACAAATCTTTATTAAAATTATACAAAATTCTCTGTTAATTGACTATGCAAAGTAGGCTTTAATTCTTTCAGAACTGTTTATATTTTAGCCTTATACGGTATTACATAAGATATAAACATATTGTGGCTAAATTCAGACCTAAAGCTATTGTGTTCTTTATGGTTTAGAAGTCATCCTAGAAAAAAACCCTAACATTTAATGGAAGAATATGAGCCATTTAAACTTTATATTTTTTCATCACTGATTTGTGTCTGGGAGATGAAGGACTTTGCTAGAGGTTATTGTGTAGGAATATCACACACCAAGTACTTCAGCCTATAGAACTGTTCGTCGAGAACACCGGTGGGGCTGTTTCAGCAGCAATTGCCATCGAAGCAGAGCCTCACACAAACGGAAACAGAACAGGAGGCCAAAGACCAGCAGAAAAAAGGGGAAAAGGAAAGGTCGATGACTATTTCAAGGTCTTGGGTAAATTACCACGGGCGTGGGGTAGGGAGGAGCTGAGACGTGACTAAGCTTTTTATTTTTCTTAGATTTTTATTAACAGAATTAGAGAAATAAATTCTTTTTATAGTAAGTACTAAGACAGTAGAAAGAGTTTTACTCTGTATATTTCGAGTCAAATGAAAAGTAAAGCAGTTTACATTAGACACACACCCATTTGAAACCAGGCCTTCACCATTCACAGAACCTGGCCTTTTTCAGAGCTTATTTTTGTCCTGTCTTTTCATCTCGCAGTGCTAACTGGCCTGGAGCTCACAACCAAGGATTTTGTTCCCTCTGTGTACTTTAACTGCTCAACTTGGAACACGCTTT
The DNA here is from genome assembly GCA_013399095.1 of Psophia crepitans. Taxonomy (NCBI): domain Eukaryota; kingdom Metazoa; phylum Chordata; class Aves; order Gruiformes; family Psophiidae; genus Psophia; species Psophia crepitans. Next base: position 46,275 of record VWZZ01006764.1, read on the forward strand.
GCTGTCTGCTTACATTATGGTTAAGCAAGAAAATAAGTTATAAACATGAAATTGAGAGCTGCGATTCTAAACAAAGGAAAGCATCTGCTATTTCAGAGAATCCCAAAGCAGCACAACTTTGGGGGTTTCTTCCTTCCCCCCCATCCCTTTCCTAAGCAAACAGCATGCTCATAAAATCAAGCGGAGAAGAGGACAGAAAGCAGTAAGCATGCAGAGATCACAGCAGGTGCAGGCAGGTGATCCTGCAGCCTGCTCAGGTACTCCCTGTAACCTTTTTTTCCCTGACATACCCTCTTTCCCTTCTGTTCTTTTTCTTTAAAAACACACCCGCCGCCAGCTGCCACCCTGGGGAAGCGACAGGTAGTTTTCTGAGATACCTTGGGTGAAGGTTCCTCTGATTCAGTTTTGTGCAATAGGGGAACTGGAAACCAGGCAGAAAGGATTCATGCTTCTGAATTGTCACCAACGGCTTGTGTGAGGGAGCGTGGAGAAAATAATATCATTCAGTAATTAAACTGTAGTCAAGAATATGAGCCTTCTGTCAGTCCCTAAGTTCCAGGTACTACATATATTCTTTGGGACCATTTAATAATGATGTTAGCAAATTGCTATCCAAAATTAATATGGAGGGTGTGCTCTGAGCCTCCCCTAAGCAAGTTTAAAATAAAGATCTTGATGAATGTTCTTGTCTGATTCAGGATTTTAAATATATTCTATTTTTTTTTTTGTTGTTTTTTTTAAGGAAGAAAAGCTTCTGAAAACACTGGTGCGGCACGGGGTCCGCAGTGGAAAAACTGCCAGCCTAGAAATGGAAGTGGACGGGCTGCCCTTCTACAACACCCATTCGCTTATGATTGAAAAGCTGCTGCGAGAAGTGCAGCACTGACTGCCCCGAATGATTTCTGTATTCCCTGGGCTCTCGCAAGGTATAAAAGATCAGAAAGAGATGACTTTTCATCTCTGGTGTCTTGGCTACACACAACCCTTCATTGTTAGCCTTACAACATCTCTGTGAAGCAAGAAGGGGATGTCATCGTGCTGATTCGGTCTAGCTTTGTTTTTGGTAATTTTATAATGGATATTAAATGGTACTATATATTAAGAAGTGATCTGGCTTTTACAGAGAAAGCTTGTCATTAAAATGAGATGTTATTTCATTCCTGTTCCTGTTTTACTAACCTCAGAGCTGCAACGGGAAGTAACTCCTATGGCAACTTGGATTTAAAAATACCTTGTGGTAGGGAAAACAGCTGCAGCGGAGAGGGGAGGTTCAAACAAAAAACCCCAGTAAGTGTTACAGTAATGAAAATTGTTAAATACAGCCCCCTCCCCTGCACGCCTCCTGTAGGCCCTCTCACACTGCCTTCTCGTGGTGGTGGACAGTCTGTGGAAGTGTGATAAGTGGAGAGCTTTAACTGAGCTGACAAATCTAAGGGCATCCTTGCAGACATTCTGTGTAAAGGGCGGGCTCTACCCTTTGTCTCCTTTGTATTAGTAGTTTACCATTTAAATATTTTTCCCCTTTCAGGTAACTCAGAGAGGTTGTAGGCATTTCAGGGTACCCTGTTGTTAAGAATAAATGAATTAAATACATAAATAGTGATTAAAAATTAATGCTTAGGAATTAAAGCATGATTAGAAATCAGAAAACATTTGCACTCAGTATGAAATAAAATTATGTAAATGAACATTTAGATAAATTCCAGTTATGGAAACTCAGCTGCTGAGGAGACTGAGTGAAGGAACATTAAATTATATCTCAAAGGCCTCCTAACACCGAAGCAGTACATGACAAATGGTTGTGCATCGTGCCTGACTTCTGTCATTTAAAGCTGGGATTTTACCGTAACTCCAGAAGTGTCAGGGCTGAAGTTCCACTGGTTGTCAGCCCTGGCAGCAGAGAGGACAGGGTATATTTGAACTGCCCCTCTCAGGCACAGATGCTTTAGCTGCCACACAAGGATTATAACTGTACAAAAGGTGAGCATCAAACCATCGCGCTTTAGCAGGATGAGAGTGGCAGGTCTTTCTCCAAAGGAGAGTGAACTTCCAGCAGCCAGCAACACCTTGTATCTACTTTTCTTTCTGACAGGTGAGTTTTATTTTCCTTCTCTTACATAAGACAAGCACGTAACTTTTTGAGAAGAGAAAAAGAAAGAAGAGAGAGAAGGAGAAAAAAAAACACTTTGTACCACAGACACCAGCATACTTTGACCATTAATCTTCTGAAGCGCTCGAGGATACACAGCTTTTAACGACGTAAAACAGTTGAACACATAGGAGAGAAAGAAATCTTAATGCCAGGCTTGCTGCTAGACAATCAGACTCACCAAAGGTCCCAACGTTTATTTTATGGATCGGTCATTTTTTTAGATGCATTTTATTTACGGTATTCTTGAAGGATGTTGCAGTGAAACTACCTTTGGAATTTCACAATTACAAAATAGCTCCGTTAGAAGTCTCCAGACTATAACTATTAAGTAAAACATTTCATATGAATGCTTGAGCTTTTTGCCAAAACCAGTAACCCCACAGGATGGCATACGTTTGCTGCTGCACAGAACCCACAAAATGAAATTATCATCATTTAAAAATGTCTGTTTGGGAAAAGAGGCAACTGATTTCCTTCTCTGTGTGCCATGTGCTCCGCAGCTTACTGACGTATTACGCTATCAGCTGCAATGTAAATTATTCTTTCCAAACACTAACTACTGTCCAAAAAAAGTCATTCAGTAAGCTTTTGCTGTTTTTTCCCCAAAATACAGGTTTTAACAGATTTCATTAAGAAATATAAAATGTAATAATTTACTTGTATTTTTTCTCTAATGTGTTTTTAAAATTCCTTCTGCACAGTCCTAGCGCTGCATTTAATCTGATAGCAATGCGTGACATATCTCTAGCAACCAGTGTAAGACCCTTGATTGACTCTGTTCTGGCTGAGACAGAAAGAAAAGCTCTGAGTGAGCGTTGCCTTCCTCCCATGTTGGTTACAGTTCTGCAGCCTAAACCTAACAGTTACGCTACAGAAAGAACAGATAAAAAAACTGATTTCAGAAAAAGAAACAAAAAGGAGAAAAAAAGAAAAACAAATGAAAAAAAACCCTCCCCCTTCTCTTGCAGGTTAGCAGGTCAAATGTTGAGAACTGGAGCAGAATGCTGGACTCCATTACACAAGTTTCCATCTGATTTTAAACTGCAGCAGCTGCCCAAAAGCTGACCACATCAAAGTACCAACTGAAATAAGCCTTAATCCCTCCGATGACAATTTGATGTAACAGGGCATGTTCTGCATTCCAGCTGTCTAATTTAAACAACATGGGTAACTGTAAAGCAGTAAAGCATAAACAGGACAACAAATGTTTCCTCCCAGAGCAAACCACGTGTGTGTCTTACAGCCTGCCAGGTCATGGGAGCCCGAGCAGTTGGCTCGGTGCGTAACGACGCAGAAGCATGGCATCCTGGCCGTCGGGAGTCTCTGCCTTACCACTCTGTTGATACAGACAGATTAAAGATTAGGAGAAACTAAAGCTAAACAGCACTAATAGTCAGAAGAAAAAAAGCATGTATAAGGTAATTAATCCAGTTTGGTAAGTGGTCTAAGTATAAAGAAATGTAAAATAATTAAACAAACCGAATGTTAACCTAAGCAAACCTAATCCCCTCCTGAGAGCAGGGACATGAATCCTTTCTGCAAGAGCGGGGAGGAGAGGATCTCTGGTCTCACAAATAGAAACTGTGGGCCAAAGCCGTAAGATTTCAAACACAGAGTGAACAAATATAGGAAGAAAACAATAAAAACATTCTTTATTAAACACACCCCCTAGTTATTTCTAATATTGCACTCTCAAGGTGTTTTCCAGAGAACTGTAACAATATATTGCCTTTAGGAAGTAGATGACAAGCAAGGCTGTGTCACAGTGACACACTTCAGATACCAGGAGTAGACCATCTATCTAGAGAATCTCTTGACATTAAAAAAAACCAAAACAACAGCAGCAACAAAAAAGAAACAAAACTGGTTATGCTGCTGGAAGTTACCAGCCCAAGTTGCAGAGAAGCATTTCAAGAAAGGTTTGAAACTAGAGAACTGAAAGGACAAGGCAACAGTTACAGGGACAAAAAGATATGATGACCAGATCACAAAGAATCATCATACAGGATTCATTAGTATAATAAAGAAAAAAAAAAGCCCTGAGAGAGGAAATAGTGGCAGAAACAATACTATAGAGCACAAGTCCCATATCATCAACTGCCATTACCTCCACTTATTCCTGTATTTTGTTTTCTGTCTAAACTAGGAAACATAGGTCATTTATACATGATATTTCTGATACTGCATTTACTAAGCAATGCCCAAACCCTAAGCTATAGTATCTGTGGGAGAAAGCAGAGTTTAAACAGAACCCGTTTAACGGTTCCCCTGACAAACGCCTTGTTATTTAATTGCCTGTATGGTCTATGCTGCACAAGACACGCAAACTGTGAAGGACACAATCCAAACCTTAGCAAGGTTTAGTAGAATTCAGATGTAACTAAATTTGTTTGAACAGAGTGACTCAGAGAAGCGCATGGGTTCAAAGTGCCTCACATACTATCAACCTCCTGTTCTTCACCAAGTCAACAGACCAAATTATTTATCCGCATCAGAGCCAAGAGATCTCATAGATCTGGAAGTCAATAGGAGCCTTATGATGACGTTCAACAGCCTGACACTTAACAGCCAATCAACAGACTGAAGGTCTCCACAGATGCTGAGTTTAGAATCATAGAAGCACAGAATGGTTTGGGTTGGAACAGACCTTGAAGATCATGTAGTTCCAACCCCCTGCCATGGGCAGGGACACTATCCACTAGACCAGGTTGCCCAAAGCCCCATCCCACCTGGCCTTGAAATTTCTTGTGCACATTCTCCCAGAACACCTCACATTATTGGATTGGTTGTTTTAGGAGGTTGGTTCTGGCAGCGTCTCCACAGGCCTCGAAACTGGCTGAAGAGGAAGTTATTTCAAAGAGTTACAGGAATGTTACAGAAATGTTTTTTTTTTCTTTTAAAGTACATGTGGGGACACTGAATTTGTTCTGTCTCCAAGCTTTTCAACAGATGATGACAGCCTGTAGAGAATTATTTTCTTTAGATGCTACAGGGGCAAACAGAAAGCAGTTACACACGAATTCAGCAGAACCACACACCATGAGTACTAGCTTATTCCAGTCAATGCGTTCATCAGACAACAGGTTTTGAGTGGTACCACAGTGACAACAGACACGCGGTTGTAACTGAACGGACTTAGCAGGTGCTTTCCTCACTACTGTCAAGGTCCAAGCACCTCCAGAAATGACCTTACTGTACTGCATTGCTAACAAGCCTTTGTGAGGTAACACGGATGTAATACATGGATAAATCAGATGGATACACAAACACGGCCACAGCTGCAGATTGTAGATTGATGTCCTTTTTTGATGAATGCTACAGGCTGCCCATGTTAGTTGCGGAGGAGCCCTTAGTTTCAGTACCATCAGTGGTATTTGTAATGACCCTGGTTGTTGCTCATGCCACGGCATGCTGAGTTTCTGGAGTGTTCAGCGGATAGGATTCCTTCGTCTCAGTTCTCGAACACCCCAAACGTGTTAAACAAGAGTCTCGCATCCTGGCAAAGTTCTGGTAAATGCTTTCGCTAGAAAAACAGTACAATACGGGATCAGCAACACAGTTAAAAGTAGTCAACAGGAGAGAAACATGGTAAATATTAAATATTTTCTTAGCAAATGAGCAATTGTTCTCTAACAAGCTGCGAACTACCAGTAGAATGTGGTATGGCCCAAAGCAAACTAAAAAAATGAAAACAGTGCTTGAAACCAGTCGTTTAATTTGGATTTTCTTCTTCTTTTGAGTGCCATGACTCTTGTGGACAACTCGTAAAATCCCACAGTAAGAAAAGGCCAGCAGAAAGAAGGGGAAAAGGAAGCCAGCTGAGAAGCGGTAGTAATTGACACTGTGCTCCCATTCTTTGATGGGATAATGCTCGAAGCAGACCAAGTGACTATCGGCATCCTTAGTGATCTCCCCGTGCTTAAAGACAAAGCAGCATGTCATTATTTCTTTGGTCCAGATAACGACGCTCACAATCACAGCAGCCTTCATTGTCCGAAACTGTTGAAACCGAAAAGGGTGCACTACAGCAAGATAGCGGTCAATGGAGATGCAGCAGAGGAAGCCCACACTGATATAGATATTCTCATACAAGAGGATCCCACAAATTTTGCACAGCAGCTCATCGTAGGTCCAGTTGTCATGCTGTAAAACATACTGAAGCCAAAAAGGCAAAGAAAAGATGTAGAGCAGGTCTGCTACAGTCAAATTGCAAAGGTAGATACCCAATTCATTTTTAGCCTTGATCTGTAAATACCCGTAGTACAGTGACAGGCAGTTAGCTGGCAAGCCAAATGTAAATACGAATATGTACACCACAGGGGATAATGTCTGGTGAATATCATGATTAATAGTGCACTCAGTTGCGTTCCCTGTGGTATTCTCCATCTTCTACCTCCTCGTGTACCACTCATCAGGGTCCCAAATGAATGGATGTAAAATTTAGTTGCATCCAGTTTCATGCATTGTTATTTCTTCCACAAACGGTTAGGCTGAAGTGATGACTTGCTGCAGGATGTTAATAACCTGAAGGTAAAACACATGAAAATCTTCAGAAGAGATACGACTGTCAAATATATAGTATGGTTTTCAGGAAGCTGTCTTTTCCTAGCCCTAAATTTTCTTACAGTCTTTGACAGAAGATAAAGCCTGTCTGGGAAATCACAATTCATATCAGTAAGTCCTCGTACTTACCAGAAAGGTACCAAAAAATTGTGTGTCCAAGAATCCCAAAGCAAATTACAAACATTTTTGCTTTAGCTTTGCAAGTATCTGAAAGGTGAAGAAATATCATCTGTGTTTTGCAGATGAGGCACAAAAGCAGTAATCTGATTTGTCCACGATGGAAAAAAATGTCTCTGGTAAACCAGCAGTCCACTCAGACTGCCTTAGAGCATGCAGGGTGCACAAACCAGTTGATTTTTAATTCCCATTTCTTAAATTTCCCTTTAGATACAAGATATCACAGAATATGCAGTTGAACGCATCAGCATGAAAAAAATGGAATGTTTATCAGTCTCTCTTACAGTCTCAGTAAACCCAATCCTGAAAGCAAACTGTCCTACTCTGTCGGAAGGACACTAAAAATCTGGTGCAATGTATCCCCGTGGTCTCAGCCGCACAGGACATGCTATTACAGTTCCTTGTTTGCCGTTGTCTCTCAAAAACACTCATCTACTGTTGATACATCTGTATCTTTCCTTCTCATCCTCATTGCCTATGAATATAACTGTTTTCACCTGAAGAATCTTCCATAATCCGAGCACATACCCATACAAACCATTCCTGTACTCCTGCTATTTAAGACACATAAAATAACTTCTGGCAATGAGTTAGCACCCAGCTCAGCTCGGGCAAGCATTCAGCCCTGAGCCAGCTCACGGTGATCAAACCCTAGACTAAATGAACTATCATGTTCAGCATTTTATCACCTCATGTGGTATATTCACAGTGGCACAAATGCTCAGGACTGGAAAACAGTGTGGCAAACTGAGCCCAGTCTGAAGAGGATGTGTGTTTTACCTGCTGATGCAGAGCAGCAAGACTCTATTTCTTTCAATCTCTTCGCAGAAAATGCACGGTTGCAGCATATACATTTGTGCACTCTTCCTACAGCTTCGGTTAACATGGATTCAAAAGGAGACAGCACTATGCAGGAGCAAGATAAAGCCTTGTTGCTTTTTCCTATTTAGTATCCTAATTTGTATTTTTATCATCTTCGGTCCTGTCTAGGAACATGCCGTTTTTTCCAAGGCAACCTTTATGAAAACATGGCCATGCTACAGTAAAAGTACTGTCAGCTGCAGCATTTGGGGATGTTACTGTCAAATAATACTTTTAATAGGCTTTTTTAAAATAGTGGTGGGTTTTATTCCCAAAGAAACTGAAAAGAAAATCACTTCCTTTGGGCCAGAAAAAGAACTGCCTGGCTGAAATAAGTGATCAAACCTGCAAAGACTTTCTGTGTGCAGCTTGAACAAGTGTAGCACAGTCCCACAGAAATCACAGCAAACTTAAGGATACATGTAAATATTTAAGAATTAGAAGATAGTTTTCATTCCTTCACTTTTGCTCTTTTTCTTATCAACAGACAGAACACCAGCCTTGGTTTTGGTGGAAGTATTCTTGGGCATCTTGAATACCTTTAGTCACGAAAGTCATGAAACAGGCCAACAGAAGCTCATCTCTCTCAAAACTTCTAACTTTGTTGTTCAATGCAACTTGTGTGAACGACTCGCCAAATCTAGCACAGGACAAGCTCTGCTTTCCTCCTCTCACTCTCATGCAGCTCTTTTGGGGGTTGAGACACTCACCCCCTCCACCGTGGGTGACACAATAGTTATTACAGATAAATCAAGCACAGCAGGAGAAATGCTGCTTAAGGGAGCCAGTCACAGATACCTATAGTTCAGAGACTGCCATAACCTTCCCAAAGAATAATGGTGATAATATTAATGGTGCAGCCATATACAGCAGAAATTGATTGGTAAAGTTATCTACTAAATCCCTAAAGGAAAATGTTACTGTTACTTAGGGGCCATTACCTCTTCCATGACACGATCCAGTGCACTATGCATTTCTCAATGGCTTCATAACCATCACACAGCTTTTCTGTCTACAGGAGACCTGGCTCCCCACCTGCAAGGACAGCTCACAGAATCTTTGCTGAGGCAGGTTTGATAACCTACTGACCCCACCCCAACTTTTCCAATCCAGAGCTGAAGGCCAAGTACAGTTGTATTTGAGTTTGTGTTTGACACCTTTTTATCCCCATATAATAATTTGGTGACTTTTGCATGTAAGAGTTTGCCTGGAGAGGATGATTGGCATGCCTAATTATAATCTAAAATGCCTAAAAATCTGGGATCTATCATCTAATCTATCAACTAAAATTGTGCAGTCAGTGTCCAGCTCCTGTTGATGAGGCCAACTAGTAATTCAAAAGCTGTCAACAACTTTGAGAAGTCAGAACCATCTTTTTATGTCTAGGGTAGTTCAACAGCGTTAAGTTTTGTTTGCTCATTGTTACGCAGTGAGTCAATATGGGTTGCGGTATGACAAAAAGCAGATGTACTCTACAGTTGCACTTTTTTTTGAAAATGTTTCTTTTTCTCTAAGAACTCAAAATGTTTTAATTATATTACGTTTATGTCACAGAGAACCTGATTGTAAAAATAATTTCTGTTTAGCTTAAAAGTCTTGCCAGAACGCAGAACGCGAAGGAGACAGCAGAAGTCTTACTGATATGACATTATGATAATATAATACACACTTATGGCTACAGCAACATTTCCTGCTCCCAGAGGAAGTGCTGGAGTGGGCTGTTTCAGGGGGCAGGAAGCAAAGGCTGGCTGTTACAAATCTCTTTGCCTTGTGCTAACAAACCCTCCCATCTTTCAAAGACGGGGATGAAAATCAGAGACCTGGACTCTTGCTTGTGCAATGGCTGTTCTATACCGCTCTCCTGGTCAGTGGTAGCAGTGAGCCAGGAAATCCTTCCCTCCCTTCAGCCGCCCCAGCATGTGGGCTCCAGGACACCTTTGTGCCCTCCGACTCCCCGTGCCTGGCTAGCGACACGCTCAGGAGCCAAATGGGAAATATAACGGTAGTTCACCTTCCCCCTGCACCAAGTGTACTACACATAGCTCTGTGCTGGCCAGGGAGTGAAACTACATGATCCAAGTACCACAACGGCAGTGTTAAACACACGGGTTCAGAAGAGCCGAGGCTGTTATTAAGAACATAAACCGCAATAGCTTACATGCTGTCTGGGAAAGTGGAAACTGAAGAGAAGGTGATGCCAGGCATGGGGAGATGGTGAGTATCTCCTTCATTACTTACTGGCCTTGTCTGCATAGGAGGAGGAGGAGAAAAATGAGAAAAGTTGCTATATGAAAAACATCTGGGGTGCAGATAACCATAAAGCTGAAAGAAGTTACACATGGGAACACACAGGATTCCTTCTAGACAGCTTTAATATGGAAATAGAGCAGCTGTGTGATTTTTTTTTTTTTAGATCGTAGTTTATGTAACACCTTCAGTATCACGAGCACGCAGGCATTTCCAGGCAATATTTCTCTCTCATATATGCCCACATCTTTTAGGTGATACCCATCTAAGGCCAAGTCTTGGAAACTAATTAGAAGACTCGCCATCTACATGAGCTCCAAACAACTCTCTTGTTCCCAGGTGAAAAATAAAGCCAAGGATGCCTGGGCTTCAGAGAGCTTCACTTTTTCTTGGTTTAAATGAGCCAACTTTCATTACTCACTGGACAGTTCAACAACAGGTTCTTTTCTTTCCAACCTCCTTTGGGCCTTAACTGTTGACAAAAACATGACTTCCCCTGCACCGTGAACCATGGGGCCGGTCACGTGTTAAGCGCTGTCTGCTGGCATCGGAACAGGAAATAGCTCAGAGCCACTTACAACAACAGCCTCTTCAGCTGGGACAGAGTACTAGCATGGAGCCTGGGTGGGTTTTTTAGTTTCAGTGAACAGAACTACAGTTTTCCTCATAAGAAATCTGCTTGCAATTACACCTAACATTTTTAGCAGAGACAGATAGGACTATGCCAAAGGACTTCGCTGTAGGCATTTGTAAAAGTTGCACAGAGTTCATCTCAGCTGCAAAGCACTCGCGTCTGTGAACAGGGAGGGTAACGTGGTCGTGAGCCTTTACGTGACAGTAGCTCTCTTGCTCTTTAATCTGTCCCCACACCTGTCATACACTGCAGACAGGCCTGAGTCGCTCGGCTGTTATAGCAGGACTTGGACTGTGCTGCATATCTTGGAACCAGAAACCTGAGGTTGTTTCAGTTTAGGATTTGGTTCAAATCATTACCTACACAAGCACCAGCCCTTAAACTCACGCACTAGGCTTCTCCCCACGCTTGAGGGTTTGTCAGTTTGGTTTGATCCTGGTTCCCAAAGCCTGGAAGAATAAGGTCAAGTAAAGAGGCTGGGAAGCACTGACCAGCAGAAGAGACTAGGGACCAGGTGAACAATATAAAATGGGCAGAAACTGGCCCATTCTTAGAACAAGGTTAAAAAAAGAAAAAATGTAGAAGAAAATGGAAATCAGAGTGCATGGCTGAGTATGGGGAAATGGGACAATGATGTTTGGATTCAGTTGGAAGAATTATGATGTAAAAGACAGACCTGATGGAGCAAGTGCAGAGGAGGGCCACAAAAATGATCAGAGGGATGGAGCAGCTCTCCTGTAAGGCTGAGAGAGTTGAGGCTGCTCATCCTGGAGAAGAGCAGGCTCCAGGGAGACCTTACTGGGGCCTTTCAGTACTTAAAGGGGGCTTATAAGAAACACGAGGACAACTTTTTAGCAGGGCCTGTAGTGATAGAACAAGGGCTAATGATTTTAAACTAAAAGAGGGGACATTCAGACTAGATATAGGGAGTAATTTTTTTATGATGAGGGTGGTGAGACACTGGCACAAGCTGCCCAGAGAGGTGGTAGATGCCCCATCTCTGGAAACATTCAAGGTCAGGTTGGACAGGGCTCTGAGCAACCTGATCTAGTTGAAGTTGTCCCTGCTCATTGCATGGGGGGTTGGACTAGATGACCTTTAAAGGTCCCTTCCAACTCAAAACTATTTTATGATTATAAAAGGGTCACAAAGACAAAGAGCCATAAAAGGCAATGAAGGATGTTTCTATTAACACACAGGAAAAGGAAGGTTAAAGACAGACAAGTACATACAAGGCACAGGCACAAATTATAGACCTAAACATAGCTGAAATATTTATTGTTATTTTTTATTTCAATCTTTAGAAACAAAATTGTGAACCAGCATCTAACAAATGTGTTTTTAACAGTAGGATGGGGGCATAGGAAAATTAAATAAGAAAAGGCTAACAGATATTTTGAAAGTCTCTGTGCACTCCAAGGGAATTAGCTAAAGCAATTTGTGAACTATTGATGATGATGTTTCAGGAATTATGGTGCATTGGGGTAAAACAGACATAACACCTGTCTTGTGAAAAGAGCAGCTGGGGAATTATACACCAGACAGCTTAGCTTCTACCAGAACTAGTCATCAGACAATCAATACACTTATCTGTGCATTTACATAAGTGACTCATAGCTGCAGAGACTCACCCCAAGTGAGTCCTGCCATACTTCAGGAGCAGATGACACTGGGCTAGGGTTGGCAGCTGTGCTTACTTCACATCCTGCCTCAGAAAGCTGGGAGAGGTTCCAGCCTCTGTCCTGCGTGCTTTCTGTAGAAGGACCAGTGCAGGCATGGACAGGCCCTATTTTCCCTGCAATGGGCAGCCTTACCAGGCTGCAGATCATATTGCTGCTCCAGTGAGCAGAAAGCAAAGGGGAGTTGGACAGGATAAAAGACACCAGTGCAAGCTGGTCTCATGTCCCCCAATTAATCCACGAGCCTGTTGCCTCCCCTCCTCTGTCAGTGATCAGTCCTGCCCCACACAGCATCACACCCAAATATCATCCCACTCATACTGGTACCAGAAACTACCAGCCACAGCTCAGTGCCATCCCCGTCCTCATAGCCTCTTCAGCCTGATTTCAGACATGATGGCCTCCTCCTCAACAGCTTTTAGCTGCTGTGATACCCTAACAATTCCTTTCTCACACAGAGCCCCCATGCACCAGGGCTATTGTCCTGGTTTTGCACAGGGGGAGGGCAGGACCTGAGAGGGAATAGAGTCAGCAGCTGCATTTCAGTGCTGATGAAAGCCAGGAAAGGAACAGGAGTGAAGACACATGGGCAGCAAGGGCAGCAGCTCAGCAAACCGCTTTAGAGGTGCTGCTGCAATAAGATACACACTATTCAACAAGAAACAGTAGTGTCAGACCAATCTCGTTTCCGTCGTTGATGAGGTATGTGCCTGAACAGCTAGGCAGAAAGCAACAAGTGTAATATGTCTTGACGTTATGAAGACTTTTGACACATCCCAACGTACATTCGCATTAACACCTCAGAAACTCTAAAGGCATTATGCACTGCCAGATGTGTTACATGGCCACATGCAGAAAGCAGCCACCTGTAGTTCACTGTTGATGTGGAATGATGACCTGCCCTTTTCAGGATGCTTGTGAGTATTTTCATCTATTCATAATTTCTACCTCATTCAGAATGAGATAGAGAACACAGTTACTGAATCAGCAAATGATACCGACTTGGGAAGGAGTATATAACACAAACAGGATTTAAGATTATCTTGGTCTGAAAACAAAACAAAATCCATTGAGGGCGAATGTAAAATTACTGTGCTTGGAAAGAAAAAGAAAATCAAATCACGTTGTCAATATGCAATGGGGAATATCTGGCTATGCAGCAGCATGGATAACAATGCACTTAGGCTCACTCTGTTGCTGCTGAGAAGAAAAGAATTACAGTGGGATGCAGTACCTCAAGGGCAGAAAGTCAGGTGTTCTCTTTGCTCACCACTGGTGAAGCTTGTGGAACCTTTTGCACTCTAAGAGATACACAGGCAAGTTAGAAAAAGTCCAAATATTCTGGGCAACCGAACTATATAATCCCCATTTCTCTGTCTTTACAGATTCAAAATTACGTAGTCCCTTACAGACAGGAGTTTCCTGAAGGTAAGTTGACAGTGCTTGTGAAGCACTCAAATGTCCTCCTAATGACTGCTGTAGATAAACAAAGGGATGATAGGCACATTTATTAAAGGTAGAAACAATTTAGTGAATAAGATATTTTATCCCTGTTCATCACTTGGGATTACGCAGCTACTCTTAGGGGCACAATACAAAGCCATGGTGATATACTCAAGCTAGCACTGACACTTATTTCAGGGACCAGAAACAGCAAAGCTGCAGTGGTGCGATATTGGCCTGGAAGATCAAAGAAGCGTGCAGGAAGAAAACCAAGGTAATTCCAGTCTACTGCATTACATTTCTACAGAAAAGGTGCTCAGATTTGGCTCAAGCATCTCAGCAGGGCACTGGTTTTGTTGAGCTCAGAGCTGGCAAAGTGCAGCTCATTTTATGTGCACCATCAATGTATCTTTTCATTTCTAAACCATTCTCAGTGAATCTGGAATTAAACATATACCACTTTAAAGACAGATACATGGTCCCTGTGAGTATCAATTATAAGTCACTAACAACAGAAAGTGCACAGAAATTTTGTTTTTGTCAAACCTCTGTGTGAAGAGCAGTTGGCTGCAAGTTTTGTTTCTGTCTTCTGCTGGTTTTGTTGTTTGTAAAGCAGAAAGTCTACCTCTCTGCTATACTTACATTCCTTTTTTTTTTCCTGTCTGCTTTTTTGCATTACAAGAACAGACTCTGTACGTCCTTCTCTTTGCAAGAGTGTCTTACCAGAAGCATACAGTAAAAAAAGGACTGTGTCTTTTTAAACCTCTGAAACCATCTTAAGTAAATTGGAAAAAAAGGCAAAAAACTCATTTTTTCCTTAAACTGAATTCTCTTCTAAAGTTAATTTAGGTCTGTACACAAGCCATTCAGTGTTTGTTAACTTGCAAGTGGACCCTTCTAACATGAACCTCCGTGTATAATAATTACTCTGTGTATCTGTTTCAGTGGGAGGAAACCATAAAAGTTTTCTGTAAATTACAAATCACTTTACTTTTGTCATTATTGTATGACTCCATTTATAAACCTATTGTCAAAGAAGGAAGCCAGCAACATTTTTTCAGAACCCACATAAACAAAAGACTAATTAGTCACCAATGTCCAATTTTCCCTAATACAGACATGCAATTATTCACAGTGTTGGGTAAATCCCTCCATTTGCTTCAACTTTGATATCCTGGGACTTTGTCCCAACTTCTTGATTTCTGCTTACCAAGTTTCTAGCTGAAGTAAGCTAGTTACATTAAATATTTCAGCCCTAAAATTTCAGAGGCCATCTGGCCCACAGCGGTTGGGTAGTTGAGGGTTTCGTGCTCACAACTTGTAAATTTGTCATTAGGAATTGATCATATGGATTTGAGCAGCAGGTTCATGTTAAAACACTTGAATCATGAATCTTTTTTCTTTTTTTTTTTTCTCATAGTGAATTCAGTGCTTGTTGAAAGCACTAGACTAGACAACACCATAAGCTGAGAAATTTGACCCACACAGCCTAAGGCAAGCAGTGTGGGCAGAGGAATACAATGCAGCTAGAAGCCAATGAAGATAAGCACATGCATATTAGCCATGTAATTAATTCAAATAATTTCATGACCTCTAAATCTAGTTCCAATGTCCATTTCCCTTCAGTAATGACATGGTAATATAGTTTAACTTTACAAATGCCCAGGCCCACAGCTCATGAAGCTCTGTAAGGAGAGCTGAATCAGTATGGATCACAAACCTAAATGTTCTATATTCAATCCACTTTGTAAGGCAAACAAACTCACTCTCAATTAAGCAGGAAGCCACCTAGAAAGCAAGCAGCTGAGCACTTCTGAATGGCTGTAAGAAAGCTGAGGTATCACACACCAGTAATTTGTAATAGCAAATTACCCTGTAGGCAATACTGGGAGAGGTCACAAGGAAGACTTGTTGAAACACAAAAGTTACATCCCTAGAAAATGTCAATATTTTAGAAAAAAATGCCCTAACCCAGAAAATTATCATCCCAGGCTCATATTTGTCACTTTGAGTACCAAGTACCTGATGTGCAAACTGCTGTATACGACACATTATATATTCCGTATGACACAAGACATCAGTAATAAAGGATGTCCCAGAACATTGTGAAGGATGTGAGGGTTCCAGGGCTCACATACTGAACTGAAGTCAACAACACACTTTCACAGAACATTCCCCCCCCACACATATCATATTGGGATGTCTCAGCAGGCTGTAGGTACTACCCCTCCATCCTGCGCACCTCTGTAAGGCCTTACAGAGGTGCACAGATCCTCTGGGATCCACTGGCTGCGGTCAGGAGAAGCACAGGGGCAAGGTCAGAGGTCTGGCAAAGCCAAAGACTGAGAGTGTTGACCTTGTTTAGTCTAAAGAAGACCAGATTGAGGGCAAACATAGCAACACCCTTCAAACACGTTAAAGATTGTTGCAAAGATGAGAGAGGCTGGGTTAAATGCATGAAAAACTTTCCACTAACAGAGGCAAGTGGAACACTGAGATAAATGGTACATGGGATATAAGACTGTCATCATGGAAGGTCTTAAAGTCTGGCAAACAACTTGAGAATGGTTCAGCTGATGCCCCTTGAAGGCAAAGAAATATTTGGGGAGCTCTCAGGACCTTCCCATTCTGTTCTCCGCTATTGTTTGCAGGTGACGTGACATAACTCATCCCTCTTAGTGACATGGAATAACATGGAAACAAATGGTATAAAACTGACATGCAGTAAAATAATTTCCACAAAGGAATTTTGTTTTGAAACAAATCATAATTTTCCAATTATTTTTATTAAATGTTTTTAATTTTGAAAGCTTTTTCCTATAAATTAAACCTATATCAAAGTGAAATCTATATGACTTCACATGCACAAAAACTAATACAAAAAAATCCATGTACTGTACCATTTCATTTCAGGTATTTATGACTTGGGACTTCTTAGATGAGGCTTGCACATATGAAGGACAGCTTGACATGAAGGGTAAGGAAGACAGATAGGATAATAAGCACAGTTAGTCCAATATCTCAGACTACTACTTATTTTTATCTAGAATTAGGCCCTTTTTACCATGTTTAAGGTCTGAACAACTGGCTAAGTAGAAGGAAGTGCTGAAAAGAAACTACACTTTGGAAAATCCCTATTTATGGTAATAAGAAGTTCATGCGATGTGTAATTTCAGACAAGCAGTCCAAGTGGTATCAGGGAGGTGAATCACATAACAGGAATTAGTCATGCCATAGTTGCCTCAAAGCTTTTAAAAATGATCCTCATCTGCCCCCTCCTTCCTGCTGCTAAAGATCAGCCAGGTGGACGACATGGCCCTCCAAGTACTTCACTGCTGAGCTACTGTGACTAGCTCCTACCCACAGGGGACATCCCCCCTGAGGCTTTGTGGATGACTTGCTTGAGTACAGAACAGTGGCTGGAGGAAAACACATCACACCACTGTCTACAGAAATCTTAAGTCTCTCTGTTCCTCAGAGAACAACTCCAAATCTTCCTTTCCCCTCAAGTAAAACCTCAGCCCACTCAACCTCCCTCTCCCCCACAATCCTCCTTGACACAGAAGCAAAAGCACTGTCCTATCTCTATTGCACAGGCAGCAGGCCAGCAAGTAACGATCAGTCATTGACAACAGAACTGCTTATAACAGAATCTGTACTCTGATCCTCATTTAAAATGACAATGCAAGAACAGCCAAGATTACGCAGATCTTACTGATTAGAAGCCGCACAAGCCATGATCAACATGCAGTATCACTGGGAAGGAACAAGGACTGGAATGACTGCGTTGTACCCTGGGATTGAGAAATAGGAACTTTACCCTGCTGAACTAGATGAGTTCTGATTCATTTTACCATCTCCAGCCTTGGGGAAAATCACTCTTCTGATTCATTTTCCCAAACTCTGTATTACTGCCTGTCTAGGTGTTCTGACACCGGCCCTGTGCTCCATCAGGCAATGCCAGATGTCTTGCACAGAAATCTGTGACTTAAGGTTTAGGTCATATCTGTATTGCATCTCAATGATTTTTGCCTGCCTCGGTTTGCCAGCGTGCCGCTCTACCCCCAGCAGTGCCGTACAGCCTCTGCTTCACAGAGCGACTGCCCAACGGGAGCTGTGGCCCCGTGCGAGTCACCCCACAGATTTCTGAGCAGCCTGAACATGGGCAACCCATTCACACATGGGCCACAGCACACTGCCAGCATCCTGTACCGGTCAGCTTGCACACACCAATGCCGGGCAGAGCAAGGCAGATGGGAGCCTGTATCTTCAGCTCTGTGTACCCATATGCTCTCACAGAAAGGGGAAGGGGTGCCACAACATGCAAGGCAGTCCCTTCTGTCAAGCCTCCCCAGCATCACTCACTGGTTACGAGGGAAAACTTTTGTTTGAAAACTAACAAGTTGGAAACGAAAGCAGGGTCCAAATTATCTTTCTGCTTGCATCTCTTATAATGCCATTGCCTCCAGACAGAACGAGGTATAACTAAGCCCAAGCATCAGCACATCATGCCCTCCAAACAGAACTATCCCATTAACTGAAGTTTGGAAACCAACCACACATCCATCTGTACATTTTTTTCTCCTCCTTTACTAATAGTTCAGTGGATAGAACTGGTTTTGCAGTGCTGCTGACAAGCAGTAGGTCGGGACATCAATAATCAGTGTTTGACTAATAACATTTGACAAATAGCAAAGACTGTCTGAGAGAAAAATTTTGCTCATTAGGTCTAACCAAAATGTGGTTAAAACTTTGCCATGTCTAAAGAGATTCAGAACATCTCCTGTTCCAGGAGAATGTTAACATTTTCATTATTCCACACATCAGCAAAAAATAGAATAGAATAGAATAGAATCATTAAGGTTGGAAGTGACCTCAAGGATCATCTAGTCCAACCATCGCCCCACCACCTATTCCCCACTAAACCACGTCCCTAAGTACCACATCTAACCTTTCCTTAAACGCCCTCAGGGATGGTGACTCCACCACCTCCCTGGGCAACCTGTTACAATGCCCGACCACCCTTTCCGAGAAGAATTTTCTCCTCATCTCCAACCTGAACCTTCCCTGGCGCAGCTTGCAGCCATTTCCCCTTGTCCTGTCACTAGTTATCTGCGAGAATAATACATTCAATAAAGTCATCTTTCTTAAATGCTATTTTCTGCATATATGATTCAGTATATGATTCATTTTGCACAGCAAAAGTTTTAAGACATAGTAAAGTGAAAAGTTGTTTACAATATTTGGAGGATTTTTCCCTTCCCTCATTTTTCTTGGACTTCATTCTTTTTCTTCTGTTTATATTTATTTTAATCAGAGACAAAATTCATCATAGAATAAGAGCCTGTTCAATGGAAGCACCTAACGTTGCGTGCACTGTCACCATTTTAAACTGGAATAGTTCTTTTGTGCCTTTGTTCTATGTCTGTGCTTCTGGCTTACGCCAGTCCCCATTGTGTGTTTCAAACATGTTTCTGTTCTAGATCCAATTCTTTCTAGTCTAGCACACTTCCACCCTTCCACGCACTGCTGTTTAACTGTGCTCATTTCCTTTCAGACTCAGTTGAATATTTTTTGGGGCCTGTTCTGTATTTCTGTATTTATTCCTTGGATCCAGCATTGGAGGAGGGGTGTGTGCATGCATTTGTGTATGTCTTCAAATAGTCCCCATCTAGCCTGTAGAGATTTAACTCTTCCAAGATATCCCTTTTTGCTGCCTTTAATTAAGCTTCCTTCTGTTTTGCAGTTTCCTTTTTGGAGATTAACCAAGTTTCCTGTAGATCTAAGTCAGTATTTGCATGTAAGGCGTGTTCTCCAATGTTATTTCTCAGACTTCTCACGATTGTGTAGAGGCAGTATGACTCTAGGTTTTCCTCTATGCTCTTTCCCTCATTGTTGCTTTCGCTCCCTAGATGACTACTGAAAACTTCTGTCCTTTTTTTTTTTTTTTTAACTTGAGGATACAGTACTCTAACAACCTTGTCCTAAATGAATAAATCATTCTAAACAAAGTGCTGGCATATGTATCTGCAGGCTTGCTTACATCTTCATTTCCTGAATTTTCATTTCCTCAATTCTCTTAATTTTAATTTTAAAAATTCTTCTCATACTCACATGATTTTAAAGTGCTAGTAACTTGCTTTCATTAAGATTTAAACAAAGTCTGTCCTTCCATTACTTGAGTGTCCTTATTTCCCAATGTATGTGTCTTCACTCCTGCATTTTCTTTGTCATATCTTGAAACTGCCTCTCTCTATACTTCTGTCTGGCTTTGCATATGCTGCGAGAAGCCTTCCTCAGCACAAGTGCTGCTGAATTCCTGTACTTTGTAGAATCACCGAATGGTTTGGGCTAGAAGGGACCTCAGCATCTAGTTCCAACCACTACACTAGACCAGGGTGCCCAAAGCCCCATCCAAGCTGGCCTTGAACACTTCCAGGGATGGGGCCTCCACAGCTTCTCTGGGCAACCTGTGCCAGTGCCTCACCACCCTCACAGTAAAGAATTTCTTCTTTCAGTTTAAACCCATTAGCCCTTGTCCTGTCACCACACTCCCTTGTAAACAGCCCCTCTTCACTGTTCCTATAGGCCCTCTTTATGTACTGGAAGGCTGCTATAAGGTCTTCTTGGAGCCTTCTCTTCTCCAGGCTGAACAACCCAACTCTCTCAGCCTATCATCATAGGAGAGGTGCTCCAAGGCTTCACATCTCAGGCATGATTTGCCCTTGGTGAAGCCATGTTGGCTGTCACCAATCACCTCCTTATTTTCCATGTGTCTGAGCATAGTTTCCAGGAGGATCTGCTCCATGATCTTGCTGGGCACAGAAGTGACTGGCTTCTAGTTCCCCAGGTCCTCCCTTTTTAAAAATGGGGGTTATGGTTCCCCTTTTTCCAGTCAGTGCAAACTTCACTGCTATACTTCAGCGTCCTGCCTAAGAACCTAAATGTTCCTTCCAGCACCTCTCCATCCCACCTTTGGATGTACACTGGCATTCACACGAGCAGCGATTGCCCATTTCCCCTGTGTCAGAGTCCTGTCAGGTTTGTCACCTCTCTCTCCTGGGAGATAAATCCCAGCATCGTGTCTAGAGACAAACTCAGTCATCCATGCACTTGAAAACTGACTGACCCTTCTCTAGTCTTCTTTTAAAGAAAATTGGGAGGAAAAGACCTGCCGAGACTAATCATATTAGTCTGGATAAAAGAGGTCCAACACAAAAATGGAAAAAAATAGGACAACCGTGATCTTACAGAAATGAAAACAACCTTCTGTTATAGTACCAGAGAAGCAACTCAGAGCAAAAGCAACAACTGTACTGTAAATTGTTCACACTTCCCCACATGCATCTGACTAGAGAAAAGGAAGAGAATCAAATACTCATTACAGGGCAGTTCTGATGAGCTCTTGGGCAGGAGATGGAAAAGCTGGCACAGGAGATGTGAGATTCCAAATCTGAGAGCTGTTCAGCTTCTGCACTGAGGTGGAGGTGTAAGACCATCTCTGAAATTTGGACACAAACTCAAATTCCAGATAATAATGTCCTGACATGATAAGTTAATGATCTTAGCTTAAGCCTCTTCCTAGTTTAAAAGACAATTCTTATTTTGAAAGCTGTGTCTGATCACTTCTTAAATACAGAGCATAAAACAGATACTTCCTCTAATTAGACATGTGCATAGGCACCAAAGCATTATCCATCAGAGTAAACAAAATCTCCTCCTTCCTTTGGCAGATGGAAGACAAAATGTTTCCAGATATAAAGTGATCAAATTCTAATTGTTATTAAAATATTGAGTTATAAGAAAGCCAAACCAAGATATCTCTGTAATAAGATTTCCGTTCTTCCCTACTGATGTTGCCCAAATTTAGTACTTTTTTCAGGTATCATTAAACTGACTTAAGTTCAATAGTTTGATTGCCTTTGCTTTTGTAATACATTCATTTTTCATCTCCCTTTTCTTTGTCAGCTATCTAATCTCTCTTCAAAGCACATGCATCTTTACTGTCGACCCATAGCAAACAACACAAGAGAAAGGAAGCTTAAAAGCTTGTGGAATAAAGCAACACTGCTCAGAAATGAGAAACGCAGCTCACCCAAGCAGCCATAGCTGTCTGTAACAATTTTTAGTGGGGAATGTCAAGAGGATGCTGCTTGTGGAGCGACAGTAAGAGCAGCAGAGTGCCCTCGCTATTACCTGTAGACCAGATCGATTTTGCATTTCTACTTGCCTCTGGCGTAGTGACAGATCTGAGCACAAGCAACCCCAGATCAAACTCCAAGACAGCCCAGCTGGAAACAAATTTGTTGCCACAGAAACAGCTTCTGGCAAGAGAACTCCATGGAGAGGAACAGAGTATATGTTCAGGTGAGCCTGTTTCTCTATGTCTCTCTAACAGTGTTTTAAACCTATTCTTTAGTCTTTTTTTCTTTTTCAAACAGATGAGCTACAGCTTCCGGATGATCGGCTTAAAAAGTTCTCCTTCTGCTACCCAGTAGATTAGCAGAGTTCAGAGCATGGTTTCTAGTGGAGAAAAAGGAATTAGAGTGGATGCATCCCTCAGAGAATAAACTGCAATGTTGTTCTTAGCTGCTGCTGATTACTAATACCTTTACTTAAAATTATTGGCCAGTTTCTTCTAAACATTAAAGCTGTTCTGTGTCTTTTCAAAACCAATTGCCATCAGCTGTCAGGGATAGCAGCTCTGCAAATGTTTCAGCTGGCAGAATAATTCATAACAAGCACTAAAAGCCACTCAGAATAAGCTTTACAGAAAAAAACAAACCTCTTAGAGGAGACATCCAGCTAATTATAAGGTAATGAACCTCACAAGGCCACCACGTCTGGAGATCTCTTTCCATGGTTCTCCACTTAAAAATAATTAGCAACTTGTGTAAATGTCCTCATGAGTACAAAATAACTTTTTCTTTGGTTATCAAGAATAGTCAGCAGGAGCAAAGCCTCAGGGCAACATGAATGTATTCTCAGGTCAGGTCTAGAAAAACTGGCAAGGAAAAATCTTCCTTCTCCATGCACTGTTCAATAGGATGCCAGGAAAACTTTGCAGTTACAGCATCAGCTGATTAATCTGAATGACAACATCCACAGGGCTGATTAGGGGAGGAAAACTTGCATTGATGCCCACACCTTTGTACACCTGGCCTTGTGCAACTGTGCTCAGCCACAGGTAAGAAGTTTTCAGTCTGTCCGACCTGCGGAACCCCCAGTCTCACCCTATTTGATGACAGCTTTTTACACCTAGTTTGGCTGGGACTTGTTTTTCTCCCTTCTCTCCCCTTTTCCCACACCTCCCTTCTCACTTTTCCCGCTGTCTAGGATTGCGTACTCTCCTCAGGTTTTGTAATAAAGGAAGTTAATTTCTGTCCACCAGCCACGAAGCGAGATAAATACATCTCGCTGCACATGTCAAATGAGATAAGGTTTTTTTATTGACGTATTGGAACTGCCACATCTTTCTTCATTTAGAACTGTGGTATTCAAATCACCATGCTGTGATGGAGACATTTTCACTCCCCCAGCCATGCCCTGCTATCACAGAACAACATACTGGTCTGATCCTTTAAACCCAACATTTTCTCACTGTGTACTCCCCAGACCCTGGAAAGACTCCTAAAACTTGGAGGATGTAACTTCTGTGTTATGATCTAAATTACAGCTGTATAGCACTGAGCATAAAATAAGGTGGAAACAGCTACCTTCTGCCTCTTCCCTTCTAGGGAGGGTCACAGAAAGACCTTACAATTGCATGTGTAGAAGCGGCCTGATACGGGGGAACAACAACATATTGGCAATAAGTTGGGAAGGCAGGAAGGACAGTGGTGAGGACAGTAAAAATTTTGTTTCCTCAGAAAAGGAGTGGAAGAGTGGGTGTTAAATACAGAAGACTGACTCACTTTTACTGGCTTCTTGATTAAAGCAAACTTGAAAGAAGAAGTGGTAAGGCACCATACTCTTCTGAAGCCAGTATGAACAAAGTGCTAACGTGGAAAAAGTCACAGAGGGAGCTGATTAACAGACTGCTCAGAAAGTCCCGTAATGCTCACAGTGACAGTGTCATGTCTTATGAGCCTATGTGTAGCCATTTTTCCTTGCTGCACTGTTAAGTTTCCTTAAATTTTTATTAATAAATATCTGCATGCGTTCTGAACAGAAAAGGACAGAAAAAGGCTGTTTCTTCTAAGTTCTGTATTTCTCAGCTTCCCTCCCCGTGCACACATGAAGCTGATCACTCAGTGATTTACTTTTCTTGTTTCTTTACAAAGATTGTCAAGAACCAGAAAAGTGTACTTGTAACACAGGCAGCCTACAATAAACAACAAAGGTTTTTAATTTTTAAAAAAGAATAAATTCGTTTCTGAGCAAATGGATTTCATTTCACTAAACAAACCTTCACATTTCAAGTTTTCCAAGTCAGGTTCTGAACAGCAGCAAGAAAAGTTGTTTGGAAAAATATAGTAGTGACATGCTTTTGAGATACAAAGACAAATCTATATAGGTGTACAGAGAGCATCCACACACCAAGGTTTAGTAGTTACTTGTTAGGCAAAATTTTTGGCGTGTGTTTTCAGGAGAAATGAAGTATTTAAATTGTTTATTAGCCATTCAAAATAGCTTAGATCTGGTCAACTTATACAGTCCTACTAAGCTGTATGAAAATCACTACTGGAATTTATCTACTGGCTATTGCTCTGGTTCCCTGCTGCAAACATGAAACAGTTTCTTGGTTTATCTTAACAATTCCCTTTCATCAATAAAACTTCAACATTTAGCTCTCCTTGCACCTAAGTGGAACTGAAGAAACTTTTTTTGAAAGAACTTTTATTTGAAGTTCCCACTAGTGGCAACTTGCCAAGGAAATTAATTTTTAAGTTGTGAATTTTTTTGGACACGTTGTTTTGGTTGAGTTCTTGGACTGCCTCGTTGTTTCACTTCAACAGCCTAGCCCAAAAATTGTCCTTCCACCTTTCCAGGGCTCATAGCCTTGTATAACCCGTTTCATGATGGAAAATTAACTTGATTCTAAGAATTAGTAGATAAAAATGACACTCACCTGTGAGCAGAGTTTACGCAAAGAAATTTTTCCTGCAATGTGAAGAGCACAAAACTTCCCTTCTCCCAGCTCCTGTTCAGGCTGCTGGTGAGGCTGTCCTCCTCCCAGCTGTGAGTGAGGCTGTCGGTGAAACACTGCAGGGAAGGAGGAGGAGGAGGAGGAGATTGTGTTTCTGCTCCTGTGCTCTTTATGGTTCAACTGTGCAGGAGTCAGCCCAGCCCAGCCTTCTCCTCCCTCGCCCACTCATTCATAAATGAAAGAGATGAGTGCCAAAAGCAAACGCTAAATACAGAGATGGCAACACACACAGAGCAGTGTTCACACCCGCACCTACTGTCCTAGACATGAACCAGCAGATAAGTGCACTATGATCACAGCAGCTGGTGGTGCAAAGCCCAAATACCGCTGCTTACAGCTTATCTAAACACACACAGATATTGGCTTGTGCAGGCGTATTACAAAGTATACAGATCACTAGTGTTATTAGTATTATTTCCAGTAAGTTGTTTCTAGAGCTTGTTGAGATCAGACCTTCATTACGTCCAAACGCAGCAGAAGCTGAGCTTTACACAAGGGAGCATCTTCTCTGAGCAAGAGAGAAGAGCAAGAGCAGACTTCCTTCCTCTCTCGTTTACAGAGCAAGACAGACTAACGCATTATCAGATCAAAGGGCTTGTCCAAGGTCGCTCAGGAAGACGGTAGCAGATGTAAAAGCTAACCTCCTGCTAACTCACACCACTACTCTTATTCCTGCAGGAGTGAAAGCCGCACCATGGGATATATGTATTAAAATGTCTGTCATTCAAACTGAAACGCACTACTCTTAAAAAAACAGATAGATATGAATTACACCATAGAAGGTGGGGAAAAAAAGCTGTTACCAGTTCAGCCTCTGAACTGGTATGTAACTCACCTGATGTAGCGCTCTGCTGTGCTGCTGTAGGGGCACAAATAGGAGGTCTTGTGCAGGGAGCTCCACGATGTGTTCTCCATTTCCAACCTGGCGGAAAGCAGAGTGACATAAGCACAGAAACAAAATGGGGAAAAAAAATCAGGGAGAGCATACAATGACACTTACAAAACTTGGAAATACTCCAGGAGCACCCATGGCTAACGTCAGAACCAGCATCAAAAAAATCTCCTCATTCCAAACACAGGCAAAGGGCTCTTCAGGTATGACAGGCTACCAGATGGCAGAGCCCTTCCTCTGCCAGGGCCTCTAGCAGATCGGAGATCTAAAATTATCTGCAGGGTTAAGAGACCTCTCTGAGTTTCTGAGGAGGAATGCAGTAGAAAAAATAGGAAATTCTTGAACATGGCCAGAAAAGACTGCACAAAGCACAGGACGGTCCTTTGCAGGGTCACCGTGCTGCTCGGAGGATGGCAGAGATGCAGGCAGCATACCTGGCTGAACAGGCAAGGCACAGGCTCCTGGGAGCACAGCCAGACGCCGAACACACTGTGCAATACCAAGAAATATAAAGAGTTGGTATCATATTTATCAGGGCTACTTGGAATGCTCCCTCCTCTGTTTTGTTGGTGTTTTGCTTGGTTGGTTTTTTTTTAATTTAGTACTCATTTATTGTTTATTATTTATTATTTGTGTGTATTTTTATATACATATATTAAGAAAAATCACACATACTGGGATCATTCAGGAAGCAAAGTAAAACACTTGCTCCAGCGCCTTTTAATCCACGGTTATGTACCCTTGGATAACGCAGCTCTTTTGTTAGATTTAAAGAATTTATAAAAGATATTAAGAACATTACGTGCAGTTACCTCCTTAGTAATACGTGTGCTACTCTTCAATACGGCGCAACAGGGCATTATATCGGACAACTTGCCTTCCCTGAGAGCCTGCCAGGGGCAAAGATCACCTTGGTGTGCAGGTCTCATTGGTAGCTGCAGGGAAAGCACTTCCACCTCCTGCAGGGTCCAGGCTGCAGATGAGGAACACGTCCTGAGAAGATCTACAGACAGCCATTACCCCTTCGGGTGCCAGAGAAAGCAGAGGCACTGGTGGAAGTAACACTGTGGGCAGTCTCTCTTTCCTAGTTCCCACCTTGGTTGCAATTCTCTGTCATGCTGAGCAGCAAGCATGCCCAAAGATGTGTTAGACAGATGTTAGATACAGGGGACCAGAATATCCAGAAAGCAGAAACAGAACCTTGGTCATTAGACATAATACATGTCTATCAGAGTGCGCTAAAAATGCAGCACTTGACCAGTGCAGCTGGTAAATCAGGCCTTGCAAGTGGAGCAGAAACAGCCACTTCCACAGAACTCTTTTTCAAAAAATCACAGAAAAATCCTGGTTTCTTTTCTTTCATCCAGCCATTCTATTTGGCTTGTCTCAGCATGCAGATGCTGTAAAGCAGGTCCCTAACATAAAGGGATCTGGTGGCTGGGGTCACCTGCGCTCTTCACTTCCAAGGGGGCAGAACAGTGTCTGTTGCAGACCACAGCCTCCATCACACACACTCAGCAACTGCATGTTGAGCCGCATTTAAACCTCTAAAAATGAAAAGAAATGACAGTTTTTGTAGACTTTTATCTCCATGGATTATACAGCAGCTATTAAAGCTGACAAACAGCTATTATTTGGTGCAAGCGGCAATTCTTGCTTTTCGCTCACTTTGGCCAAGTCATTATAATGTGTGTGATGATTAAGAAACTCCACTGAATTGAATAGCTCCTGGCTTGCATGTGTCAGAGCCAGAAGGAGCAAACTTTGAAAAGAATGGAGTTAAACTGGTGGTATAATGTCACAGATGCCACCGAAATGCAGCAGGAAGGAGATCATCCATACTATCTCCTTACCCTGAGGCCTAATAAGGAAAGCTAGACTACCTCCTCCAGAGCTTTAGCTTCTTCTCTTAAACTACCATTGAAGAAGATTCTGCCTCTCCTCTGGCACTGTCTCCATCCTCTGGCTAGGCTTGTTCTTAAAAATCTTGCACTAATATAAAAAGCTTAACCTTCTATGTTTCAAATTAATTTTTTTCTTATCCTTCTGTGAATGGACATGAAAAACAGTCTATTGCTACCTTTCTCAATGTTCATCATTTAAATGTCTGAGGATTAATCATGCTGTCCCTCTTAGACTTTTTTTTTGGTAGACTAAACAACCCCATTTTTTTCAGTCGTCTTCACAGACCACATTTTCCAGACCTCTGCTTGCTCAGTCACCAGCATCCCTCTCTAACTGTATTCCAGCAGAGGTCCTTTCTAGCAGTGTTGGTTCTGTTTAATTCCAATTACTTGATCTATGCTTTGTCTATGAGGGTCAACTTTCCTTTTAAGCACCCATTTTTGTGAGGATAGGAAGAAGAAAAAATTTCTCTCTTTTGCAGTCACAATCCACATGTGCATTCCCATTTTGTGTAGCTGAGAAACAAGGACTTGCTACTGCTTTTCCTTCCATCATGGTACCATCTCTAGAGCCCTTGCAGGTCCAGCTCTTACACTGCACTGAGAGATGGCTATGCAGCACCTCAAGACCTACAGCTCAGCTCTGTTTTTCAAGCCAACAGAAAAGCACCGAGCTCGTATCCCTGAGAAACAGAAGAAAGGAGACGAGCCAAAGGGCTTGCTAAGCAAAGCGCCATGTGTGTCAGTGCTCTGCTGACAGCATGAGAGGGCTTTGACAAAGCCAGCACGGATGAAAAGCACTGGCCTGAAGAAGGGCTGCTGACACCATAACAATATGCAAGGCCTCTGGTGGGGGTCACCCACAAGCAGCACCTTGATTATCCCCCTGAGGTCTCTCACATGTGACACTGGCTACTTGGGAGCTTCCATCCGTCAGATGGTGAGTATCTGAAGATGTACCCGTTCCTTAACTACTTTAAAGACTTTCATTTCTGCTAGTAATGTCTGTTGACCAGACTTCTATCCCATTCATTGTCATGCCCCACAGAGAAAGAGGCAGAGTCAGGACACACAGGGGAGCCCTTTCACAGCCTCCACTGCCAGTGAGCAGCACCTTGCAGCTGACTTAGTGGGTTAGAGCCTCAGCTCTATCTCACATTGGCTAGCACAACTCTGGCTGGGTATCAGTCAGGCTCTGCAGGGCTAGAAACGCAGTCTGAGGCCAGTTAATTTAGCCTGAGGTAGTGATGATTTCATAATTCAACTTACCTTGCCCCTTTCCACAGATCCTCCTTATGAGAGCGTCCCTCAGCAGGTATTAACTCTCTCCTGACTCAGAGGTTGCCAGACTGACTCTCAATTGGCACCTTTAGCAGCTACTTTCTGGAAGGTGGAAAAAAGATTGGCAAAACCTTTGGGAACTCAGAAAATCTGGCGATCTTCTGCCACAAATTAAAGCTCAGTATGGTGAGACAGGCTCAGAACATCTCAGCTCGTCACAAGAACACAACCACACCTCACAACCACCAGGAAATTCTCTGTCCTCACCATGCTGGTGTTTCCCAAGCTCCTACAAAATGTAAATTCAGAAGAGCTCATAATTTCTTACTTCTGCCCACCTCAGCAGAGGTAGGAACCTGGAAGGGCAGAAAGATTCAGTAAACTAGTTGTGGACAGCAAGCCATCCTCACAGATTTTTTTTTTTTTTTTTTTGCCAAATAGCATATACCTCTCTAGTTTCTTCCTGAGATGAGGAACGTTTCATTTACACGGAAAGAGTAATTTAATCATCTTTTGCACCCAGACTGCAAACATGCAACACAGAGACTTCATTTTACACACCAGAAATGCACTTCATGTTGCTGCACTTGAAGCCCTACTAATACTGTACAGTGTCCGCGTGTGGATTAGCAGTCGTTATCTGCAGAGGATTAAGGACCTGTAGAGGGTGACTTGGCTTGTCCCGGAGCGAGCCCCTGTGGTACAGCTGCAGAGTGAAGAGAGGTGATACGAGTATTACACTGCTGTCCAGGAGCTCTGCCTGCTTCCATTCACAGTACTGAACAATGCAATGACACGGACACAAAGTAAGTTGAGAATGCAGGAATGAATAAAAAGTTTTGTCAAAATCTAGGAGGCAGGGGCAGTGAAATCATTTGTAGCCATCACAGCTACTCCAAAGTCCAAGCTAGACTATCTCTGTTCTTGCTATGTGCAGAACAACCGATCGAATTCATCGTTTCCCCAGCTATCATCCCACTAAAAGCACACTGTCTTTAATGTGTGTCCTTGCAACTACTGGCTGTGTGAAGGGCCTGTGGATGTTTGCAGATGTTTTGGGCGTAACCAGCTGGACCCATTATGAATGCATGCATGGCCTTCCACTCAGATATGGAAAAGAAGGTTGGTCAAAGGTAAGTGGAGCTCTACAAGTTTGATAGCCACGTGGGCTTGGACTCCTGTTCTGCTGCTCTTCCCCTATTAGCATGGATCTGGGAATTTTAGTTTGAGAAGAACTGTGTTCATAGACTGGACCATGTGTCAGTGCTGCCTCCATGCAGTAGGGAAGCTGGGCCCTAAAAGCCCTTGAGCCACTACTTCAAATGCAAAAATGTCCCTGGTATTCAGTAACTGCAGTAGGTGGTCAGTCAAAGTATGAATGCACATAGTCCTTCAGATACTGGTGTTTCGTATAAAACATTGCTACAAAGACATCAGGCTAAAAATAACAGGCTGGGGTTACTGAGTTAGTTCACTTTTTGGGTTTCTTCTCACTTTCAGTTTTAGATTTGCTTCTAAGTATGCTCTCCTTTTCCTGATAAAAAGTCTGTTAAAGAGATATGACCTGTTAAGAGTTTAACACATGAAGGGAACATTTTTATTTTAGTTACAAAACTTTATGTAGGTGAAATTTGATCCAATAAAGCCTTGTTATTACCTGTTTTCATTCATTTGCCTGATTACATAAGAAGAAAACAAGCACGTGTTTGTATAGGATGGGGTGGGAGGCTGAAGGGAATTCAGGATCTGCCAAATGTGACTCTGTCACCACTGATATGGCTGGTTAAATAAACAAGGAAAAGGATCTGTGTTCACGGGAGCTGCATGTTGGTAACAGGACTGGGCTTCAGGAATTCAAGTCTTTTTTTCAATTAAAGAAGCCAAAATAAGCAAGGAAGGAAATTCTAAAACAATGAAAATTATGTGGAAACTCATATTGTTAAAAACACTCAAGACTAAATAGAAACAATATTGTCTTAATATGCAAAAAATGATATGGACCTTCTTAAATGCATGTATCATCCCATTAGCATTTTTAAGGGCTAAAAAATTCTCACAGAACTTTAACCATCAAAGCTATCTTCTGGGCCTAAAACACAGAACAAGCAAGCCTAGAAACTGTTATAAGATCTTGCATTAAAATCTTGCTACAAATAGTAGAATTCCGTATTTAATGTGATGAACAAATGTTGAAAGACATCTCAATATCTAATAAGTAGATAATTAAATTTGAAAACAAAACTGGCTCTAGACTTCATGCAAGCATGCATTTTCTGCACCAAAAAAAACCTCGCAGTGGTTTCTAGCGTACAGTGTATTTCCTGCCTCAAGGCTTGGCTGTCGCTCGTCACAAACACAGGGCAAAATGGAACAATACAAATGAGCTAAAGGAAGATGTGGGGAAGAGACATAATGAGAAGACAGCGTGT
Source organism: Psophia crepitans (assembly GCA_013399095.1). NCBI lineage: Eukaryota > Metazoa > Chordata > Aves > Gruiformes > Psophiidae > Psophia > Psophia crepitans. Next base: position 77,686 of record VWZZ01006764.1, read on the forward strand.
GAGGGAGGAAAGGCCCCTTGAACTGATGGTACTGGTGTATTTGGGCAAAACGTTCAAGTGGGATTAGCAAGAATGAGGCAGAGGAGTGTGGGGAATGTTTGAGACAACAGTCGATGAAGAGCTAAGGAACCATCAGGAAACACTGAGAACAGATAACTGTGATCAGGACTACAAACTGACCTCAAGACTTCAGAATGCGACTGTATAACAGAGTCTGGCAATGGCAGAGAGGTACAGAGAGAAGACAACAGCAAGAAAAAATGTCAAAATGGTGAGAGCTGGCTGACAGCTGACTAAAATCTTTACCAACGGAAGCAGGCATGAAGAGAGTACAAAAAGCTGGAACTAGATCTGGAGGGAAACGGTACAAAAAGCAAAAAGTGAACTCAAGAGTAGGAACCAGAGATAACACTCTGGGCTAAAGAACAGAAAGGTCTCTAGTGCTGGAGAAGTCATGAAGGACAGAAAGTTGTTGAAGATAAGGTGGGTTTGGCCAGACTGTGGTAGCTGGTTGCACTATCTGAGCTGTAGGACAGGATTTAGCAAGAAGCCTCCTTTGTTTCCACATTGCATGCAAAGTGTTTTCTGCTAACACACCGTGTGGTTGACCAGGTTCTTGGAAGTAGTTTTAAGGGCATACCAAAACATTAAAAATATGCCCTTCCACATCAAACTTACATTACCCACCGCCTTTAGGCCTAAGCTAACCAGGAGCAAGACAGTACTAGGTGGAAAACATAAGTAAGAGTAAGCAGCAACAGCAGAGAGATCCTCGCATCAATGAAGGTACCAAAGCTCCATTCTGGAGTGTACACACTGGTGCCCTAATCAGATGCTGATTTAAACCTTTTATGCCCTAACTGATCTAAAACTAGTCTACATGGAGGAGGAACAACTTCACCTGATAGCTGGGAGGTCTAACAGAAATGAAGTACATAAGCTGTCCTTCTGCTTACACAATGCTGTTAATACAGCCCTCTAAAGCATTCTACCCTTTTGTCTCATTCACCTATGGACCAAGAAAGCTGTTAGCAAATTGAAGGTTATCAACCTTAGCTTAATTTTTGTTAAAACCCAACTAAATCAATACAAAGTCTATCCCACACAGCTTGTTCCTACCAGTTTTCTCCATTTGCCTCTTCATAGAACATCTCAAGTTGGAAGCGAGCCGTAAGGATCGAGTCCAACTCCTTGCTCCTCGCAGGGCTACCTAACGCTGAACTGTATGACTAAAAGCATTGTCCAGATGCTCCTTGAACTCTGACTGGCTTTTGCACTGCTATGAGCAAGATATCCTTGTTCAGAGGATTGCAGTTCTAAAAAAAGTTCCCAAGATTTTCACTTCACAGTCATTTCCCTGATTTTCAGTATTTCTTCTACTTTCACTCACAAATAGCCAAAGGGGTCCTACAGAAACATTCTCCAACTGACTGGGAGTTTTCCATCTGTGCAGAAGGCAGAGATGCTGCAGCTGAACATCCCCAGGTAACCAGCAGTCCTGAAACACACACATCCATGAATTAGGTATTTTATGGCCTCACAACGTGCACACACGCAAATTCCAGGTTTTGGGTAACTAGAGAAAAAAATCCTCTTGCAAAGACACAGGGAAGCATTTTCAATGGGTTTAACAAGACTGGAATAATTTGGATCAGAGATATTTAAAGTAGCAAGGGAACATAGACTTCCACATCCCATAACCTTCAAAATAGCCTGCCAAATGATAAAACAATCAAACCAGAAGCACTACAAAATACTCACTTTGGTCCTTCACAGACATACTTTCCTACTTATTGCAAAAAAACCTCTCTCTTCCCTCCAATGCAACTCCCCCAGTCCACTGGGGAGTTGTGCTTCTCCAGCTGGAATATCCTTCTCAAACTCGCATGTTCTTCCTTAGCAGTGTGTTCCCAAACACGAGCTGTGCTTTACTTGCCATCACTGTGTTACCCTTCTAGAGCATGTCAACTACCGAAAAGTGAGTGAGGTGGTCTTTAACTTGCACTTCTCCATGTGACAATCCCTGGAATTTGCCCACTGTGCCTAGTGTCATAGCTCAGTTCCATCCTGAATCCAAAGGCATCCTGAATCCAACAGCAGCCGGCACCTGATGTTGGAGAGGAAGGGGAGCCTTTTATATTTTACCTGATGATGTTTTCTTAAAGGCGAGGCTGTTTAGCTCTCACACCATAAATCAAAAGCATGACGCACTATGATATTATACTAACCTATTTGATTCTGGAAGAGCCTGGAGCAGTGAGTCTCACCAATACCTTTATTCTTCCCTTCCTAAGCACTCTCTCCTTTAGCATGACTCACTGAAGAGGGAGCTGGGCTCCTCCCATTTTCGCTCTGTGCAATACACGCTTTTCGCAAGCTAATGCCAATGCTTAGGATCTATTACTCCTCTTATTGTGGTACGCAACACACACACATTACGTACTTTGGCATAGCCTCACCATCTCAGCTACATAGTCCTCAGTTATGATAATCTTTAGTTAAAAACATGCTGCTTTTTAACTAGAGCTGATCAGAACAGCATCTGGGAATGATAGAGAGCTGACCTTAGTTTCCATGGCATTCTGTGTTTTGTTTTTGTTTGGACATTCATAACATCTGTGTAATAACCACATTTTCATTGTCCTGTTCTCAGTAAAAGCCAATTTCGCTCCCTCACCACTACCTCATGATAAAACCCCGACAGTCAATAAAGTGTCCCTTCCATGACTTCAGCAGGGGTAAGAACAGGTAGCCTGTCACTGGGTTGCCCGCTCATCCATGTTACTCCTTAATGGGATTCTTCACAATCCTCCAAATCTGAACTAACCTCAACTTTGTGTCACACTTCATCAGCTCGTTATCTCACTGTCCTTAGGACCCAAGTTATCCTTTTAAGGACTTTCCCATTTGAGAATGGAGCTCCATGTTGTCTACTGTTCTCTTCAGACTTTTGAAGAAAACCTTGTGACTGGAAAGCCATCATTTAGTTTTGCAGAACGTGCCACAGCTTCTCCCAGTCACCTTTAACTCCCGCCAGTACTCTCTCAATCACATATTTTTTCACCACTTTCCAGCTGATGCTATTCTCTCTTAGTTCTTATGGCAGCCTCTAGTACCAGCTTTGAAGACAGACCTTCACAGTCCAGACTATTTTTCCAGTCTAGCAACCCTAAATAACGATAACTTCATTTGTTGTATTTGGTAATTGTATTGTTTCATTCTGCACTACTAGGTCAGGTTAATTCTGGCTGGTAGTGGCAATTTATAAAGCCATTCCCGAGTTCTCAATCTTACGTTGAACACCTCCAGTGCTGCCAGGATCTGATACTCCACCTTCCTGATGAGCAGAGAAGCAATTGTTAGGATAAAATTTTTTGGCAAAATTTACCACAACTGATCTTTTCCCCCACCCCCTTTCCATCTAAACATGCAGATCCCAATTCAAATGCTCTCAGCACAGCTTGGTTCATGTTTAAACAACAACAACAAAAACCCGTAAACCTGAGTTGCGTTAATCTCTTCACATCGAGTTTAACATCCAGGTTGTAGTAGTTTCACATGAACTAACAATTTCTGGAGTATTACTTCCATGTTCGGTCTTACAGTCATTTACCTTTGGCTGAACTTCTAATATGCCCCCAAACATCTGGATGATCGGAAATAATTTTCAACCATATGGTGTTCCTGGATGTGCAGTTTTTCTAAGTGTCATGGTTTAACCCCAGCTGGTAACTACGCACCACACAGCCGCTCGCTCACCCCTCTCCCTGGCAAGGGGCTGGAGAGGAGAATGGAAAAAAAACCCAAGTTGTGGGTTGAGATAAAGACAGTTTAATAGGATAACAAAGGAAGAGAATAAAAATACCAACAATACAATTGGTGCAAAAATGCAATTGCTCACCACATGTGAAAGGGAAAAAAAAACCCAAACCAAAACAACAACAAAAAAAATCCAACAAACAACCCGGTGCCCAGTCTGTTTCCCAGCAGCAATCCTACCTCCCAGCCAGCTTCCCCAGTTATATCCGGAGCATGACGTTGTACGGCAGGGAATATCCCTCTGGCCAGCCTGGGCCAGCTGTCCTGGCTGTGCTCTCCCAGCTTCTGCTGCGCCTGGCAGGCGCTTGACTTCGTGAAGGCACTTACAACTACCCAGCACCAATAGAAACATCAGTGTTTTATCATCATTATTGTCATGCTAAACCCCAAACACTGCACTACATCGGCTACTAGAAAGAAAATTAACACCACCTCAGACAAAACCAAGACAGTTGGGCATTGGAACAGGTTGCCCAGGGAGGTGGTGGAGTCACCATCCCTGCGGGTGTTTAAGGAAAGGTTAGACGCAGTACTGAAGGGCATGGTTTAGTGGGTAATAGGTGGGGGGGGGGACGGTTGGACTGGATGATCCTTGAGGTCTCTTCCAACCTTAATGATTCTATGATTCCATACCATCTATGTCACGCCCAGGTCCTATACTTCCCAAGACATTCCAATTAATCACCATCACTTTTCCTGTCTTTCCATGTGTACACACAGATTTCATTCCCTTAGTCTGCGGGTCATCAAGCTAAAATGTCCACTGAGTTCATTTACTCCGTGACTTTTGGGCTCCATCTGTCCAACAGTCTCTGAGGGCAGGAGCGATGGTGCGTGCTGTTGGATTGTTGCATGCTGCACCCATGCTGTGGGTTGAAGATACCAGTCTCGAGGAGGTTGCTGGGTGCTTGTTGCTGAAGCCAGTTCTGGTTTCATCACCTCTGCACCTTGCTTGTTTTCATCAAAGTTCATTATTCGTTAGTCTGGGTGAGCCTGACTGTATTACTGTTGCTATGGCACATAGCAACCATAGTAGTGATGACATGCAATCTTATGTAGCAATTAACATCAAACAATTTCAATCATTGGCTAATTCTCACCCAAAATCAAATCCCTTTGAGGTACAGACTGCATCCCCACCCACCAAGTGCACCCAGATCCTTGAGTGAAAGCAATCCCATGTTTGGGTTTGCCTTTGCCTGAGGCAGGAGTAACCCACACTCTCTCGTAACATATTCCTCACATACGCTACAGGGACTTTATCTTCTTTTATAGTACATAAAAGTTTTGATTGGGCAGGGCCAGCTCGACTGGCAGACCCCCTAGTGTTAACTAACCAGGTGGCCTTTGCTAAACATGTCTCCCAATGTTTGAAGGTCCCACCACCCATTGCTCTCAGTGTAGTCTTTAACAGCCCACTGTATCATTTGATTTTCCCGGAGGCTGGTGCATGGCAGGGAATGTGGTACACCCACTCAATACCATGTTCTTTGGCCCAGGTACCTATAAGATTGTTTCAGAAATGAGTCTCATTGTCTGACTCACTTCTTTGTGGGGTGCCATGTCACCACAGGACTCTTTTTCTACAGCCCAAGATAGTGTTCTTGGTGGTGGCATGAGGCATGGGATATGTTTCCAGCCATCCAGTGGTTGCTTCCACCATTGTAACATGGTCCTTGCCTTGGCAGGTTTGTGGGAGTGTGATGTAATCAATCTACCAGGCCTCCCCATATTTATGTTTCAGCCATCATCCTCCATACCAGAGAGGCTTTAACCACTTGGCTTGCTTGGTCACAGCGCATCTTTCACATTCAAGGATAAGCACACACATTCTTGCACAGGTCAAATCCACCACTTGATCATGAGCCCATCTATATGTCACATCCCTTCCTTGATGGCCTGAGGTGTCATGGACCCATCAAGCTATGAATAAGTCACCCTTATGTTGCCAGTCCAAATCCACCTGAGCCACTTCAATCTCAGCAGCCTGATCCATTGGCTGCTTGTTTCTATGTTCCTCAGTGGCCTCGCTTTCGAGTACGTGGGCATCTCCATGATGTACTTTTACAACCAGCTTCTCTAGCCAGGCAGCAATATCTTGCCACAGAGTGGCAGCCCAGATGGGTTTGCCTCTGCACAGCCAGTTGCTCTGCTTCCATTGCTGCAACCACCTCCACAAGGCATTTGTCACCAACTTGCCACCACCCTTGAGTCAGTGTAGAGATAAAGCACTAGTCACTTTTCTTGCTCAGCAGTGTCTAAAGCCACCTGGATGGCTTGCACCTCTGCAAACTGACTCGATTCACCTTCTCCTTCAGGAGCTTCTGCGCCTCACCACGCATAGGTAGCCCTCCACCTTCAATGTTTTCCCACAATGCGACAGGACCCATCAGTGAACAGGGCATATTGCTTCTCATTTTCTGGTAGTTTATTATATGGTGGAACCTCTTCAGTACATGTTAACCTCCTTTTCTGGAGGTATTCTGAAATCTTTGCCCCCTGGCCAGTCTGTGATCACTTCCAGAATTCCTGGGCAACAGGGGTTTCCTGTGCAAGCCTGCTGTGTGATCAGCGTGGCCCACTTACTCTACCTACTATCAGTTGCATGATGTGTAGAGGGGACCTGCCCTTTGAACACCCAGCCCAGCACCAGCAGCTGGGGTGCCAGGAAGAGCTGTGCTTCAGTACTGATCACTTCTGAAGTGGCTCAAACCCCTTCATACGCTGCCAATATCTCTTTTTCAGTTAGGCTTACCTCAGCTTCCAATACAGTCAACTGTTGGGATCCCCGTCACTCCAGAAATACAGATGGGTTCTGTCCATGGCACGATGGCATTAGGGTCCACTGTGCTCAGTGTCCACAAGAGCCTTGTACTCCTGAGGGTCTAATGTGCCAGGCCATCGGATCCACACAGCCCATCCAGCAAACCCGCATGTCCCTTTCCTCCACACGGCTGGAGGTGGGGCCTCTCTAGTCCTGGTCATTGTATTCATTACCAGTGAAAATTTTGTTTCCTCCCGTAAAACAGCCCCGCTGACTCCAGAGTTTGAAGCGCGCTGCAGGGAGTGAGTGTTGCCAAAGATACAGCCCCTTGGCTTTCCCAGAAACCTATCAGCGACTTAGCGGCCTCCTTGGGATGGGATCCCCTTCAAAAATCTGTCTGTTAATAGAAAACAGGATCTAGAGAATGAAAGAGCCACATACACAAACTGAGATACTCCATTACTGAACATTACTTGAAGCATTATGTCCAGAACCATTCAAAGCAATATTTACTACACATAATTAGCAATCTTGAGAGCGCATGTGCTTTCCTTCATGTCAGGAAACACCAGCATCCTGCAGCCCTTTGCCACTCAGAGCTGGGAAAACCCTGTGTGCTGAAGCCTGGGGCTCCTATGGATAGAGGTTCATTTTCCCTGGTGCTCAACGTGTACCCACACACAGCTGTGGCCAACAGCTCACCAGCCTGCTGCCAGTGAGCAGCATGGCCAGGCCCGGCCACCAGCCCACACATGGCACGTCTCAGTAGCCTTCAAAGTTGTGCAAATTGAAACTGCCACTATTTCATAGAATCACAAAACGGTTTGGGTTGGAAGGGACCTCCAACCTTGCAGACAAAGATGTTAAACCGTGCAGGTCCCAGTACTGACCCCTGAGGAACACCAGTTCCTCACAGTTCCCCCCCCCCTTTTTTTTTCCTCAGAAGGAATCAAGAACCTGGAAATGAAGCGTCTGGCAGCTCTGTTCCCTCACAGAAAAACTCTCCTGGCAGCTCCTGTCACCTCACAGCAGCTCTATCTGCCCAGCCCAACCAGCACAAAGGCGGGACGATTTGCCATTACTCTCTCTAAACACAAATGACTTCTTTCCCCGCTAGCTGACGCACCAAAACCACCCGTTTGTCCTACTGACAACTACCCTGGGCACCCCAGGAAGGCAAAGAGCAGCAGCCCCTCAGCTGCGGGCAGGCCTTGCCCTCCCACCCACCCCGTTTCTTACCTGATAGTGCAGCACACAGTGGGAGCACAAGCACACACCGATCTGGCAGCCACCACATCTATCAAAGAATTGAAAACAATGAATTAACTGAGCAGAGTGCAAAATGACTGCTCCTGCCACAGCAGGACAGGCACCTACACCAAAATTCTCCTTAATGTTCTCAGGAAGGCCCAAGCGCCACAGCACCGTGTGCTTCAACAGCTGCTCATGTTGTGACATCTGGTTTTGAAATTACTGCATACTTGAAAGGTACTGTGTAAGTATTAAGTACAATTTTATTCAAACTCACTAGAACTGAGTAATTGTGAATAACTCGGAAACCACCACCACAGCATGACCGGGTGGGTATTTATAGCAAGAGCAAATCTACAGTGACTGACAACTGACAGATCAATCCCCCTGCAGCCCAGCCTGCACAACTGAGCACATCCCTCCAAAAAGGAGCTGAAACAAAGGAGGAACATCGGTCTTTCACCTTCAGTGATCTGACCAAGAATCGATGCTGAGAGGGAATTTCTGGAAGAATAATTTCAGTTTAACAAACTCAGTATGCTCTAAAATTGCTGTATAGCACATAATTTTAAAATTGTTGCTAAACTATTGGTTTGCCACTAGAAATAGCAGAGAAGGCAGAGAGGTTCTTTTGCCATTCTCTTCATGTTCAGAGATGAATAATCTCTCACTTTCGTAAAGCATCCCAAGAGTTAAGCACTGAACAGACTATACAAAATGCAAGCTTGGTCAAAATTGATGGCATACTTGGCACTATCTGAACTGGTCAGAGAAGCATAAAAATCCAATGGTCTGATTCTACAGTGACCTGCAAGTCACTTTATTTGCATGATCAATCCTCCTGAAGTCTTCAGGAAGGAGGTTACAATCAAACGGCAAGATTTCTGATATGCTTTTTGTGGCAACATTATAAAAACAAACACAACCCTGCCACACAGAGATGCGAATCAATACCGAGGCTTACACCAAGCTACTGCAGACAGAGCTCCATTCAGCCCCACGAATCATGGTGTGGGTTTCTTTCCCCAAGGAGAAAAAAAAAGTACAACATCCATCTATTTTATTTTAATCTTTATTATAAACAATTTTAGAGTTTCCAGAATGGGATTACTACATACTAGGTAACAAAAACATCCTCAGCTGAATCAGTTTTAGCTTTTACTAGATCAAATCAGAACCAGCAAAACAAGTCTTTTTTTTTTTTTAAGGATTTAGTCTATTGCAAGAAAAACAGCTTTACAAACATGAAACAGAATTAAAGATACACATTTGATCATATATACATACGCAGCTGGTGACACTCTGGACAGAAACATACAAGGAACTTCTTTGCACATAAATAGATTTTTAAAATTATATTTCTTTCACATGTATACAAAATCATTTTGCTTTCTATACTGAGCAAGTTCTTAGAGACACAAGCAAGGATTTCTAAGAGATAAAATCCCACATATTGATTCGGATGTGGGCCGTCATGCACACAAGGATGTAATAATACAATTTACACAGCATTCCTATACAATACTTGAGCTTCTTATATACATACTTACAAGGCGTTTTGTACATGAGATGCCAACCTTGCAATTGAAATGGCATCTCCCCTGAAAGGCTGCATTAGTTCCAGTGTTTGCATAAAAGATAAAACAAGTTTCAAAACGCAGCACCACTTGGCTTGTGGAGTCAAGGATCCACTGAGCTACAGCTATGGTGAAGGCAGTGGGTAATTACACTGGCCTCTCTGTGCTTACACAGTCCCAGTGGGGAAGGTTAAGATGTGACCTTTGAAGTCTGCAAATTGCCTCTACAAAATGTGGCTGTGGCAAGACCACTTGATTTTAACAGATCCATGGCTAAAGCCACACACATTTGCTCTTCAGCTTTCTCTTTAAGCTACGTGTCTGGTTCTGCCTTTGGGGGAGAAGTTTAGCTGTTACATGACCTTTTTCAGTATAGTTATTTACCAATGGTGGGGCTGAGTTCAGCACATACATGACCTATGAAACTCTTCTTTAACGCAGATAGAAGGGGTGCACAGCACAGCAGTGACAGAGGACCCTGATAAGCTTCTTTTGGAGTGGAGCATGCTCAGCACCTGTGAGAATCACATACCAAGCCTGCTGTGAGGTTAGGTCAGGCTTACACATTTTGTTTTAGGCACAACAGTGTCAAAAGAAGAGCTGGAGTTTTGCTCCTTGTTTCTCTTAATCATATTTTGTCCAACTAGAAAACAGTACCTGGAGAACACTCAGAGCAGCATGCAGGCGATGCCTCGAAAACAGCATCTAGACAAATGCTACCCGGATGGCAGCAATGCCAAACACACATACTGCTAGCTGCATCTGTGGGTTACACACACCCATACTCATACCAAACTGTCTGCTGATCCCCCTGGGTATCTGGAGACTCAGGAGTGCTATTGGAGCTACTTCCTCTCACAGGCTCCTCAACAGTCCCAGCGCTGCCTTCTGGCAGGTTACCCTGGCACTTGGTAACTAGGGCATCACTCTGGCCTTGCCCCAGGGAAAAGCTTCCCTCAGTGCTGCTGAAAACAGCTCTGGCAGGGGCCATGGTAGCCACCTCTCCAGTACGAGGGGCTGGCTTGGGTTTGACTTTAGAGGGAGTGTGAGATGCGGGTGAGTGCTGCTGCCCAGCGTTCACACGCTCCTGTTGCTGCACATTCAGATTGCTGGTGGATGCAGTGGGTGAGGCAGAGAACTGATGGAAGGAGAGTGGCCTCTCATCCTTCGGTGGGGCCAAGGAAAGGCGCCTTGCGTCAAGCTGCCGACAGCGGGAATCGACACCTTGCACGGAACCTGCCACTTTTGCAGACTGTGGCCTCTCTCTCAAGGTTGCCTGGGAGCTCGTTGGCACAGAAGCCCTACTGGTCTGACTGACAGCGTCCTTGCCCCCACGCAGGTCTGCTGCTGACTTCTGAGGGCTCTCCTGCCTGTACATCTCTGGGCCAGTGGCCCTCAGGAGGTCTGCAGAGGCTAAGCTAAATGCCCTGCTCAGTGATGTACTCCTCCTGCTTGTGGTTCCAGGCTGCTGAGGCTGTGCCATCTGCCGCATCCCACTTGCAGGCTGGTGCTGTGGTGTGTGAGAGAGCTTAAGAGACCCCTGGGAGTTTGCCAGAGGCTCAGGTTCAACGTGTCTGATGTTTGGCTTCATGTAATGCCCAGGCTTAGCCATTCTTCCTTCTTCATTGGCGATGGTCATCTTTACAGTCGGAGCAACAAGACTAGTGGGCATCTTAGCAGCCTCCTTTCTGGATGGCTGAACCAGCAGGTTCCCAGTAGCTGAAGGCTCATTTGCTTTCCTAAAATAATCGCTGAGCAAGTCATCTCTGTTAATGGAGGTGTCCTGGTGTGAGAAAATATACACATGCCACATTAACGATAATGCTTTTTGTTTAAAGAATCATGAAGAGCTTTGTGTTCAGATTATCTTCCTTCCCACTTAATTCCACCCAAATACAACCATAGATTTTATATTTAAAGTAGGGAATGGAAGATAAACATGTTTACAATGGGTATAAATCCTAATCAAGGAGTACCATGCTCATTGTAATTAAATCATGACAGCCTTGTTTACCAGATTAATTGCCTCAAATACAAAAAATTTCATCTCATTTGCAACTTGGGCAGCAGCTCTTCTGCTTCCTTTCATATCAGCTGCTGTCATTGTAACATCGATATTGTATTAACAACAGCCATTGGTATCAGCAGATATCAATGATGGTCTGTCATCTTCCAGAATACAGTTCATCTGAATAACACTCTGCTGTAACTTCAGGCATGTAACAGCAGAGAATACTTTGGGGAGATGTTCTAGCAATACCAGAAAGTTTCGTTGCTTTGCCATCAATTCCCCTCATCTCTCCCAGTCAATATACTATACATGTTAAAAGCTGCACGTACAATAAAATATACAAAAAAATCATTACAAAAATGGAGAAATGATTGCTTGCCCACAATTAACTTGCAAATTTTGTCAGACAATTAACCTGGCAGTAAAAGAAAATACACAGTGAGCGTTTTATGGGGATGGTCCATGCAATCCAAAAATGGTGATGTTTGATCAGCTGTTGTTGGACTATTAGTAGAAGGCATGCTCAGAACAGTTAACGGACATGCTGTCTTCATGAAAAATGTGCTGAAACAGGCTCATGAAAATTATTTCTTCACTCTTCTCTAGGGAGTATGTTAAATCTTAATATATTCATTTCAGTAGCGTACCAAACGTTTCTTCCAGTCACAAAACTCATTCGCTAGAAGTCGATGCCATCAATGGTAATAGTGCAGCGGGAAGATTTCTCTGCTCAACTGAAGTTATGTTATGTTAAAGTGTTAGGGTTATTTTTAACTTCACTTTAAACTGCTGTTACACATGTTAACATTACAGAATGACTAGTCCTCCAAAACCACGCATGTTTATGAACAAGCACTGGAAATACTTTATGAGCAATTAATGCAAGTGATCTGGCAGCCTTTAAAATAACAGCTAAGAGCTTCTATAGGTATTAATAAGCTAGCAAAAGCTGTGGTAAGTTGGGAGCTGTTGCCTTCATAGCAAAAACAATGGATACCCTGGGGATATACAGTGAAGCAGATCTCCTATTTCCCCTGCCTGTTCTGTGCTTCATGCTGTCGGGGCATGAATGACTGAGGACCGATTCGAGTGACTGCGAAGATTCCTGATGGAGGGAAGGACATAGGGAGTAGCAAGAGGGATACAGGGCATCAGCTTCTAACAGAAATTGGTGCAATGAAATCATTTCACTCTCATTTAAACTGCGCCGATGCTGGAAAGGAACAAGGGTGACAGAAAGAATGAAAATGGAGACATGGTCAGGTATCAAAAAAAAAAATAATCAAATTTTAAACATCTCTAAAAGCTAAGAATTGTATTTATGCTAATAGGAGTGAACAGGAGGTATATTTAAATATTGCTCTGAAAATTCAAGGACCAGAATTTACTGATGCCATAAAGTGGTACAGCTCTGTTGCTTTCAATACTGCTACCAAGGCATTCATGAAACAAACAGCTGTTCCCTTACACTATCAGTGAATTGTTAAGATATTAACATGCTCAACACCGCACTGCCTCACTACTGTACAGCATGCCTGAGCAGTAAAAGACAAATGCCATCTAGAAAACAAACATTTCATTTCTGACAAAGCACTTCAGCGTGCAGCATATTCTTGAAGTCACTGAACGAACAGAACAGCGTCAGTCAGCTCACAAACGTGTGGCACGGTGAAAGCATCAAGAACTTTCTTCAGCAAGAAAAATGTTCTCTCTCAAATGCACGGATGGTGTTTTCAGATTAGGAGATGGTTTTAACAGTTGCACTTCAATTGAAAACTACTGTTAGGTTTCATTTTTAAATACAAATTTAGCAGCTTAGAATTACACAGGAAACTTGTCAGTTCACAAATAAAAATACCTAGAGCTGAGACCTGATGATATAACATGAAACTCTGACCACGTTTGATATTAAAAAGGCCCAGCAGTCCAATACATGGTACCTGCAGTGAATAATCTGTCTGACTTGCCATAGTTGATTCCCCAAAATAAATTAGCAGAGCACTGTGCCAAAATTCATCTTGCCTTGGAACTGTTTTGTTCACTCTGCAAGATCTGATAGTTTACTGCAAGTTCCACAGATAGAAACAAGGATCTTCTCGTCTTTCCTTGTTTCCCTATGCCCTCACTCCCCTGAATCAGCTTTCAACAGTTTTTTGACATCTGAGATGGGCTATCTAGCTCTATTTACTTACACTTGGTGGGGACAGCCTGTTGCTCTCTTCCAAGAACTCTTCCAAAGTTACCATCTCACTGCCAGGTGAGGCAGACCGTTGCCTGCCTGCATAAGACTGGGATGGAGTACTCTTCTGAGGTATATCGCAAGAGATCAAACCATTCCTGTGGGAGGAGGCCTCATGCCTGCTGCTAGGGCTCAAGACAGCAGAAACGGAGTGAAACGGATAGGTGTCTTGGAGCAAGGCTGATGCCTCTCTGCTTGGCACCATATCTTCACTGCTGAGACTGTCGGTTCTACCATGGATATGATCTAAGGAACCTGAGGAGAAGCACAAATATCATTAAAGACACTGTTCTTCCCTTATTTCAGTAGATTTCTCACAGAGGTAGGAACTTTATTATCCAGGGCCACTTCTACACAGACTAGGTGGCATTTTTGACCTTACTTTCTTCTCCCACAGAACTTGAAGCAGTCAGAACTTTAAAAAATCAGGACAAGTAAATGTCTTACTCTAAGCCTCTGTGTCAAACAAGCACAACTACTTGTCCAAAGAATAGGGATAATGCAGAGTAAGGGGCTTCTCTCTTTACCACTTCCATGCCAGGAGAAGATCTCCCAGTCTTGGCTGTGCATGATCTGACAGCCAGAACCTGGCATGAGAAAGCAGAAAGTAGATTTTTCTAGTGTCAAATCTCCCGTCATCCTTCAAGGATGCATAATTTCAGCAAAAGCAAGTCTCCAGAGCACACTGGTTTTACACACAAGCTGTGGACAAAGAACAGCAGAGACCTGTTGTTGTAAGAGTGGCCTGATACTTCTCACAACATGATGCCAGTCAGACTGAAGCAAAACGAGATCGCCTGCCTTAAAAGCTACTCCTTGCCAGAATCAATCTTGGAAAAATACTTCTTGCCAGCAGTTTTGATTCCCAAGACAGCCATGTCCAGATTGCATAATCATGACAATTTCAAAACAACAATTTTCAAATTTAATTGAAAGGAAAACAGTGTTTTGCACACAGTTTCATGGATTTCCACTTCCTGTTTGTCAGAACTCAGCTGTAAAAGCTTTACCTTTCAAATTGAGAGGTGAACTACTGCTGGAAGCGTTTCTGCTGCTCTCTAGACTGTTTGGCCTGGACACTGAAAAATACAAAACACGCATTGAACAAACAGATCTTAAGTTCCTCTGATTCTCTAAAAGACTTGGTGACAGTCTGACTTCTGAAAACAGGACCTGTGCAACTAAGTCACTTTGAAAACATTAACAAAATAATATACACAGGATGCCAAAGTCTGGACAGAATAGAAACTTTTTTTTTCCCCTTGAAGTTATGTTGTTCAGGATCCATGTTGTTTTTCTCGCTTATTTTTTGCGCAAAGAAATATGTTCTGGGTTTTGCTTTTACAGCAACTATAAACAAAGCAATGTAAATACTTAAGAAGTTCAACAAGTTGCTGTCTCTTTCTTGGTTTGTTTCTTTGGAAGAAGCTCTGGTAACCAGCCTGCAAATTAAGTCTTCCACAAATCTCTAAGGAGGCAGTACTGCTGCTGCACCAGTGTTCCTGCTGTGCATCCGCACCCCTCAACACTGATTTTTTTTTTTTTTTTGGTTGACAATTCACTCCCTTAAGGGAGGAATTTAATATTGTCCAGAAAAATCAGCAACAAATCTGTGCATTGAAGGGTCCAGTGCTGGGCCAAGGCAATTCATCTCACTGTCACCATTGGTTTTGAATATTTTTGTGAAAACGTCCATTAAAAGCTTCTCACTGGCAAAACAGAAGTACTTAGACCCACATATCCACAACTGTGTTGTGTTACTACATCTCATTCTATCGTGTTAAGCTAGCTAAAATGCTCCCAGACATTTTGCATGGATGCAGTGAAACAAGTCTTCATGCAGAGGTTTAGAGCATTTTATACGCTACCAGCTTACCGTGCTGTCTGGTGCTTGCAAACTCTACCTCAGGGGACTGTTCAGATAGATTATCTTCTGAATTGTAGCCTGAAAAGAACACAAAACTTAGAAGGTAATATTAAACACAGGAAGGTTAACCCTTCAGCTCAGTCTCCAAAGCATTCTAGCCGTGTAGAAGACTGAGCTGATCGAAAGGCTTTTCTAGAGCCAACACTGGAAACGCAGCCATCTTCTAACCACTGCTGTGAACCACAGGGCAGGGAACCATGGGAGAACTGACATCCAAATGTAGCTTGTCATGTTGATGATCTTACAAGAGTAAGAAAACCCCGTATCTGACCAACTAAACCATTAAACAGATAAAATAGGAGTGAAGATACTAGTGCTCTGTTAAGTTTGCTACTTAAATGCCACCAGAAGCCACGTTCCAGCCAAGCAGGAACGACGAAGGAGCCTGACTTGTACTAACAGCTGGTATACCAAATGCACTGCACACCTTTTGGTCTGCTGTGGAGCCTGGGGATGGGGGTGGAAGTGTGCAGGTGAATAGCTGAGGTCGAGTAAGTCCTGGGACCCAGTTCCACACAGCAGTGTTTTGTCGCAGAGTTTGCTGAGGTTTCAAAGTTATCATTGCTGCCTCCGTGATGGGAATTCCTCTTCTGCTTTAGGTCCATGAGCACTGAGGGGGAGAGAGATAAATAGAGTCAATGAAAAATAGCACAGAGAAATGTGTATTTATCTGCCCATACAAACATGACAAGCAGGCACAAAGAAACCGCACAACAGAGGCGCTAGTTTTGCAAGCTTTTCCATAAACAGTTCAGTATTGAATAGGAAATTTCTGCCACCAGTTTTTCAATCATGTGTGCTCTCTGTAAAGTGTGGGAGTGACAAGGGCTGCTTAGTGCTGGTGGGAGGGTTGATATTATACATGCAACAATTACCGTGAACAGAGGAAGAAAAGGAGCAAAGACATGAATGCAGAAAAGAGAAGTGAGGTGTAAAATTCCCATAACATTGTTCCTTGCAGGTACATTTTATAAGCACTTACTTCAGTAATAAAATAGAATAAGGAAAGAGTGACAGTGTCACCCTTTTATTCAAAGAGAAATAATGCTGATTGGGAAATTATCTGGCATGATCCGCACACTAAACTAATTGCTTTCAGGTTTAGATCTTTGCTGTGGGGCAACAGCTCAGTCTCTACAAGATTCAAGCTCTGCTGCTCTTACGATGCTCTGGTGCAATGATCTTTTTTAAGTCGAATTCCTGGGATCTTCACATAAGAACAACAAAAACTACCTGCTAGAGTATTATTTACCATCAGAAAGCTGAAGAAATCTTTCCTAGTGATAAGGTAGGTAAATTAATTTCTGCAACGTGAATGCAATGCTTTAAGGCACACAAATTAGAACAAAATTTTTAAGAATTTACTATAGGAAGCACCCTTAATGAGATGCAAGGTTCTAGTTTTCTATATATTTCTATGGAGCACTTGCTTAACTAATAGTAATCAAATGCTGAAAACACAGCAGAATGCAGTGGCCAAAATAAACAGCTTGCAGAGACAACAGACACAGTTAGTTCCAAGCACAGAGCAGCAGCAAAGCTGTATTAGAGAAATGGACCAAGTTACTGTCATCTTAGATGATTCCTGGAAGCTGACTTTAGAAACAATGTCTTCTCCCACAGTCTGCGTGGGCTGCACAGCACAAGGATGGCACTTTCTCTCAGAATTGAGGTTTATTGCACGCCTGTAGGGGCAATTACTGGCTAAAGCTCTGCATGCAAATCTGTATTTCTAATTGACTTTGTAGGTGCACTTAACATCTTCCATAGATGCCAGAATTATTAATTGCCTGGGAGACAAATGTCTACCAATCCCAAAGCAGGCAGCAAGAGGCTGCTGTGCCACAGAGGGCCCATTCCCAGAGGGAGAACGGAGATGAAATCCTTTGGCCTTCCATGCTGAGCTCCCTGCAGCGTGTTGCCCATGCTGCATGCGCTTCTCTAACACAGAGCAGGGACTGGACCCACACATTCGTTTCAAAAGCCACCAGGTTGTGGACTATGAGGCAATAAGAATTCTGAGCAATGGATCCATAATGAAGGTTATTCCCAATCTTAAGAGAAGCAGAAACTGAAACTATCTCAATTCAAGATGAATTTTCATAGCTGGAATTGTAAAACCTTGCTAAACAGCGGGTTTGAATGCAAACATCAAGACGCTTTGCAGAGAATGATTTTCCCAGTAGCTTCCACTCTATATTCAAAGGTAGACTATTTAAAAGCAGACAAAGACCGTTAAAAAACCTGCCGTTCTTAGCATTTAGTGGCACAGTATAGTGGAAAAATCTCCAGGATTTGAGACTGTTTATATATTGGATTTGTATTTTAGTAGATTACAACGTCATAGAAAGCATAGCAACAGCAAATCAGGCCAACATTTTAACTGGACATGATGCAAGAATGTGATTGCAAGAAAATATCGAAGCGCATAGCAACTTCACTTACTTATAACATGCACCACAGCCAAAATACATACGCAAACTGTATGCCATGAGGTCCCCTAAAAATGTGCTGCATTGAAGAAATGATCCACAGTGTGCAATAGTGATTCATCTTCTACAGGAAAACTTAAGTCCATGTTCACTAATCTGTGCTTGTATTTAGAGTATTGTAAAGACATGCTGAGTGTTTCTATCAAGGTGTGTGCTCTTTTAAGGCATGTGGGATTTATTTATTGATTTAGTTTGCTTTAAATATTTGTCACAAACAAATGAAAATAAATGATAAGAGAGGTGTTAGAAATCTCCCAATTCCGGGAAAGAAAGAGGTTCATTAGGAGAGGGTGGGATGTCGGAAGAAGACCAGAACCGGAGCCGATTAGAGAGAGACTGATGATTCGATGGAGACTTAGGAGACTTTTCTTTATCCTTGCTTTTGCTTCTCAAAAAGGCAATCTTTTTGCGTTGCGCAGCTAAATTGTTAATCACCCAGGTATCCCAAAAAGAAGAAGAAGAAAAAAAAGTAAAACACCCTTGTAAATAAAACTTAAAGGTCTTAAAACAGATTAAAGGCTACACAACCAGTAAAAACAAGAAAGGCTAAACAAAGACCAATACATATATTTGGAGGACTAATGAATGCAGTTAATCATACTTAATCTGACTCAGATTAAGGCATAGATTAATGCATATACCTAAATACAAGCAAGTCCATTAAGAAATTACTGTTAGGTCATCCAAAACGTTTTTACTTAATAAAGTAAAATCAAATACGCGTGCATGTTACTTGGTGATAATATACTCAAATTTGCTAGATGTCTTCTAGGCTTTAATACTGATGCTCATCATCTCAACATAAGCATGCTTCATGTAACATCAAGAACAGAGTCCCAGAGACTTTATCTCTGGCACTCCACGAGGGCCTTGTTCTGTGGAAACCCCAGCCTTAATTCCCAGGTTGAACTTTGGATGCATGTTTAACACTTCACATCTCCTGGAATCACATAGATGATCCAAGACATGTGTTTTAAATGAATCAACAACCTCGAAGAATTAGAATAGAGAAAGGGAAATATAAAACCCAATCGAAACAAACTTCAGACAGACACTTGCAGTAGTTTGTAACAACAGTTCTACCCTCCTCAGTTGCTCCCCTTGTGTTTCCCACACTCCCCAGTGGGAAGGTAAGAACTATTGTTTAAGGATTAATTTCAAGACTGTTTCTTGAGAAGTATTCCTGCAGGACAATGATCTAAATATAGAAGCTGATGGAAGTGATCTCAACAGATTAAGCAAAGCTTGGGATATATATTACCTTTAATAAGATCACAGAGTGTTTGTTTTAATGAGTTTTCTTTTAAATTCCCCACAGTTAGGAGCACATTATTTACTGCAGGAACTAACTAAACAGAAGAAGAAATCATTCCATCTTCCTCACATTTGCCTTAGAGTTTTCCATAAAATCATTTTACATTAAGAATTCTTAGTTTAATTCAAAGTCAAAACACATTATCATCCCCCAAAATAATTCAATTACAATAAATTAGCATTTTCTGCTATTTCTTCTGCATCGGCGCCATCTCCTGGCAGTGGCTGTAAGACCAGCTATTACCCATTTGGAGAATAATTGCTAATGAACTATAGTATTATATGGTCCAACTTTAAACTGCTTTTGTGGCAAAAACCCCAGTAACTGAAGTATTTCCACCGAATTGTTCAGTAACATGCAATGCATTCAAGCAAACCAAGAAACTATATATGAAAGCTGAAGGGAGAAGTAGTAGATAAACAAATAAAAAAAAACCAAAACAAAACACCTCCCCCATACCACCTTCTAGTTTCTTCAGCTTTTAATTAGGGTTTTTTTTGCTTACTAAAACCTTTTAGTTTACTTAAAAAAAACAGAATATAAAACAATGTGATGGATTATTAACATATCCTATATATTAAATTTTTTTTTTTACACTTCTCCGATATTTTAAAAATACTGTTCAGCTCATGAGTTTAGGCTGGACATTCTTTACCTTTGTTTGAAGAACCCCCAGGGTGTTCTCTCTCTTCCATGGAGTTTGACCCTTGAGAGGTATTATCCTGAGTCTCTTGTTGATGTTTCATTTTTTGGGAGGCAGATGGAGAGTTTACTGTCTCTGGGGATTCAGAATGCCATGGAGGGCTTTCTGCTGCTGGTTTCAACCGCTCCCTTGTAGTCTCCTTCTTTGGCTTGATTAATTTGACTAAGGCTCTGGCTCCAATCCAGTGGTTTTTCCTGATAAAGCAAGTTTTGTGAGTGGGATTCATAAAACACTACAAGAAGTACTCCCCAGAAAAGTTTACAGCTGTGCTAAAGCCATCGAGCCATCCTACATTCTTACTTGTTTGCTGTCATGAATTGGTTGGAAAGATGTGGCATGAATTTCAGAGAGCTTAAGATCCATTTCTCTCCCAAAGCCAAAAATATTTTACAGAAATATGTCTTCAGCATGAGAGATGTGAGAAAGTTCTCTCTGTCAGAAATCTAAACTACACATATGGACACCCATAAGACATTTTAACAGTGTGAAAAGCTCTACCACAGGAACAGACCGAGAAGGAAAATGAAAACTGTTTTAATGCGTCCTTCTCTTCGCTAAGGCTACCAATCAGAACTATGTGTGGTGGAATTAGCTTGGCTTGTTTTGTTGTTCTTAATACAATTTAAAGCCCTTTCTCTCCGACAGACTGCTTATCCCCTTTCAAAGGGCAGCTCTGGAAGCTCCTACTGCTGCGCAGTCACCATATTGAGGGGCCCTCGTTCCTGCGAGGGACAAGAAGATATTCACTAGGGCAAAGTGGCTCTTTTCCCATTAATACTGTTTCAGACTCCAGTATTAAAACAGAGGGCCCCGCATGGGGTAGGTATTGTGCTCTATATTAAGAGAAGATAGATGCCACTATCCTTATTTCAAATGAAATTCGTTATCTCCAGTCATTAAGAGTCCCTTCTCAGCCTCACAGATCTGAACAGCAGCAGAACTGAACCCATATGGGACTTACTTTTTTGGAGTAGGCTCATAAAACTTGTACTGATCCATTATCTTCTCTTCAAGTTTTTCCTTGTGTCTCCTTAAGGCATTCAATTTATCGCTGTGGGGGGAAAAAGCACATTCTGAACCACCCGTATGAAATTACGCATAACCAAAAAACTGAAGACCAAAAGCCACCAAGAGAGGAAAGGGACTGAAAATACCTTCCTATCGCATAACCTTCGGACTCCTACTGAACTCACTCACTGTCTGTTTAGAAAGGGCAAATGCAAAAGCTTACCAAACTTGGTGGGTGATTTTTGTGCAATAAGCACGAAAGGTGAAAGAACAACAGTAGATTGGCGCTAGATTACTCACTAATAACTCAGGCAGAGTTTGTTTAGTGGGTGATAAAATTAATCACGTTTTTTGAAAATTCATTTGATGATTGTTCAGTCTTGTTCACAGATCACTGACAATTACTCAAAGGTAAAAATCCTTGCACGGTTTGAACTTCTTGTCTATGTGATAACTGGGTATTTTTTATTCCTGTTCTGCGTACTCTGTTGTAACTACAGAAATAATGTTTGATCTTTTTAAGACTACTGTGGTCTCCTGCAAGCAGTGCCAAAGCACTTTCAGCAGTGCCATGTAATATTACTATCTCTTTTTAACTCCTTATTTTATTAACCTGGACAGTGGGTATTAGCAAATCTTTTTTCATTCAAGTAGTTGGTCTAACGTACCTCCACGGTCAGACACCTGGATAAATATGCTTAGAGCACTTTTGAACTGTATTCAGCCAATTTCAGCATCTTCTAACATGTCAACCATATAATCCAGTACTGAAATAACTCAGTTAACTCCCACATCATCCTGAGGTACTCAGACTAAAAATCTTGGGATCAAGAACACTTTTCTTCCACACCAGAACACTGGTATGAATTTCTCTCATACCAGTAAGAGAAATTCACTGCAATGAAGACAGGATTCTTTGTATAAGTACACGATGTTTAAACAGGGTATCTCACTTTACTTAAGCGTGTCACCCTTTGCACGGGGAATGTGGCAATGTACACTGACCCTTGCATCCTTAAAAAAAAAGGAAGTATTTCTTATCATGCAAATGACAAAAACTAGAGGAGTACAATTATTTGCTATTCTTCAGGAATCCAAATATAAAATGACTGTTCTAAGACTAAATTGTTTTGCAATTCAGCTGTTTTCCAAGCTCTTGAGAAGCCTTTGAGAAATACCACTGGGTTTAGCACTCCATCTTTTATAGGAAAGTCTTCACATGGCTTCATCTGTATTACTTAGAATGAGCTGTGCTTGTCCAGGTGTCTCCTGAACATCCCTTTGCAGTAAGGCAATGTAAAAGAAATTTTGTAGCTTCTCCCCATTACAGGTATCTCCTCCTAAACACCCCCTTCTCTAGCCAGATATCAAGTAGACCTATCATTCTCCTGCTTATCCTTCTACTCCTTATAGAGGATTTGTACTCTATGTTTGTCTAGATGACTTTTTCAGGTTTCAAAATTCAAATCTCTAGTTTCTTACATGTACTGTTTCTGTTCTTCGTGATACTGCTCTTTGCTCTCCATGTTCTGCTCCAGTAACATCTGATTCTGCTGGCTCAGCATCTGAATCTGGCTCAGGAGATGATGGTTTTCTTCTTCCAAATTTCCTTTTAGACGGGACAGCAGCTATTAAACAAGACAGATTAATCTCTCCTCTGCATCTGCCTTCCCTGGAAGTGCACCATAATTAAGCTAACACAATGGCGTAACAGTCTAGTACACGAACTGATAAACTTCAAAGTATATGGTGGTGGTGTTATGACCACATAGCTTAACCTTCTATATATAGCATGCCAAAAACTTTGCACAATGAACATTAGCTCTCCAACAGGAACCCAGCAGTATATCATCTATCTATAGCTACTCACCTCACACTGGTTATCCATCTTGGTCAGAGAGATATCCATGGACTGGTGCTTCTCTTTCAGCTCGTCGTAGCGAGCCTGCCAACGATTCAGCTCCAGCTGAGAGTTGTTCAGTGAAGTTTTCAGCTCTTTAGTGTGTGAATGCAGCCCTTCATACTCTGCCTTTAGTTGGTTGTGCAAGAAATTCACCCTAAACACGAAACAGCCAGGAGGCTTATGAAGGACACTTCATACCTCACATTCAAAGACCACACTATCAGTGTGCAGCTGTCACTAAATCAAAGATTAAGTTCCAAAGACCAACTTCTAGAGACGCTTTTATTCTAAGCATATAATGAAATTGTATAAGTAGCAATAGTATTATGAAATATTTTAAATCTACAAAAGAACTGAAAGGAAAATAGATGACAGGTAAAAGTGCTATTTCCTCAACATGTAAGAAATACACTACAAATTTCTGAGGCACAGTGTATTTAAGCACATTTGGATATAAAGACAGCTGTATTTGGCTCAAATAAAGAACATGCACAGAATTTTTTTCCTGATGGATGAAATACAAGCATTAAACTGTTTTGAATTGTGAGACACTAACTTTGTAAGACGATACTGTGGCATTCTTTTATAGCTTTTGGTGAGTCTTAAAACATCTATCATGAAGGTATAAAATGAAATAAATAGACACCTAAAAAGGTTAAGTTCTGTATCTGCTGACAGATCAGCTAAGCCTTGCTCTCTGCCAGCATTGCAATCAACATTTGCCACATCTTCCTTTGCCCCTAGAGAAACTGAGTTGAAAACAGCAAACTTGAGGTAACCTCCATTGCAGAGCGCTGTGATGTTCTAAAGCGTATCACAACTGGGACAGCGCATGAAACTTTCGTGACTGAACTTAATACGTGATTTTAAAAGATGATTCAGTCTGACCCTGCTTTAACTTTATATGACCTTGACCCCTTATTTGTACTGAACTATTTCTCAAAATGCCTTAGTAGTATGAACAGTGGCACTGAACTGGTTCTAATGGAGAGCCCCCCCGCAGGGATACAGGCTGGGGGAGGTGGGAGGTATATTCTACTGCTGCATTATGTAAAGTTTGGATGCTAGCTTGCACAAGGGGTTTTGACCTGAGCTAACACTTACCCAGTGATCATGTGAATCACTAAACCCACTTTTCATAACAAGAATCAAGTCTCAAGTATTAACAAATGGCAACTTTCTCTGCACAGCAGAAAATAAATGGCAACAACGGTAACACCTAGAATTAAATCATATTGTGTAAAAAAAGGGTAGGAACCATTTCACACAACTCCAGATATTATTGGGGGGTTTAGGTATTTGTAGTTCTACTTAAAGACAAGCGCTTGGAAAGAACTTGTTACAGAAACACTTGTGAACGGAACAACACATGGAAGCTTATTTTGACTAAGCAAAAGTCCCAGGATCGGAGCGTGCTTGAAGCATCAAGTAACAGTATTTGTTGACAGTGTCCATGAAGCTGAGTTAAAGAAAATGATCAAATTAACAAGACAGAAATTGAAAAAAATTAAGAGACACATTAATGAAGGTATTCTGGAGCTACAGTTAACACAGCAAAACAACCTTGTGTTCTCTGTAATTGACTTTTTAATGATTGTATATATCGATTTAGAATTCAGCAAGTGAACCCTACCTGTCCAGTTCCTCCCTCAGCTTCTGATTTTCCCCAGTGGTTATTGCATTTGATCTCCTCTCTTGTTGCAGAGCCTCTCTCTCAGTTTTTAAAACTATTTCCAACTCCTCCAATTCTGATTTGTGTTTCATTAAACTGTTGTATCTGCAAAAAGACAAGGAGCATACTCTCAGCTTTCATTTAAACATTTTTCTTTCTCTAGTTTAAGATTTTTAATAGGTAATACCATGACAACCAGAAATTGTTTTTTCCTGCCTACTTAGTTCCATACACATTTGTGTGGTTAAACATCTACCAAGGCTGAAGAATTCCACAGTATGCCTGGCAATTCAGCTTAGTCTGTAAGTCAACAGGGAGGCATTTAAGAGAGAAAAAAAGCATTTTTTAAAGCAAACTGGAATGCAATTGCCAGAACCTTATTTCAATGCCAGATTCTGATCATTTGGTAAAAAGCATGCAAGTCTCCAGGGTGAGTGGAAACTGCACCATTAAACTGGAATCCCATTCACACGCAACTGTCAGTGGCAGGTTTCAAAAACTACAAAGCAGAAAGCAGCAGCGAAAAAGCAATGAGAAAGCAGCGGAATGAACAATGGTATATTAGGTTATATGCAGAGGTAACAGCATCCTGCATAGGTCAGACAGACAATGAGGCTAGTGTCAGTGAGCTGACACCAACACACCTTTCAGCAGGGGTTGACACACCTGCTTGAGTGGCTCTACTGGTGCACCAGTGAGAAACCCAAGAGCAACACCCGTGTTCACATCCAGGCTTCCCCTGTTACCTGGTTTATACAGTTTGTGCACAAATCACTCAGGGTGGGGAGACAGGTAGAGGCAGAGGGCAGATGCTAAACGGAATGCTAAGATAACAGAGGTGTGGAACAACTCCCCTGGTACTTGGCACAGGCATTGATGAGGCAGGCTCAGCCTCCCTGAGCAGCTACACCACAGGCATTCAGAAAATGCTGCAAAGAACGAGGTGGCTTGAGACCACTTCGCAAAACAGCAAGCTGTTCTCAGTGGATTTCCCCCCTCCCCTCTCTGGTGGCCTCTGTCAGGGTCTGTGCACACACACACCAGCAGAAGCCACTGGGGACACTGGTGCAGCGTATGTTAAGTCATCAGGACATTTTTCTGTGGCTGTGATAAAAGGATATTGCCCTGAAATATCCCCGGGCAGATACACCTGTGTCAGTCAGAGGAAGATCCTTCTAAGCAATTTTAAAACAGCAACTAGGCGAAAAATGCAGCACTGCATGAAAAAGCAAGAGAACAAGCATCATCTATCTGCGAGACTCAGCCCGTGGAGATGAATGCAGAGCACAGTTATTCTGCAGTCAGGAAAACTTCAAAATAAAAACAAAAGCTGCAGACAGCACCAAATACACTGACTCCTGCCAACTTGTTTTTCTTTCAGGCTTCCATTCCCTTCATCCCAGGGTCAAATTACAGCCTGTCCCAAATTCCAGTCCATTGAAGGGCCACACAGAAAAGTACCTGTCTCCCAGACAAAAGCTGCTTTTTGCTATTCATTCCCAGTAACAGCAGTGGAGTTTAATTAACCTTATTTATTTGTTTTCTTGCTCCATTCAGCTCCAGGACATTTCAAATTCAATGTCTGTACAACAAATGGAAGAACCTGAAAGCAGAGGAAGGTTTCACATCCAGCTCCAAGAAGGATTTCAGACAGACTGGGTGCCAATCCAGAGTCTGAGAAGACAAACTCCACAGTCAGTCCCTTGGCAGAGATTACCACGGCTGCCTCCGCAGAAGCCATTGTGAATTCTTTCGCCATTTCTGTATGATAGGGCTACTCCGTTCATTTTTATTCAAGCCCTCTATTTTTTAAAGAGGGCTACTTAGAGGGAAGCAGTATACTGGTCCAGTTTTACCAGCGTGGCGCAGCTCCAGGCACTGCCTTTGAGCATGGGAACCGTATGTGAACCACAGCCGCTCCCCTAGATACTAGGTGAAAGGCAAGAAAGAAGAAACTGTCTGCAAAAATGCAAGTGATTCTGCATCTCTGGAGCCCTAATGAAATCCCCAGGCAAAACCTTCTTGTAGTACAGAATCAGCACGGAGCCTGAATCTAAGCAGCATTTGTGCAACCTGACGAGCTCTACCATGCAGGGCAAGGTTACCCATCCTGTGGGATATTCAACACTCACGTTCACTTCTTTAAGCATCAGGCACTTGGACATAGAGGTTTTAAAGATTTAAGATTTTCTTATGCATGCAAATAAAATCCATTTCGGCTCCAACACAATCTATTCCTGGGATTGGATAATCACGTTCTGCTTTACTCCTTTTGGCTTTCACTTTTTCTGCTGCTTTGTTAGAAGAAATGCTGTGGGTAGGTATTTCTGACCGAGAGGACTTGAAAAATACTCACCTATGACAAAAAGCATGTGGCAAAAGGAACCCAGAAAAATAACTACCAGCCAGCATTAGTAACATAATAATACAAGTCCCTGCAATATGTAACCCTCCACAGCAGGGATTCTGTTTTTCCAGCGAGGTGAGTTTTTTTCCAGTGTATCTGCAGGATTAGACTTCTCCAGAGTAAGCCACAAAGAAATGCTCAAGGATCCACTAATCAATTGTAGCTAGTAAGTTATTACCATCCCTTAGTAATGTGCAATATGTAAAGCAACTTAAAAAAAAGCAGCAAAAGAGCCCAGCCTCTCTGTGCTCACTGAGATGCTCAGCCAAACACTGTGCTCACTGAGATGGTCAGCCAAACTGCAGTCAAAAAACTGCTATTAATGGTAAACGATCTTAACATAGCAACTCTTCTCTTCTTGCTAAGTCAAACCCACATGTCTGTGGTTTGCTGGGCTATGACAGGCCATTTCACTGCAGTTACAGGCAACCCATTATTAAATCCCCACTGCAGCGCTAATACCGTGCAGATAGAGCCCAGGGAGGTTTAATGAAGTTTGCTCAGGTGCAGAAAATACTCTGCGGTTAGAACGCATGAAAGTGAACTACACAAACCTTGGGGACATTGGCTGCACACGGTGTTACAAGTCCACAAGCTAACTAAAGCTGCTGTGGATTTTTCTAGACAAATTGGAGTCACAGGTTTGTGCAGGAGGGTAATCCTGCCTTAAGCAACAGAACTATGATCACACCGCTGTCACCAACTGAGAAAACACAATTACCTTTGAGTTGGGACATGCAAAACCCATCTCTTAGACACTGCACGAGCAAACTTCTTGGCTGCGCTGAACTGCTCTGCAAAAATTTATCGGGTGGTGCATTCTAGCTGAAGTTGAAAATCAGATATTTCATCTTAGCAGTTAAATGCCTCAGAGTAGCAGAAGAAAACATTTTCTTACAGGTGTTTTTCTGACTTTCTCCCCTCTGCTCCCTCAGCCAGCTGAACTGCACATAGCACACGATAGAGGGAAAACACCACAGAAAAGAAGTGGCTTGTCTCTCTTTTCTGACAGCCAAATGGAAACACAGGCTGCCCTTGGACAGATCACCTTGTTAAGTAACTTTTGAGACTGATCTGCTGAGGAGGACACTGCACTCAAAACTGCCAAAATCAACCCACTTTGAGTATAGAAAAGGCCACAACCTACCATCTGCTCCCCTGCAACATCTCAGTGCAAACTGTTAACATTTACACTGGTGATTTGAGCACTTAACACTAGAGATCACCTATTTTTAAGAAAACACTTTTTCCTTAGGCCAGGACTGCTTAATAATTGGTGCTCACCAAGAAAAGAAAGAACCCAAGAATGCGACAATCTCAAGCAATGCCTAAATCAACGAGAACAATTCATCGGTCTGAGAGAGACCTGGTAATCAGAAACATGTCTGCACGATCACTTAACAGCACATTTAGTTGACAGCCAAGCAGCTGTCCTGTCACACAGCCCTGGTGGATATTTTAATCACAATAGGTTTGTTTCTGTACTTAATAAAAATCTACCACGCGTTGTATCGCCAGCTCCTTAGTCTTTGAGAAAGAAAACCTTAGCACCAGTTTTTAGTCCACCTTCAAAGATCACCACTGAGTTGCTCTGAACCCAACTCATGGACTTGGACAGAAACCGAACGTAAGTACAGGTATTTTGAGGAAAGTCACTGAGCTGTGTAAGTTTTGAGGTGTAGGCAGAGCGGCATTTGAGCAGTAGTACATTAAATATATTGTTCGATCCATGCACAACTGTCAGAAAATGAACTGAAGGGCCTGAAGAAAAAGCCTTAGATTGCGGGAACTAGAACAAAATAATACATCACTATCTCCTAGCTAGCTCAACATGGCTTCCTTCAGAAAGCCTCCTTTGTCACGAGGTTGATGCCTCATGAAATCATCTTCCATGACTTAAATTTCTCAAGATACATACTACTCACACATCGGTAATTATATAGAGGTGACTTGCAGACCTTACTGTATGACTAGAAAAAGACATCCCACACAGCAGAACTGGGAGAATCTTTTTAAGGCTGCATGTTACTACAGCACCAATCCTTAAATCTAGTAAAGGCACTGAAACTACTGACAGACCATCTCCAAGCCCATGTTTGCTAAATATCACCAGAGTCATCTGTGGTCTGCCACCTTTAGAGGTCTGCAATCTACAGCTTTGCAAATATTTTGATTTAATCTCCTAATGTTAGCAAAAACAAGACGACACTTTTTCAGGAGAACAAATTGGTAGTTTCTGTTTGTAATTAGAGACCAACACTTAAGGCTAAAATTGTAACATGGGCACATTCTGGCTACACTACACCCCTGAGCAGTGAGCATACCTCTCACCCAGACTTTTGTGCTCCAGATCCAGGTTTTTGTGTAAAGTTTTCAGGCAGCTGTGCTGGTTTATTAGCGTTTCGTATTCTGCAGACTGCCGTTCATGCAGCGAAGCAAGGTGTTCATGGTCCTGAAGCAATGACTCATGCTCAGCTCTCAGCCGCTCTTTCTGTTTCAGTAGATTTTCGTTCTCATTCTCCTTGGCTGTCTGCTGATTCTGGAGTAGAGTATTCTGGGCCATCAGTGAAGCACTCTGGGAGCTGAGGGTTGAATTTTCTACCTAAAGTTTCTCAAATAAAAAGTAAGCATTACTGATTTACACCTACTGGTACATACAACGAAAATGTAGTAGCAGCTTATATGTGTATAGAGTTAATCAAGAATGCATCCATTGCTTTGTAGACTTAAGACATCTGTGGACAATTTGGCATCATATTGGTATTATTGCTGCTGGTATGCACCATACAAAGCTATGCTATCAGCAGTCTGAAAAGTATCAGAATAACCTCCAAACTGAAAAAACATTGCTTTACTGGCAGAAGGTCTTGAGCCTGAAGATCAAGATGAGCTGCAACACTCCCAACTCAATTGCACCTCTGACAACTATGTACAGAGACAAAGTTACCCCATGTTTGCATACAAGTAACAAAAACTAAGTTCACCCAAACTCAAACAACTGTGTATGGGGGCAGCACTCCTAAAAAGTCTGATTTCAGTAGACAGGTAGTGCATTGATTTTATATGTTGCTTATATATTTCAATTACAGGTGAGAGGTAAGTAAGGAGAACAAAAAATGCCTGTGAACATGCAAGAGTAAAAGCTTGAAAGGGGAATTTCACATTAAAAAAATCATAGCTGATCCAATATTGTCCTCTTAAACTGTTCTCTTTCTCAAGCTAAGCTTATTTTGTCAAAATTAAAGTAACATTTAAAAGTATCTGTTTTCCACCAGCAACTTTGACATTTTGTATGAGAGCATGAAAACTGTGATTGGAACCCATTGCTACAATGCCTCTTGGGAGCCAACTTGCGTCCTCTTCCCATTTCTTCCAAGCTCTTTCACAGGCATGGCATTAACAGAAAAAAGAGCAAAGATCTTTTATGCCAGAAGTGCAGCTTCTAGAAGAACAAATCAGCATTTTGCTATATTGATTTTAAAAATTTATCTCTAAATAACCACCTTCTTAATGAAGATAACTACCAGACATGACCTTCAGAGACAACTTCCCTCCTCGCTTGGAGGCATTCAGACCTCAAATTAATGCTTCACTTCATAGGCCTCGTCTTTACATCACATCTGCCTACCAATACAAACACTTTCTTACTAGCTGTCATCATCTCCACACCACTATAATCAAGTTCAGTCTCCCGGCACAGAGGTGCAAGGTTGTCCTGACCTGGAGTTTGGCTGTCTGCGTCTGCAGGGCAGTGTTGTGCTCCTGAAGGAAGACATTTTGCTTCTGTAGTGTCAGGATCTGATTGTTGAAGGAGACATTCTGCGTTTCCAAATGCTTCAGCTGTTCTTTAAGCAGCTGCTTCTCAGTATGCAGCGCTGCATTCTGAAAGAGATGGCATTGAAGGGGTGACAGGAAGAAATGAAACAGCTGTCCTGATCACTTGGAGCCCTATCAAAGATGAGAACCCATTAGCAACGATCATTCTGCAACAAATGTGCAAAAGCAAACTCTTCCCAGTACTAAAAGAAGGCAGGACAGATGTTATAAACAGGATTAATCCCTGCAATGATGTTATACAAGACACATATAGCATTAAAGTCCCATGCAGTCCTAAGAGATGCCAGAGGAATGTGGTAGACTTATGTGCTCCAGAAAACCCAGCAGATTCCTACAAGCTCAAAAAGCCAGTTCCCAGCAACCCACTCATGATCACAAGGGAAGTCCGAAAGACAACAGGGAACAGGATAAGGTTTACATTTCTTTCCAGTTCAATTGCTCTGTCCTTCAGTTTCAGCAGCTCCATGGTAGCTTCTCGGTGTCCTGTTTCCAATTTCTCATTCATTTGGTGGCTGGGGATGAGTTTCTCTGCAGAATACCTGAGTGACTTCTGAGCATACTGCCCATCCTGTTGAGTCTGCTTAAGTGTGAAGTCCTTCTTTACCTGCAAAGCCAACCAGCAACCACCTTCAACACTGACTTAAAGGTAGGATTTTATGTTCACAGTGATTGGATATGCAGTTGTTCTCTTGCACTGCAGGGACTTTAAGGGATTCAAGAACTATTACCCTGATTTCACAGGTGGGGAACCTGAGAGACAGACTCATGAAGGAATCCATGTCTCTCGGCCTCCAGTCAGGTGCAATTTGACTCGAGCTCACTGCCACCTAACAAACCAGCTGTGCTTAAGTGAGACTGTTAAACTGCAGCATTCCTCAGCCTATGCTCTCATTAAATAAGGTAGAACACCACCACATCAATGAAAAAAAATGGGGAAACAGAGATCTGCAAATGGTAGTTATGCAAAAAACCCTCCTGCTGTGCCCCCTGGCCAACAATTTTGCTGAAATTGGTGCCATTATATGGAAAGGGACAAGAGAAAGCAGTCCAGCCAAAAAAGGTTTTGTGGAAGTGCATCTGTGTGTGTGGGCATGGGGGGAAGTAAAGATAGCTTGGTCTTGCCAATTATTAAAAAAAAAAAAAAGTATGTGAATGTGCAAAACCATGTCATGAAGAACTAAAATTCAGTTAACCTCTTACCATATTTAGATCATTCTGTAACTGCTGGTTCAAGTTCAGATAATCTTTCACTTGAGCTTCCAGCATCGCAATCTTTTCCTCTTTCACAGCTAGTGTTGTTTTTAGTGCTGATTCAGTTTTGCTCTCCAGGATTTTGTATTTTCTGAAAGACATGAGAATAGCTTTCCAATGTCGGCCGCTAGGATACAAGCCACCATCTACGTAGGAGGCTTCACCTTCACCCATTCCAAATCTCCCCACGTTACGTTATATGCATTTGCTTCTTCACGAAAATGACTTCCTCTACTGCCACAGATTGTTACTGATGTATTATTATATTGGGGAACCTGCTTTTGGAAAATCCAATCAATTTTAATACAGGTAATGCCAACATGGTTCTACAGAAATATCTAAAAGCTACATAAAACTTAGAAGTAAATAAGTTTTTCTCATTTTCCCTTAATGACACTACAGAAATTTCTTCTCATGGCTCTTTTGTACATTCTTGATAAGGAGAAAAATCCACAGGAGATTCTAAAGACTTTTATGAGGTAGGTATGTTTCTCTAATTAGGCCTTACCAAGAGACCTATATACAGACAGGTTGTTGGGATTTCTTTGCTCATTAACTACAGGACTTGCAAAGGAATTCCATGCAATCAGGAATTTCTTCGGCAACACCTATGTTTATATTCATAGGTGGTTGGGTGACCAATTACATGGAGTAATGACAGACACTGTTTAAGAGACATTATCCTTACTTGTAAGGAGAATATGGGGAGGAATACACACTGAAACAGCTACTTAGCTATTCTGCTTGGGAGTAGAGGGGGACTACAGTAACACTGGCTAGCATGGAGAGAAAAAATGGCATTCCTTCCTTCCATCCACAGAAAACATTTTGCAAAACTTGCAGTATACTGCCAAGCTTGCTACAGAAAAATATGGTTTATGTCCAAAATTGGTAAGGGTAATTGGAGAGAGACAGATGAGAACCAAAAAGAAAGGCAAAAGGCTTGATTTAGGCTGAGGAAAAGCCTTCAGAGTCAAAAGAAGGACTCAGAGCTCAGTTTCCTTACGTGTCATCATTGCCATTGTCATCCTGTAGCAGCAGCTCTTTGTTCAATCCTATCTTCTCCAGTTCCTGGCTCAGTTTGTCCATCTCACTAGACAATTGCTGATTCTTCAGCTTCTCCAGGACCAAATCCTGTAACAGCACTAACATCAGATGCTGTGCAAAGGGTGGTGATAATTACCCTGCACTATAGATTTCTTTTTTTTCTTTTTTTTTGAAGTACTGAAAAAGTCATTGTGTAAAATTCTAGTTCCAAGGTCAGCTACATTTCTTCACCAGTGACAGCAGAGTGCAGAATTAAACCGATTGCTTTTATTTCTAGTTTACTTGGAATAAATCAGAAGAATGCTTCTTTTAGCCTGTGTCTCGCTCGCAGAATTGAATTACTTTGGCCAACACTGGCAGCCTGCCTGCCTGCCAAGAGGGAATGCATGCACGCCAGGAGACCCTGTCCTTGTGCCACAGGCAGGATGCGTGCATGACGGGACACCAGCAGAGGGAGTTTCCACCTCTCAGCTAGGACAAAAAGCCCTCCTGAAAAGCCCAGCCAACCTGGCACGCACACACAGAGGAGTGACAGGACTTCAGCATGAAAATTTCCTGAAAATATGGTTAATAGTGCATTTTCACTGCTGACTCTGAGTTTCTGACATACGGTAAATCACCACCAAAAATCTAAAAAACCATAATCACATTGCCATGTAAGAGACAGGACAGCTCTGGAGACTACAGAGCTTGGTCACTTATTCTGGTGTCTACTGGCCCACTCTGGTTTCCTTTAGGTTTCTTTGGAAGAAACTTTAGAAAAGCCAAACAAGGAAGTCAGACCAGGAAGAGACTTGATGGAGTTGTACCAGAAGGTATACTGACTGGGACAATGCTTTGCTGTTATGCTGGTAAAGTAGTCTGTGTGGAAATGGCCTGAGAAGATGTAATACCAGCCTGCATGTTTAAAAAGAACAAATCATTTTTGGTGAATAGGCAAGTTCGAAGACTCCCACCATCCAAAATCCTCTGAAATGCAAACGTACTGTAGAACTACATCGATTGTGTTTCTGCTCAGAAGTTTTCTTAAACAAGGCATGAAGAAAGAACAAAGTTACTAGAGCACTTCAAGTAAGAAAAAAAATATTCTGGATATCAAACAGAAGCAAGAACAAAATTTGCGAGAAACACTTTGTTAAGCATAAATGGTAGGTATTCAATAGTCCTCCGTTATCACAAATTTCGCTACACATTCATTCACATGGCAAGTGAAAAAAGGTAAGGTTAAGGTCAGTGCTGGTCCATGGTCTGTTAACAGGTCCCTTCAACATCCATGAACTCTTGTAGAATCTACAGAAAGTACCTAAGGAAAAGACATACTTCTGTATGGGTCTGCACCACTGGAAATTCACAGAGGTCTGAAAAGGGGAAGATTAAAAAGGAGTCTTCTCAAAAATGTTATTATCTTATTTATTTTTCAGGATAGTTGGATAGAAACACAACCTGATGACTGTTTCAAATGTTTCTGATAAAGTTTGTTTCCTTCTCACTAATGCTTCAAAAACTAAAATAAAACTACATCTTCAAGTAATTTCTTACTGCATTAGTATGGCTACAAGTATTTATTTCACGGAACTACTGCAGCATTGACTGTTTTCCTTTGAATGCTTTTTCACAGGAAATCCTGTTTTCAGCAGGACAACAGCAGCTGGAACAGGCAACGAGAGCAAGTTGCAATAACCTGAATCTGCTCATGGGCCACTTACAAGAGTATCAGGTTCTGGCATACACATCATTAGTTAGCCAATGTCCTAATGTTAATTGTGTATTTTTAAAAGATGACTACTAGGAAAAACACTGCTGCTTAACAGCAGGGCTGCTTAGCAAGCTCTCACTCTGCATGGAAGCTTTTGGGGAAAAACACTGTAGGTAGTTACAAAGCAAAAACTTGGTGCAGATTGTTTTGAAAGGGTTAGGCTGGTCATCTGGGATCATTCCTGTCTTAGCTAAGTCTGTTTTAGGACAGGGATGTTGATGTGTCCTCAACAAGTACTCTAATTTCTAGGCTTAAGAGCCTGTCTCCTCTGCTGGAGCTCTCATGTTAGCGAACAATTTTGTGGTCACAGGGTTAGAGAAAGTATCAGAGTCTTTGGTTTACAGCTACCACATGGAACTGTGTTAAAACCTTATTCTGCAGGGGAAAAAAAAGATGTCATTTGGAAATAGCATGTTTGTGAACACAAAGTGGTACACTGCAGTTTTTGGCAGGTTCCGTTTTCCAAGGCAGCACTATCCATGTTAAGGCTGTGAAGATCTCCTAGCTCACGTATTAAGTAGTCATGGGACAGCTGTCTCCCTTTGGTACTCCACAGAGCTGAAAGAAAAATACAGCACCATACTAAAACCAGTAGTACTACTTTGCTTACCTCTCTCAATGTAGCTAGTGTTCTTTTATCAATTGTAACTTGCTTTATGAGATCTTTATTGTCCTTTTCAAATTCTCTCAGCTTATTAGATGAATCTCTGAATCGAGCAATTTCCTTTTCTAGTGTCTTGTTTTCTTTCTCAGCAACTGCCAACTTTACCGTACTATCATCCAAAATAGCATCTTTCAGCTCCACTTGCTGCCAAAGCCGTTTCGTTTCTTTCTCTAGCATTTTTTTGTCTTTCTCAAGCTGAGACATTTCTTGTTCTAGGGCTTTGTTCTCCTTTTCTAACACCTCTAGCCGTTTGGCAGAAATCTTTAGCTCCTCGAGGTTTCTCTGGAGGACCTGATTTTCACTCTCCATTCCCTGTACTTCTTTTTCTAACTCCTGAATCTTTTTGCTGCTGTTCTCCACAATTTGCTGAAGTCTCTGGTTTTCAGAGTTGACACTCTGATAGCTTAGCTCCAGCCTCTCTGATTTCTTGTTCATAGCTTTTAACATTTCCACATTCTTTCTCAAGTCCTCTCTCTCCCTTTCCAAATCTTTATTTTCTGCTTCTATTTGTGCCATTTTTGTACTGGTAAATCTCATAGTCTCCACCACTCTCCTAAGCTCCAGATTTTCTTCATCCAATTGCTTGTTGTCCCTCTCCAGGTCCCCAAACCGGATGGAAATATTCTGCAATGTGTCCAGGGATTTTCTTAGCTTCCTATTTTCCACTTCCAGATTCCCATTCTCCTGCTCGAGAACTTCCACTTTTTCTGTCACTATTTTCATTGCTGCTGCCTTCTTTGTGAGCTGTTCGTTCTCCTTCTCCAGCCGATGGAGCTCTTTTTCCATTTCTTCCACTCTTTCCACTTTTTCTTTAACCTGATCAAAATCCTTTTGCAATTGTTTCTTCTCAAATTCCAGCTTGCTCAGTTTGCTACTAGTCTCTGTAACTGTTTCGTGAAGGATCTTGTTCTCTTTTTCAATATCTTTTACTCTTGCCTCGCTGCTCACTTGAGATCTTTGTCTCAAGGATAAGACAACTTGATTAAGATGATCATTTTCTTGTTTAAGATCCTTTATCTACGTAAACAACAGAAAAAAAAGTCACGCAAGTGTTACTCATCTACCTTACAAAATGCAGTATAACTTAGTCCTGAAGCAGACAGATGATTGTTAGCAAACCCACATCCATTTAACCCAAGACAAATTTCTCAACAGTTTTCCATGACCAAAACCAACAACCCAAACTAATGTAAAACACTGTTACCTCTGAAAACTTGCAATTTTAACAAGCTAAAAATAGTCCTATAGTCCTGCTACCAGCAAAGAAGGTCAAGGCAGAGGGAGAAAGTAGGCAAGGACCTTCACAGAACACCTTGGAGAAGATGCTTTGTTAGCAATCATTCCTAAGAAAGAGTATCCTTCTGTCTAGGTTTACATTCATCTTTGGGATCTGAAGACACAAATTATTTCTGATAAGGTGTACGCCAAAACATTTGAAGATTTATAGTGGCTATAGATCTCTTTAAGGACATACTTTCTGTAAGAACAGTACACTTACACCACTGCCCAAACTACAGCTGAAGCAATTGTGATTTAGACTGCAATTCACATTTGCTTCTTATCTAGACAACACTCACAGATATCATAAAGGACATAGACCTGAAAAAAAAAAAATCAGAATCTGCCCTTTTCTAACAACTGAGGATACTTCTAGTTTTACTTCCGGCCCTATCTGTGAAGCATTCATTAGTTCTTACCACAAAGAGTTTGTGTGAGTTCTAACTAAAACGCAGGACTTTGGTGGTAAAGTGGTTTCCCAAGTAGAAGTCTGTGTAAGAATCCTTCAAGATGAAAAGCACTACACAAATAAGACATTTTGTTATTTAATCTTCACCCCACAAAACTTAGAGCAAATTTTAATACAGGTGGAAAATATACAGACCAGTCTCCAATGACCTATGTCTGTATTTATTTCACTAGTCAAATGAATACAGATGATACCTTGCAAAGCTGTAATAGGATAGTTCCAAGGCATTGCACACGAACTGCAGCAGAGCAGTAAAAGCTGGAGGGCATTTAAAATACCAATCCAGAAGACATAAATGCTCTCTCAGCATCTTTTTAAAATACAGCAAATAAGGTAGGGTGGCTAAAAAACCCCAGCCAAACCAATCAGGACATACAGCTGGCAGAAGACTCATTTTCTGCAATAAAATGGGGTTTTATTTGCACGTCCTAAAATCAGTTGGTATCCCATTTAGTAAGATCCAGGGCTTTTTTCCCCCCAAAGAGGGAAGGGTCTGTTCTTAAAAAGGCCTGAAGACTCTCCCTATGGCAACAGGAGCAGTAGCTAGCAAATTGTGCTGGGCTTTTTTACTTGAAGCAGCCTTCTACCTACATCTGAAGAAGTTCAGCCCGCACTTAATCGCTCGAATTGCCCTATCTCCCCAAGAGAACCAGATGCTCTAAATGGCGTCACTAAATTACCGCTTCCACCCATACGCTTTTATATTACATTTGTATATTTTGCACCTGTCTGTCTTTGTCAGCTTTTAGATTCTCCATGACAACTCGTAGCTGTTGTTTATCTTTTAGCAGCTCCTCACTCAAGGCCTCCAGATCTTGGTTACTTTGCTTCTCTTTCTCAATTAGATTTTGCAACTTCTCAATCTGTGTGGAGAGAACACACCAAAACACATCACCCACAGCGTGACACAAGGACTGTTTGCATTTTAAGTTATTTTGAAGACCAGAGAGGACTGAGATGGGGAATGAGATTTATGGCTGAAAGATGTAATCCTTCCCTGCTGCAGCTTGCCAGTCCCAGAGGAGGAAATGGACTGTTTTTTTTCTCACAGTGCCAACAACGTCCCTTCACGCCTTTTAAGATCAGAGCATGTAAGACACAGCAGTAAGAAATGCTTCACCTGAGTGCCCAAATGCCCTCTTGTCAGTGATTAAGTTTCTGGTGCTCACCTTTCTCTGAGGGGCTTGCCTCCTCCTAGCCTCTCCATCAAGGATCACAGTGAATGCAGAGAAAGTTATTAAGACAATTCAGTGAGCAACAGAATAAATAAATTAAAAAAAAACAACCACCACCAAAAAAACCCCACAACAAAAAACCAAAACCCAAACACAACCAAAACCAGGAACAGATGAAAAGCACTGGAGTTCCCAAGTTTACCTTCCCTCTCCCTGTGCTTTGTTGGCCCTCTGTCTTCCCCAGCAGGTGAGAATACTGAATTTGAAAGATTGGTGAATAAGGTCCCAGTCCTACAAGGAATGATGTCTTCTTACTCCCCCCCTTTTGAAAACTGTACTGCTAATGCACTACGCACTGAAAAGCTGTATTTAGAAACAAGAGATTCAGACAGCTAGGCTCCCCAACTCAAGCAGTATCCCTTTTTATGCTTGTAAAACACGGTGAGCACCTACAGCTCTCACAAGTATCAGCTCATTTTTTTGTGTTGGTATTATGAACTTTGCCAACAGTGAAAATGTCAATGAAAAAGGTATTAACAATAATTCTTACAAGTGGGAAATGGCTGGAGCCAGGCTCTGCCTATGTCAACATGTGCCTCATTACAGGAAGTGTTTAAACAAGCAGGGGCTGCCCAGATTGGAGATAAGGGGGGCTTAACAGAAATGTAACCACGCTAAGGTTCATTGCTCTCAAAGGAGCTGCTCAGAGAAAGCTGCAACAAACTCGGTGACTCAGCAATAGCTGGTCTTCATGAGCACCTCCCAGGAAACTGGAGTCAAGTAAGAAACTATGGCTTACATCTTGTTTCAGTCCAAGAAGTCAGGAAAGCAGAGAAAACAGATAGATACTTGGACTGCTACCACCTGACTGTGCCTGAAAGGAGGGTTTTGTACTATTAGCTCCTCTGAAAACCTTGCAAGAAAGAAAAAAGATGCATTTGACTTCTCCTTCATATCATATCCTCTTCTACTACCTGAATAACCCTCTTCTGGCTATGGGATCCTTCCAAGCACTAGATCAGCAGATAGCCAAGCATACTCGAACAACAATTTTTGAAAGCCTCAGACAGTGGATGAAACCTGACTCCAGTTAAACGACTTCAGGCAAGAGTCTACTATGGATATCTCAGGGAAGTCAACAAAAACCCAACCAAACACCACCAAAACACACCCACCAAAAAACTCCAAACACAGGCACACAATATTTGAGAAAAACACTTTTATCTATAGTCCTGCAGCTTCCTATGTGCTTGCCTTTAACAGTCCTTAAGAACTGCTGCCCTACTCTCTGCCCGTTACTATAATGTAGTGACCGTTCTGCAACAAATCACTGAGACTTCCCCACTTACCCCCCCTTCCCCTAGCACACCCCTCAGTGGACATGCATATCCTCTAATTAAAGGGATACATGTGTGAGAGAAATAAAAAAAAAAGTAAGAGAAGATAAAACAACCCCCAAATTCAAACATCTCAAATCAAAATTATTTTACCTATCATGTATCAGGTCTCTGTACACTGAGACACAACTGCATGTCTTTCGCAGACTATGGAATACTGTCTTCTACCTTTTTCCCCCCAGAGCTTCCTGAATGGGAGGTGAGATCCATCAACAACTTGACTGGCCTGTGGTATTCGGTCAACAAGTCCCACCATATTCTGTTTCCCTGATGAAGAGTTCGTGCACTTCAATTGCTCCTAATAGTACTTTTAACTTCTATTTTTTACCTCATTGATATGATACATACACAGTTCCTTTTTCACCACACAGGCATTCCCCACTACTGGTTTTTGCCTTATTTAAATAACTACCAGGCCTGTAGGTGACCCCACCATGTCAACAGATTCATCATCAAAAACATGAGGGTAATTCTGGAATCACAACTGCTGGCACCAACACAGTGCCATAGCAAGAGGTACCCACAGGAATGTGTCTGGGGCAAAGCCAAAGGTTCACCACAGTTGTTCAAGTGACTTAAATTGCTGTACACCACAGGTATCTGCTGAGTGCTTTATATGCCTTGATCTCAAATTTTAAGCATGTAAATTAGAGCTGGAGTGAATTACTCATACCAAACAGGTCATAAATGTGAGTATGGAAGGAGAAGTGAACTGAATTTTTGGCGTTTTCCTTGTTCACAGAAGAAAGCCAAGAAGTAGAACTGGTCTCTGAACTTGGCAAAAGAATCTCTCCAGAAGATGGAATGATCCAGTCATGGATGCCTGTTCTCCCTGGCAGAGAAACCGGCACTCTGATCATTACCATCTGGTAATCCACGGCCAGCATTTATATCCAGATTCTTTCTCCCCTTGTCCTTCAAAGCATTCAGTTAGCCCATAGGCAGGCTGGGGGACTGAAATCTTTTATCAGTGCCTCACACATACAGAGGTTAGAGCAGAAATGGGAAAAGGAGAAATGAGCCTCATATTATGGATAATTTAGCAAAGGTAAGAACGTGGGGAAAAAAAAGACATGGAAATCCTTTATACTCAAGACTACCAAGCATCCTCTCTCCCCACTGGCACTTGGCTCAGTTACTCAGAGTTCAGGATGCAGGTTACTAGCCAGACAAAATTAAAGACAGTGGTTGGAGGTGAACTGGAGCACTGTGTTTCACATGGACAAGCACTGAGCTGGCGTTTGTGCGAAATGTAATCACAGTTAGAGTGTAACAGACATATATAAAAAAATAAATTTAAAAAGAAATGACTTGCATGTTATGAAGATTAAAAGAATCCAGATCTTCGCAGAGAGCGAGACACTTCTAATTGCCAAAAGGACAAAGAAAGAGCTGATCCAGGACTATGGACAGCAAAAACCACTTACTTAAAAATATACTAACCTGAATTCACCTGTGTGATTTATTTGACCAACATGGAAACAATATTAAAACTTTCAAGCAAACAAAACAGTTCAATGTAACCATGGCTTCTTTGCCTAGCAGTGACTGCCATAAGACAACAATAAGTGACACAATCCACAGTACAATCTGACAGGGGCAGACGAGCACTACAAGACAGCTCTTATGAAACAGGAACAGTCACTTTTGCTTACCAGGATGTACATTAAGTAGGCAGTGAAATAGAAGACAACAGAATACACTGGTGTTAGAATGCAATTAAACAGATGGGCCCCAAAACATGCCCAGTCTTCCAGGGAACATGGGTGAATTCCCTGCAATCCCTCATCATTCAGGAACGCTGTACGACCCTGCGCACGCTGTGTTTAAAAACCAAAGAGCTCTGTTTGCTCCTGTGAGCAAATTACCTTTTTACTAAGTTGTTGATTTTCCTTTTCCAGTTCCACAAACTTTAGGCTGCTCTCTCTGGAGGTCAAGGAGGCATCTCTCAGCTCTTGGATTGTGTTCTGCAAGCTCTGATTATCCTTCTCTAGCTTCAGTATGCGACTCGAAGCACATTCATTCAACTCAAACACAAAGGACTTTCTGGCTGTTGAAACACGAGAATCAGAAGGTGGCACTAACCAATTCACAAACCTCTCCCTTCCTAGGTCCTTAAGATTCACTTGTACAAAGGTAACTGCAGTCAGATCCTTATCATTTCAAGTTGACTGCTTAGTAAACACTTTGTTAAAAACAGAACCAATTTTCACAGATAACAATTAAGACCTTTAATAAATAGGGAAGTATCCAAAGAGATAATCATCTTAATAGTTAGTTACTAACTCTTCCTAAAGTTGCTTTAGCCATGTTAGTAGAGTGTTTAATGTTAGTAGCAAAATATACTTTGATACTGTCTCATACTTCCATCAGAGGAAATAAATTGAGGCAGAAAGTAAACCACTTCAAAGTGTTTGCTAAAGCGGCAAGACGCTGCGCTTCCAAAAGTTAGTGGAAAGTTAAATATTCGATCATATTTAGTCACGGAGAAAACATTCAGTTATTTTACAAAACAAAGCTGTTCTTCCAAACGGCTTTACTGAAAACTGAACATCTGCTTACTCCAATGCATTCCTTTGTCTTCAAGTTAAACCATTGCTGGTACACAAAGCCAAACATGCAAGTCTTAGAACAGAAGAATGAGGTGAGTAATCAATAAAAACTGAACTGCAAAAAATGGCTTATATTTCCCAAGTTCCATTTAGCATTGTTCTTCAGGCTGGTATTCCCGACAGAATGAATGTTAGGCACAGAAACCAATGCTAAAACCTGACTAGTGATGGAAGCATTAGTTATGTTTGTGATAGTTATGGAAATCAAATCAACCATTCAAAAAAATAATCAGCCAGTTATTTTAACTGTACACATTTTTCAGTATCTAGTAAAAATAAATGACTTCAGCATACACTACTTCCTGGGACTTAAAGACCAGCTAATTGTCTGTACTAATTGTACTAAAGAATACTAAAGATCACAGACTCCTCCCAGCCATTCAGTTAGAAATATCCAGTGTTTGGTGTGACATTTCTGCTGTGTCATTTACAAAGCTGTCGTTTTTCTCGAACACAATAAAAGGAAAGTATTTTAATGCTTTCAAAACAAAGTGAAAGAAACTAGAATGAATACATTTTAGAAGTTCCAAAAACCTAAGTTCAGTGTCAAATGGAAAGTTCTGCAAGCTTGGACTCAACTTCTGTTCCCGTCTCAGGCAACCAACCTGTCTACTCTGAAAGAGACCACAGCCACCAGAACAGCTACCCCAGCTGGTACTCACTATCTGCAAGATCTGTGCTTTTAGACAGTTGTTCTAGCTCCCAGCCTAGGTGTGCAGACTCATTCATGCTCTGTTTCTGTGCAATCTCCAAGACCATATTCTCCTCTAGTAGCTCTTCAATTCTCTTCTTGTCTGTGTCCCGGTCCTGTGCAAGATATGCATGAATGAAAATGCATGTTCAGCTTATCTGTAAGATGTTCTGTCAGTTGAACTGCTACAAGCACAACACATGTTGAGGGTAGAAGAATCTCCTTCAACACTTTGTGCTTTTATATTGAAATACATGTACAGCATGTCTGCTGTGGGCTACCATACGTGCCACAGAACACAGTGCAGAGACACCCAGCCGGCCTTGTTTACAGTCAGCTCAGGTCCCTGATACACTCGAAGGGAGGGTGACTGGAGTGAGAACGCACTGGGTGATGACAGGGCCAGTACAAGCCAGGGCTAGTAAGGCAGGCTGGATCCAAGCTGCCTCCAGAGCTAAGCTCGTCAAAAACATGTCGCATCATGCACTGACACACTGGAGACTGCAGACACAACCTTGAATTCTAACACACTTCCACAACTCACCACATCAAATTTGGATCCAGTCATATGGATCAGCAAGTAACACCTGCCTCAATTTGGGTTTTGCAATCTCCAGAAAACAGATCTGGAGAATCAATCTACTGTCATCTCTTGTGACTGTTTTGGCAATTTGCATTTGTGGGAGCTGAAGTGGTGTGTGACAGGGTCACAAATTTTCAGAAAGCACTACCCAAAAATTCGTCACCCAGAAAAGCATCATTCAAATCACCAGCCACTTCGGGATGGCTGGAGGATGACATGACCCTTTATAATGCCCTGAATCAGAATCAGTCAAACGCAACTCCACACAGCACCCTCAACATCTGTATTTCCAACAGACCCTGTTGGAAAACTTATACAATTACACCCACAACAATTCAAAACAGTGGGATAAGACGACTGCTAAGTAAAATACAAGAGACAAGGAAGTATTTCTTTCTAGTGGGATTAGTGTTGCTTTTTGTTTCTAGACAATCTGCCAACTTCATACATTTCCTTGTCTGTGAAGCAATAAGCCATGTCTATGATTTACACAGAAATAAATTTTGAACTTTTGAGTCTTTTAATTTACAGCAGTAATGGATTCTTAAAAGTCACTGTAATGGGTAGGGATTTTGTTTCCAACAAGAAAGATCATTCACTACAGTAATTTCATTTCCTACGTCTAAGAGATTTCTCCTTAATTCACCAGTCTCACATGAAGTAGCGTTGGCAATATTTACAGTTAACATTATATTTCAATAAATCATATACACAGAGTTCAAAATAAAGACCTCTTTAAAAGCACTGTTGATTTATTTGACTGTCTCCATTGGTTTCCATGACCTAGCATATAAACAGAAGCTCATAAAATTAGTATAATGAAAAAGGCAGGGCATACCAGCTCTA
Source organism: Psophia crepitans (assembly GCA_013399095.1). Classification (NCBI taxonomy): domain Eukaryota; kingdom Metazoa; phylum Chordata; class Aves; order Gruiformes; family Psophiidae; genus Psophia; species Psophia crepitans. Next base: position 122,380 of record VWZZ01006764.1, read on the forward strand.
CGTCATGAAGTTTGGATTTCAGCTGCAAATTTTCCTTCTCTAATTCATGCAGTTTATCACCACGAGCTCTTGCCACTGTTAGCTGTTCTTCTAGCATGGCCTTTGTTTCAATTAATACGATGCTGTCCTCTCTTAACTCCTAGGGAGAAAAAATAATCTTGTTAATCTCTTTACATAAAATGACTTTTCAAAGATCAGTTTACTTTTATAAACCGACATTGCAAGACACAATATGTTTCTCTATTTCATAAAAAGTTCTTACGTGAGATAATGCTGTTTTTAATTGTCTGTGAGTCATTAATGCAAGTAAATCTAGTATTTCTTACTGTTTTTTCCTGAATTTTAGAAGTTTAATGGACTTCCTTTTGCTTTGTATGAGGCTAGATCAAGAGGTGCACCAAAGAGACTCAGGACACAGAAGAGAAATTGTTCAGTTCCAATTCCACGGTTATAATACCATTTCCTGAGCCAACTCACTGCAGTCTCCAGTTTCAAAATTTACTTTCAGGGGATGTTACAGTGCATCCAAAACACATTGGGCAGCACCATCCATCAATATATACTGTGTCCATACCCTTGTTTCAGTACACCTACATGTAAATGTCTGTTTAATAAAGTTCCTCTCTCTCATGGACAGAATTTTAATTCACTTAAAGTAAGTTGGTTTATACCTATCACTTAAGACACACCCCTGCCCCATCCCCAATAAACACATGAGCATTAACGGCACAAGCCATGTTGGTTATCCATTACAGCTTTTGGATCTGTCTGTACTGAGTAAAACTTTAAATTATTCTGCCATAGCCATGGGATTAGAAATAACTTAATCACACTGCACTCCAAACGTCCCTTGCAAAGCAACAAATGAAGCTCTGTGCATTCAAGTACCTTATCTCCAGAAATGTGAAATGTCCAAAGCATAAAATCTGGCCACGTACTCTTGGTCATGTTTTAAAACACATTTATTAAATTATGTCTTATTTCAAGTTCTCACTGCTAGCCTTTACTCCTGTTGAGCCTAAGGTAAGTCTTGAGTCAGAGACAGAATATTCTATGGCAGGAACATATCAGCATCTAAAAGATTAAATGGGTACAGGAAGGATTTTTGCCCAGAAGAGTTACAAAGCAGCAAGATGACAAATATTTCATGCTCTAAAAAAAATTTCGTTTTGTCTTTCTTTGCTTTCCTCCCTCCTCTCCCCATCTCCCCTGCTCCAACGCAACATGAAAAACCAGAAAATATGCATGCAAGCAGAATGAAATGCTGATGGCTTGACAAATTTATTCCTGGACAACTATCCTCAAAATGTGAAGTCTCTGCTGACATCAGTGTTCACGTCTGCACTCTCAGACCACAAACATCCAAACCAAGTAGATTCCTGAAAGATCAGGAGCCATGAGCAAACCACTTTCAGTGCTTAATCAGCAACTACCTTCTCATTTTTGGGGGTAGAATCAGCCTTAAGACGACTTATGTGGTTCAGTTATTAAAAAACAAAACAAAACAAAACAACAAAAAGCACCCAATCAAAAAGAAAAAAGGAAAAAAGATCGCTGTGAAGCACAAGTATGTCTGATGACAGCCACTCCCCTTGCATTTTGATACTGCAGGGGCCATGCTTTAACAGCCTTATATAGCAAGTCATCTTAGCTGTTTGCTGCATCTTGACTGCTGATAGCATAATATGGAAAGTCTACCTCAGGCAGTACCATATTGCCCTTGATCTCTCAGTGGGTCAGCTACCGACTTGCAAAACATGAGAAGAAATATTTCCCTACTACAGTATCATTAAAAGGACAAGTATGTTAGTGCTTGTAAAGTGGTTCAACTACCACAATTAAAATGTCTGAGTATGCAAGTAACTAAAATAATAATAATAATGAAACACTAATATTATAGAACTAGTGTTTTGGGCCAAGTCTGATTTAACAGGGTCACTTCAGGGTGGGCAAACCAAAAAGGCTGACACTAAACAGATGACAGACCAGAGAAAGCGCGTAACACAATGTGCTTGGTGTCACGTAAACCACCAGAATACCTGTAACGAAACAGCAACATGACAAGAGTTTACTTTGCTAGATCATGACACTCCATCTGGACCACAGCCCTAAGCAGTAAGGTGGTGTCTGACCTCAAAAACATCGCCTCAGAACTATCCCCAAAACTGCCTACCAAGCAGGAACCAGTTACTTCAGTGTCTCACGAAGAGTCCAGCTATGTGCCAAGTACACGCACATACCCAGGCTCTGGAACAAACCACCCATCACTGGGAGCTGCAATACATCGAAGACCAAGCACTCTCCATTGAGCACCTGGGGGGGGCAGACATGTCAGTTCAAAGGAGTTCTGATGAAATTTTAAATTAATAACCTGGTGGAAATGCAGCTATGACAAGGTCAACATTGCTCACTGGCGTACCCATGATCTGAGGTTGTCTTAATATTGGAAGAGGGCATGTAATTTAAGTAATTGCAGAGTTACATCTCAAGGTCTGGAAAGTAAAAATGTCCTAACTAAAACATGTCCGCACCAAAATCTCCCAGAAGTCACTGGGATAGAACAGTTGACTTAAAAATGTGTCGGGCTACAAATCACACTTGTTAGACAATCAGCAGGTGGTGGTCATGGGGGGGGTGGTGCTTCCATTGGGATTAAGGTTTATTTTTCCTTTAATTAAGAAACCCACCAACATTGTTCTGTAACTCAGTTTATTTTTAAATTGACAAAAATAGTTGGCTGTGGATTTTTTTTTTTAATACACCAAATTCACTAGGCAAGGGATTAAAAAAAACCCTTTGTTTTAGATCACTTATGTTGTGATGGTTTAATAGCAACATATATATATAATTCTGCTTTTGTAATTTCTAAAATCACATTGTGGTTTGATGCTGTATCACTGTGCCTTGAAATAGCTTTAAGAATGCGCACTGTGTACTCATATGGTTACAATTAACTTCTGGGGCAAGCGGTTGCACAATCAAGATGTGCTGCTACTGGAAAACATTTTCAGAAACTAAAGTAGCAGTCAGCTTGTTTAAATACAAAACTAGAGAATTTGCATACATATCCAGAGCTTGTTACTAAGGCAAGATCAAGTCCCTGCAGTTCAGAAGCTGCCCCTACTGCATCTTGACAGTTACCCTCTTGTGACAATCCAACATTGTCTTGGACAGCTGTATAAAAACATACAAGAGATGCTTTTGCTTTTTTTTTTTTTTTTTTTTTTCTCAACATTCACAGAAATTCCTGTCATCCTGCATGGAAATGTGACTGTAGTGAGAAGGAAGAAGAATGGGCAAGGCAGAGTCCCTGGCCATGGAAAATAATCTCATCTCCTTGGAGCAGCACAAGGTTCAATGAAGAAGAATGCTGGAGAGAAGCTTTACATTGGAGAGAGAAGCACATCTCTGGAGGAAGCCCTGCATTAAGCCTGCTCCTCCACATTCACAGTTACGACCTCATGAAGCCACCCCAGCAGGAAGGTCTCCAGAGCATATTCATCTCCATGTCCCTTGAACAACGGTCAAATTAAAATGTTATTTCTGAACAACCTTGTGAAGACACACAGAGAAGGAAACCACCACACATGCCTGAATGTGTTACATTCACGTGAAGACTTGCTCCTTTTGCACCCCTTCTGCAATAGCTCCTTAAAGCTCTTCCTGCCACCGCTGCTGATTTATATTATGTGCTTTCAGAAATTACTTGTAAGCTTGCTCACAATTCCGAAAGCTGTCACAGTATCATGCACAGTACGTTCCATGTGTTTTGCTCAAACTACCAAATGTGTATGTGAACTACAAGAAGGAAAAGATTTTTAAGTAGTCATTTAATAGCTTTCTGCATTGATGCACAAAGGTAAACCCACTTTTTCTTCTCATTTACCGATTTGGCACTGCTTATTAACAACCCTGTCAAGACCCTATGAGCCTTAAGGTATCACGCTACCACAGAAAAGTGGCTTATGCTCTACTCTATGCACCTACATTTACATTGCAGTACCTCTAACATTTGTTCACGTCTTAAGACTTCGAGCTTAGGAAGCCATCTGCAATCAGTAAATGCCATGAGATGAACCAACACCATACTGCCTAGTGGTAAAAATCTCTATCATGTTAAAACCCTGCACAAATCTTACAACTTGGAATTGTAAGCCAAACAGTTTGAGGGAGTGGGAGGAATCTGAGCAGACACTGAACTGACTCGAGCCATTAACCCTTCTTTTGGAGGGCAGAGGACTTGAGAAAGATAAGACAGAAAACTAAGGGACCAGGGAAAGTAGCCCTTGTGCTGCTCCATGACCATTAGAAAAAAAAGACAGAACAGCGCCCCGTGGAATCAGCGTGAAACCAGTAGAGTTTGCCCAACACTGCTACTGCTCAACACTGTCAGTGCACGGCTGTGCCAAGACTTGATCAATGATGGAAGAGGGAGCGGTGAGAATGTGAAATTCTCTGGCTATTCTAGACCACAGAGCAGCCTGCAGACAGCTGTGCAATCCTGCTGCATATTAGAAGAGCTCAGCCCCCACAGCAGCAACAGCTTTTGCTAGAGGCCACGCTGTGGCCCAGAATAAGAAGAGTGCCATATTGATGGGAAATATTCTTTGTCCCACTGCTGTATTTCAGGGGGGTATCCTTGGAGAGCCAGCACTCATCTCTGACATTCAATACTGTCACCCACAACTGACAGAGGGTGGAAGAGGGAGTGAGAAAAGTTGGAACAAATCTCAAACTGAAGTGGAGGTCTACTTTACCAAGTATGTTAAGATAAGCATGCAGACAGTAGAGCAGGAAACTGCTGGCTCCATGACAAGCAAGGAGGCCAAGAACTCAAGAACAGAAATAGCTGCTCCCTTATATGAGGACAAGGCTAGAAAACTCTCCTAGCTCCAGCTAGATTACCTGAGCAGCAGGTAGAAGCTAAGCAACTCCAGCACACAGCCAAAAGGGAAATGCCAGGATGCCACGCTGACAGCTAGTGTGCCGGGTTAATGCACGACTGATTTGCCAGCTTCAGGGAGGAAAACAGAGCCAGAGCTTCATACTTCCTAATGCAAACTGGGAATTACTGAGAGGGAAGGAAAGCTTTTGTAGTCTATTACTACATTTAATAACCATTCATATTAGCAAACTATTGGCCAGAAGCAGCAGCTAGCTGGGCCCACAGAATCATTTGGAAAAGACCTTTAAGATCATAAAGTTCAACCATCGAGTTAGAGGGGGGGAAAAAAGCCACCTACTGAGAAGAGTTTATAGAGCAGAAATAAGGTCTGTGTTCTCAGTCAGAGGCTTGGCAAATACGAGTTTCAACATCACTCTTCTACCTCAGACCTGGTTATTTTTTCTGATTATAGTGAGGCTGCCAATCACTGAACCTCTGTGTGTGCAGCAAGTCTGGATACCTATTTGACTTTGGCTGAAGTGCTGTGGATTGAGAGTTAAGGCCAGAATGGCTCAAAGAATTGAAAGGACAGGAAAAAAAAAGAGCAGCCTGACCTAAATTTAAGGTCAGCCATACTGTGAGTAATGCATTTGCCTAGATGATCTCCAAGGTCCTCTCCAACTTAAGTTAATTAGTAATTCCAGGATGAGCACAGCTGCAGGTGACTAAGCTGAGTAACTGGCAATACTACTGAAACAAAGCTATGCACTTTCATTGACATACTCTACTCAGGGCACTAGGGAAGATCCAATCTTCTCTCCTTTCTACTACAAGCAACAGTTGCGAAGAGGGGCGGCTAGAATTTATCATCTGAGGTCATGCTTAAAAATGCCCAGCCATTTTAACAGCAGTTGCATCTGCTACAAACCCTAAAGAAAAACACCAAGACATTCATTTAGCTAATTAATACACGACATTTTAAATGTCGGTCAAAGGAACAACTCTGGAACACAGGCATTTTACCTCAAGAGTTTTCAAGCCTAAAGGTCTGGATTCTCTAGCAGTGTCCAGAAAAGGTCTGTCCTATTTAGCCACATAATGCTGAACTAAGCAGAGTTTGTTAAAACTAATGGGTATTTATTTTGTGTGCACCAAGTCCTCCTTGCCACTGAAAGAAATTTTAACGTTGCTAAGTCAATAACTATGACATAGGTTATGAAATTTCCAGTTGCTCTGCTGTTTTGCTAAAGTCAGCTCAATGACAAATGACACATGAACTGGTAATACAACACAAGCCAAACATTAAGGATTACTCATCAAATCTTTCTCCCAATTTTCACTTGCCTCCACACGAGCTTTGTAAAAATCCACATCATGAAGTTTCTCTTTGCACCGAAGAAGTTCCATCTCAAGTCGCTCCACACGGTTTGCCCTCTCTCTGAGTGAGTCAAGCTCATCTCTGTACGCTCTGGCAGAGCGAGCATCTGAGGCCAGGTGGATATTCTGTGAGAAGTGAGGAATAAGCAGGGAGAAAAATCTTAATTAATACTTTAAAGCATATTTCGTGAACTTTTTTTTTTTTAAACTTATTTTTTTAAAGCACAGGTAAACAGTATTCCCCTGGTTCAGGACTAAGAATTCTCCTGCTAGCCAGAGGTTCTTCAGCCTGTTGGGACTGACATTTCTAATGCTTGATGCTGCATAAGCCTCAGGCATTACTAGGCTATTTGCAAGCTGAACAGATGAGACTGCTCTCAGCAGTTAAGTGAAAAGCGTAGCATTACTATGCCATAGCCATAATCATCAAACAGCTTGCTGGAGTAACTCGATTTCTTCATTAAAAATAGGTATAGTAGTATTTTTAACCTTATACTGAAAGAGGGTTTTTTTTTTTAAAATAGGGAGGACACAGTAAAACAAGCCCATCTTACCTCTTGTTTTATTTTTTGCAGCTCTAGGGTGAGCTGCTCAACTTCATGTTTAGAATCTACAAGCTGCTCAGACTTTTCTTCCCTAAAAAGAATTAGAAAAAATTTAGTAAGAATTTTTTCTTTCCCTGAAACGTTATTGATTATACAGACACTGCTGGGAATCTGGAAGGGAAGACAGATCTCCTAGCATATTCTGAACATAGAGCCTCTTTGTCATGATAGCTTCATAAAAGTAAGAGGGTTTTTTCTCATTAATATCATACACATATCACAGATCTGAATTTGCAACTCTATTTTTATACTAAGTACCTCTGTATAAATCTCACCGGTGCTATTGCTGTCCTAACTAACTTCACTGGCCTCTGAACTTCGCACTAATAATTAAAAACAGCAGCTCAGTTGGCACTTAGAAGAGGGAAAGGGATATGAAAGACAGAGAAAAATGGAAGTAGCCATCACTGTGTTCAAAGACCAGTTAAGGAAGAAAGATGGAACACCTGTACTAGCTTCTTACTGCTATAAATAACAATTTGGAAGATGTGATTCAGCGTTCTCATGGAGGCCAGTGCACTGAAGCCGACAGGCACCTGCATTTTCAGGATCTGCAAGACTTAATATACAAGTGTCTCTAGAAGCACTGGTGACTCACAGCTCCTGCCGGATTCTTCGTAATTTAGCCTTTGTGTCTGCCAGCTCAACTGCAAGGTGTTGCTTGTCTTCGTTAGAAAGAGGGTTGGCTGGGTTTGGTGAAGAATCTGGACTCGGTGCTTTCAGAGGACTTGGTGGTTGCTGAGACTGCAGATAATCTCTCTCTTGAGTGAGATCTACAATTACCTGGAAATACAGAGAAGTATGTAGTGTCAAGAAATAAACAGTATGATTACACACTGTTAAGCAAGTGTCTAAAAATTATTAATAAATGTAGAAAATTATTAGCCTGGCATTATACAGAATTCAAGTGATAGCCAGGAGGGACACAAAGGAGGAAAGGAATCTTCATTACGCTCAGACCGCTAAAACATTCCCCTTCCAAAGCTCAAAGTAAGAATTTATTTTGCTTGGAGAATTCATAAAAGCATGTAACAACTAACAGCTTTAACACAATCACTGTCAAAAGCATGACAGAAAATTAACACATTAAAGAAGAGGAGAAGCCTTCTCCAGAGATCTGAAGGGAAAGGAACTGATGAGTTAGCAACAGATAGGGCCATCTTCACACAGAAAGACTAGAGAACACACTGGAACCCATGATGGTAGATAACACCAGAGAGACAAGCAAGCAATCACTCAAAGATGAATGACTGAGCAGACACGCAGAGACAAAAATCTCACAACGAAGTCAGAACTCCAAATACTCCGCTCGTCTTTGGAGTGGAATGGAGCCTGCATCTCCTACTTCACATGAGCTCTACACAGGAGAGAGAAGTCATCGTACTTCTGTGCATTCATCTCTCTCATCAATGAGCCTCTTGAGGTGGAAAACCATACTCCTGGAGAGAGACTCTAGTTCTTCCGGGGCCATATCTGGGAGCTCCAGCCACTGCAAGTCAAAGACATTCTCCTGGTTGTGAGTCACCTAGGAACAGGGGAGAGGGTGGGGAAAAAAAAAAAAAAAAAAAAAAGTTTTCCAAAAATAGAAGAATTTTGNTCCATTGGTTGATATGTAAATTTATTTGCAGTGCATGTTGTATCCCCTGGGTTCGTCTACTGATCAAATAAAAAATTACATCACATTTCACCAAAACCAGCTTGTAAATAACAATCAACTACCTTAACTGTAACACTACCCAGCAATTTCTGGTATTTAGATTTTTTTATAATTAAGGCTAATTTTTAAAAGTGATCAGATATGTTACGATCAATAGCGCTTGCGTATTAGAACTATGCAGCTGTCTTACTGCAAGCACTGAGGTGGTCACCACAGGGATTCAAAGGGACTGATCCCACACTGAACAGTTCGGCTGGTGTCTCACTTAGAAGCCCTGCTTTCAATGAATTTGCAGCTGATAGAGCTGGGAGGAGCAGCCTTTAGCAGAAGTGTCTCTGGTTGCTGCCAGCAGTGTACCTTTCAACTGCTATCTTACCCAAACTGATTTCCTCTGAATCATTTAGCAGAAATGTCAGGCAAGTGTTTCAAGCTCAGTTAAAGACTGTTCCTGCTTTTGCCTAAGTGCTTGGTTTATCACAATTTTTTTTTTTTAGAGCAGAACTATTTTTTCAAGCGTTAAAGAAAAAGTTCTTGTCTTAGACTTTTACCATTTGTTCCTCAAATCTGAGTGTATTGGGCTTTCTACACCCGCATGCACTGGCACCCAGCCGCAGGCAGCACCCGCTCCCAGCAAGGCACACGTAGCAGGGACCGTTTCCACGTGGCTGCCCTTCGAGTCTCCAAAGCAAGTGGCTCCTAACACCTACCTGTATTCCTTTCTTCTACAGAAACCTCAGAAGTCCAAGAATACTCTTCACTGGATCAAACTTCTCTTTAAAACAGAGTGTATGTCCAACTTCAGCTGCAGAGTACACTTTTCAAGACCATCCAATTAAGTGCCTACACCATTGGTACAAGGAGTACTGCAGCTCCTAAGCCATACATACCTTCTGAAAATATTACATGTGTATCCTTACATATCCCTCCTTCTACACAGCCTGTCCCTGGCAAGCAAGACATTTACCAATGCATCTCCTTAAGAGACCACTGAGCCAAGTTCCCAGCAGCTATAATTTTTCATCTTATAATTTGATTACAGTAACATTTTAAGGGTTTTTTTGTTTGGGTTTTTTTTTGTTTGTTTGGGGTTTTTTTGTGAAGTACATGAATCCATTATGAAATTCTAAGCTTTGGTATTTCATGGGGGGAGGGGAGGAGGGAAAACACAACACAAAAAAACCTGTTGAGTCAAGGAAGGGAGAGATTAAGAACTCAAAACAGACAATACTGAGAGTCCCACCTCCTGAATGTGTGACACAATGGCAGCTTGGGTTTCAATATCCAGTTGTTTTATTCTTTCAATGAATTCTTCTTTTCTTTCACACTGTTAAAAGAAAACACACCCTGAAACAGTGCTATGTATCCTAAAATTACCTGCATCATTTTTCATTTAAATTTAAAAAAAAACAAACACACCCATATTACTAACAACAAAATGTTTAAGATCTATGCTTTGGCACACTTGAAGGTACAACACTTTATCGTTCCATATGGAGCAAGAACAGAATTATGCATTATTTAAACTTTTGACAGTCAGTACAATTACGGCTAAGTTAAATGGCTGGTTTTGCTCTTTAAAAACAAGTTCAACATGCAACGAGATCAAGAGGTGAGGCAACAGCCAGAGGAAATCATCATATTAATGGAGCCACACAGATGTAAAGCTACGTTTACATTTCATCATTTAACCTGTCTGCTTTGCTCTTTGCATTTTGCTTGGTTTTGGCAATGAAAAGAGATTCATCACTTCAGATACTATTCACGTTGACGAAAATGTTGCTTGTTGGACTAAATCAACATGTGCTTTAGATTAAAAAATGGGGTTGGAAAACATTTTGGGTAAAAATGAGTGATGTTTCAGACAAATTTTAGTAAATTTTTACTTTAAAAGAGGCAGACATCTGCTATCCATGTATCTGTGGTTGTACACTAACAACATTATTGCCTTCTTGTAACAACTCTGCACCGTGGAGAAGTTGAAGAGAAAAACTACATTAATGCTTAACTCATTTACAGTGTCCTTCTGGGGCCTGGTTCTGAGTCTCAGCCATTCCTTTCCCTGGGAAGAACCTCAGACCCATAAATGGGGACCGAGATGTAGAGCAGATTGCCGGATGAGACCTTCAGTCTTTGTGCTGCAGTGCAACACTGCCATAGTTCAGAGCAGCCATATGCAGCCAGCTTTACCCTGACATAATTGACTTGACATAGCTGAGCAGGGTAAGTGTCCTAAGGCATGACAAAAAACACTAGACAGACCTACAAACAAGGTCAATTATAAGCAAAGGCCAGCCCGCAACGCGTCTATTGTTTGCCACCACAGAGGTCTGGTGGGCAGAACACTGATTTCTTTATCTGGTAACTGTCCTGCATTTCTGGGGAGTTTCCCATATACATTGCCTGTCTATTTATTTTAACAAATGCTGCATAAAAATCCCCACATGAATATACAAAGTATCTATTCATTTTGGATTTTCTACATGTATTATTGAATTAAAGATTATGCAAATAAAATCAGGATTCATTAAAGAAACATTTAGACTGTTAGTTCTATATTAGATCTATTTGTTTGCCATTAATATGCACTGTTCCACTCCATATTTTAAAACGGTGAGAAAATAAACCAATAATCTTGATATCAAGAACACTGTTCAAAGCTTATCTCTTTCCACTTACCAAAGTGGATCACTTAGTTACAAGAGTACATATCCTATGGCTGATTTAGCATTGGCAACAAATTGAGGTTACTGCTATCAAAACATGCTTCCTCTCGCTGCATTTCTTCCATTCATCTACTGGGATTTCTCACAATTTCAGCTCACAAGCTATCTTGAGCTGGAAATTTGTTCTTACAGCAATCATCTTGAGGTGGATTTTCTCAGTCCAGAAAAAAAACAAACAGATTCACACCAAAAAAACCCCACAAAACCCCGAAACTTATTTTTCAAGCCTTTAATGAATGTTCACCTGCACAGCACATCCCAGAACCAGTAACAGCAGCTTCTTAATTTCATCCATACTTTTACCTAGAAAGCAAAACAGAGAATCAGTACATATGTACAACAAATTAAATATTTTCAAATGATTCCCTCCAAAATATCTACCTGAAAAGAGAAATAAGAACAAGTGCCTGAAAAATACACGTGCTCATTATAACATTACCATACTTTCCATGTAACAACACAGTTCCTGCAGATTAGTTTGAAGTCCCAAATCCAGCAAGACTTTTTCCTTAACGTGATATCCTCACCTACTTTTTCTGAGGGAAAAAATATAAAACCCTTTAAATAGTTCAATCTGCATGCCCAATGCTTATGCCGTGTTTTCTGATTAACAAGGCTGCAAAAGCACCTACCAACCACCACCTCTTTCCCCTCTCCAAAACAAAAATCCACCCTGGGCAGAAGCGAAGGAGGATTATTCTCAAAGAGCCTGTCCTAAATTTTCTCTCTGTAAAACAGTTGCCACTCACGACTTCCCAAAGCTGAATGCCATTCTGTACACATAAGTTCTCTCTGAGAGATGTGTTATCAAATAAATTCTGCCTCTGTTCTGCATCAAAGCTTGTTCACACTTCGAAGTGCGAACCCCGTGTGCTAAGAGGGATAAAAACAGAGTGATGTAGAAGGGAGAGTATGCAGCTAACCATATGCTCGGGGAGCTGCGGGGGGGACGAGACACACGCAGGTCATTACTGCGGGGAGTCCTGCTGTGACCAACAGCGCTGCCCGTCACCTCCTAAGGTTAGGAGAGAGAAAGCTGCACAAGGGGAACCGGTGTGGCTTTGAGCCAACTCCAGGTCTTGTCTGAACAAAATTAATGCAGGGATTTTTGGGTGGTGAAGAAAGATCTTATATCAAACATCGACAAAGAGAAATGGAAGGCAAAGAGCTTCCGAGAGGAAATAAAAACTCATTATGAAGTTAGGTTCAGGAAAAGCTTGCTCTCATCCACACTGAGGGAAGGAGAGATAAACAGACCACGTATAGTTTTCTCTCATCCCTATATATCGGCACGATTCCTGATAGAGAGCGTGCGGCTGTGGGATAAACGCTTTCATTGTACACCCGGCTTTCCTTGGGTGTTGAATTGCACTGAACAGACAGACAGCAATTTCAGAGTGCAAACTTGTTCCTCCGCCAACACCATGCCCTTGTAAAGCTGCGCTGGCAGAAAGTTAGAGGCATGTGCAGGACCCAAGGCTGGGGAACTGGAGTTAAACTGATGCATCCATTAAGCTGCCGCAGCCCTGCAGATGCACAAAGACACACTGACCTAAATTACCACAAGGTTATTTCCACTCTCAGAACCTTGCAAGCCAGCGCAGCCACGTGCGGGCAGCTTAGGAATTAACTTGTTTTCTGATTTCCTGATTTTAGGGCACACAAATGCCTTCAAACAGTCCTTAAACACACCTTGTTTGTTAAGCAGTTTTTCAACAGCTTTTAGGAATGTTGATCTTTAAAATGTTTCAAGAACGCCCTACAGAAATTATCAGTATAGTGTATGAATCGCCACAAGAATTCTCAATATCCAAGTTCCACATTATTAATCGTTAAGATCTGGAAGCAGGAATTCTTCTCTTCAGGAGGGAAAGACGTATTTAAAACACAGAATCATAGAATCATTAAGGTTGGAAGACACCTCAAAGATCATCTAGTCCAACCGTCCATGTCCCCCCCACCACCACCACCTGTTACCCACTAAACCATGTCCCTAAGTAGCACATCCAACTTTTCTTCCAACACACCCAGGGACGGTGACTCCACCACCTCCCTGGGCAACCCATTCCAATGCCTGACCACCCTTTCCGAGAAGAAATTTCTCCTAATCTCCAACCTGAACCTCCCCTGGTGCAACTTGCAGCCGTTCCCCCTTGTCCTGTCACGAGTTATCTGCGAGAAGAGGCCGACCCCCAGCTCACCACAACTTCTTTTCAGGTAGTTGCAGAGGGCAACAAGGTCTCCCTTGAGCCTCCTCTTCTCCAGACTAAACAGTCCCAGTTCCCTCAGCCGCTCCTCATAAGNNNNACACTATTCCTGATACAGGCCAGGATGCCGTTGGCCTTCTTGGCCACCTGGGCACACTGCCGGCTCATGTCCAGGCGAGCATCAATCAGCACCCCCAGGTCCTTTTCCTCTACACAGCTTTCCAGCCACCCCGCCCCCAGCCTGTAGCGCTGCCTGGGGTTGTTGTGGCCAAAGTGCAGGACCCGGCACTTTGCCACATTGACCCTCATCCCGTTGGCCTCTGCCCAGCGATCCAACCTGTCCAGGTCCCTCTGCAGAGCCATCCTACCCTCCGGCAGATCCACACTTCCCCCCAGCTTGGTGTCGTCTGCAAACTTACTGAGGGTGCATGTCACCCTGTAAATACAATATTATTCATCTCCCTGCAGAATTATTTAAAAACTGTTTTTGAAAGATGTACAATCTCTCTCACCCTTCTCCCTCTATCTGGCACAGTACATATGGCTTGCTCTTTTCTGAAAAATTACGATTTAATGCACAAATAACATTTCAGTATGTGAAAGTCAGGTTGTTCTGTGTGATTCTGAAAAACATAAGCTTAAATGTCGACAGAGTCACAAAAAAAAGCTCTCGGCAACAACAAAAAAAGATCTGTTTCTTCATGACCGGTTCCTTTGAGGGCACTACTAGCCCAAGGAGATACTTAGTTTGGTCAGAAGACATTTTTCCACGAAACTGAGTTCTCATTAGAGTTTCAGCACTGAGTTTCATTCTGCATCAGCTTCACAACAGATCCAGACCAGGGATTAAATGCAGAGCATGTCTGTGGGACATGAGAGCAAGTTGCTAAGTTATAGAGAGCAAGTGACTCAAGTTTGTGTGTGTCATCCTCCCAAACTTACTCAGGGCAGAACATCTCGGTAACAGACTGAAGGAGTAGCCACCAGGCTGCTTGCTCAGGATCACAGCAGACAAGTGCTCTAACCCTTGTGTTCTCTGGGCACCTCCATCTTTTGTTGACCATAAATTCCAATCCATGCACCGTGGCATCACAGCTATCCTCAGGGTGTGCCTAGTAACATCAGGATTACTTTCCAACAATGAGAGCATCTCTACCATCCTAAAGACACGTGAGCTACTTAACCCATTCAAACCACACTACCTCTCTGTACCAGAGGCAATAAGCAGGCTTTGCTATTCTCTCTATGGAGATAGTAGATGAGCATCGGTGATGCTGCATGACCCTGTGAGGTGAAACAATTTCCGTTATTACTGCAGAGTAACTTAGCAAGGTCAGCCCTCTGCTCCCACCAGTGACTGACCTTGCCTATAAACACCACTCTGAGACCTTGTTCCTACTCAGGCCCTACGTTCAGGAAGGGAAGCTGAGGCAGACAAAGCAAGCCCCTTTGGCAGGGAAGGCCAAGCTAGCATTTATAGAAAGGAGTGAGAAATTAAAAGACTCAAGGTAATCAAGAAATTGTTAGTTTGCTACTGTTTTAAAGTTAACATTTGGCAATCCACTCTCCCAGAAAATTTAGCTGTCAGGATTTTTCCAACATTTCTTTTTTAATAAATTATTTTATGCTTGCAGACACACTATGCACATGTAATGAAAATGAGACTGCACACCCACTAGAAACACTTTTAAGGCTGAAAGGTCTACTTAGCAGATCTACTTTGCCAGCCACACAAGTGTTTCAGAAGCTCGTATGTGCCTGTTTACACTTCTCTGAATTCCTCGGGCTTTCATTCAGAAGTCATTTCCCATGGGGTGTAGACAATTTGTTGGCATTAAGGTACCCCAGGATCACTCATACTCAAGCCACATTTGGGTAACATTTTAAAACTTTGAATAACAACATTATTTATAGGAGATATTTAGAAGAAATAGGGTATGAGTTTGAAAAAACCCTCTCTCCTAATCTAAAGTGCTTTACAGAGTTTGCAATTAAACCTCAGAATGAGGCAGGAAGGGATTAATTACCCCTCTCCCCTTTCATCTCACCCACAGGAGAGCTGAGATAGGCACTCCACTGAAGTGTGTGGTAAGGTTACTATGTGAATCAGAAGCACACCTAGGATCATTACACAGCACAGCAGCTAAGTTCTACGCACAGGACAGTGCATTTATGCTGTAATGCATGTTGAACGATTTTACAGTGTTTTTCAAAGGGCTGATTTGTGCTAATTTAGAAGGTTGTAAAGTTCCTTGTGCACTGCATGAGTGGGAATATGCAGTCTTCCCTATGCTGGCTCACTGGGATGACACAAGTCTTTCCCAGACAGCGGGGAGAAAGTCTGTTGGGTCCACTCAGGCTTATTAGCTCACCTTACCCAAGACAGAGTCCTCCTACAGCCTAGGATGCAAATGCCTAGATCTGGGGCAGCTCCTGGCAGACAAGCTGGAATGAATGGACAGGACTCAAACTAGCACTTAGAGGAGCTAATTAAAAAAAAAATAAATATCCAAACGCCAAGAAACCTCTTTTTTTACACCTTTTGAAAAATTCCAGGGCAGCTGCTCTCAGGCCACATGTTTGTGCCTGCAAGACAGTCAGCCACCTGGGGGATTTGCAGAAAGACCATCTGCTCCCAACCCTGAGAGCAGGCCAGCGGGTTTTCTGGAAAATAAAGGGAGGGAAAGCCCGAGCACCACCTGTGCATCCTGGGAGCCTCCCTGTGCCAGCCAGTACACCCCTCTGCTCTCACAGGGGACAGAGGATGGGAAACAGATGGCAGGACTCAGGGAGAAGGCGGGCAGAGGGATTAGGAGACACAACAACAAAGGAAGATCAAGGTACAGAGAGAATACAAACAATGAAAAAAAATGAGAGGGGTTAGGAAAGATGTCAGAGAAAATGGAAACAAGAGAACCCAAGCACCTGAAATCTTGAGCTTCCGCACATTTCTACTCTGCTGTTCCTCCAGCCCAGACGAGGGAGCAGCAGCGTGTGCAGTGCTACACACAGCGGCCAGTGGATGTGCGGAGAGCTTTGCAAGGGGTGAAGCACAAGTGCTGTTTTTCCCAACTGTAGCAACATCCTGAGTGAGGAAAACCTGAATGCTAAATTTACACTATTCAGGCAGTGTTTTGTTATTAGCTTTATATTTTATGAACCTTTGCACCTCTGGGGGATTGTAAAACAAAATCAGGAAGGAAACCAGACATGAAAAATACCCCAGTGAGAGTAGACATCTTTTATGATTCGAATGAAAACCAGTTTCTATAGACATTTATTAGCAGGGACTTTAGGGTCTCTCATTCACAAACATGTAATTTGAAAAGGGAATCAAAACAGCAAAGTTTTCTGAAGAGACAGAAATGAGCCTACTTCAGGCAAAACCAACCTCCTTTCAATTCTTGGTCCGAAAAAAGTTGAATGCCCACCCCCCCAACCTATGACTGTTTCCAAGGATTAATTTCCATCAGTTTCCAAGTACACTGACTAGCTGTGTTAAAGTAAGCATGTCTAGAAACTAAGAAATTAAACAGCACCTCTTAATAGAGGTTCAGAACCATTACTGTACACTGATATGCCATCTGTGGACACACGAATAAATGGCCTATGGAAGACATGCTAAAATCAGAGGTAATTATTGCAGTGTAGATGATAAATACACTGATGATTCTCATATTAAGCACAGAGGGATTTGTAGTGCAGTAAGGAATTGAAAAAGCTGTTCAGCAAGAAAAACCATGGAAGACAACAAAGAGAGAAAATGTAATGGCAGTAGCTGTCTGCAGTGCAGTGAACAGAATATATCCTGTAACGTCAGCGGCATCCTTCTGCAAGTCAGATTCCTGGGAAAGTTTTCTAAATCATTTAATTAAACTTTAAAGTTTATTTTCAGCTCCCTATATTCCAGAAAACAGTCAAAACCTTCATCTTCTTACAAATACTTTTGCAACTTTTATGCCCATGGCCAAATGAAATGAAGTAGGCTAAATTGCCATGGTGTGGAACAAAGTGGTTTAGAGGACATGAAAGCAAGGAAAGCTCCTAAACCCATCAGACACGTGCCTTCTCCTGTGCAAAAGCCTAACTGCTACTACATTTTTAGTGCCTCTCAGTCTCTGTCCCAGACTGAATCACTGACACAGAGGTTTCTCTTCTACCATTCTTGTCACTTTTAAACATTTCCTTGAAATAACTATCTCCATTATCTCTTCCCTCCATACTGCTGTCAATCCCAGCCTCCTTGCCTCTCTGCCAGCTTTCCCTGGGGCTTCCCCATATTCATGCCAGAAGCACCACTGCCCATGCTGATGGCTGCTTTGTCCTCACATCTCTATTCAATCTGAACCCTTCCTTCAGCTCTCTCACTGACAGAGAATCGCTCATTTCAGTTGTCTTTCCCCTCCCAAGTGCCCCTGCCACCTTCTCACTCCTCTCTGCAAGACACTCAGTAACAGGCGTCAACACGACAGTCACATGGTCATCACTCACTCATATTGCTCCCCACAGCCTATTCCTTCATTCAGCTATTTGTATTGGGTTTACTAACTTCACTTCAGCCTTCTCCTTCCTGTTCCCTCTGAGCTTCCCAAGTTGTTCTTCCCTTCTCAGCCAGGTTCCTCTTCCTGAAGGAAGTTTAGTTCTCCACTTCTCTTACCATTTTCTCAGTACATCTTACCAGTGATCATCTACCTAAGTGTAAGATTAAGACAAGCTTCTCTTGAAATTCCATCCCTCAGACACTCTCCTCCTTGAACACATTCTTTGGAGCAAGTATATCTCAAGCCTCTGTTCACCGCTTTCCTCTGTACTAAGCTGAGACTGGTTCTCAAAACCATTATTTAATATGGCTAAACAAGACCTTCCTGTTTCTATCCACACATACCTCATCAATTTTAGACATCCAGAAGTTACATTTTTGCATTCTTCTCCTCTTCCCATGCTCTGAATAATGCTAATTGTAAGTCAGCAATGGATAAAATAAATTTCAAAAGACTACATTAAAAAACACCCTACAAAACCAAACAAAAACAAAGCACCACATTTTAAGAGATCTCAGAAAGTGAAGCAAAATTTCTAGTTGTTGTAATTAAAGGAGCTAGAAGATGGGAACACATGATGACCAATATCTTCCCTACAAGAGACACATCAGGTACTTTTCTCAGAAAAAAAGATCTATGGTGCTGACAAAAACCAGCAGGTCAATGGTGGGAAATTATAGCCAAACACAGGACAGCTTTCAAGTGTGTACTTTCTCGAGGAACCAACCCTATGGTTACTGCATTATGAATCTCCCAGCTGTCGCTCAGGAATGGCCATGGCAAGAAATCAGCCAGCCTTTTCCATTGACACTTAGCCAGCAGAGATACTGCCTTGTTGGCCCAGACATCTCTATTCACTAGCACTCTTGACGTTAGCAGCCCATGCTCTGCCCATTGCCCACATGACTGAAAAAAGCAACGGCTCTTGCATTTCTATTTTCTTCTTTACCCGTAACAGTAGCCTGTACAGGAGACTTAACAGTGGCACTGCAGACTAATCTCCTTGCTGAAGAAGTGGATGCCTTACCCTCAGATTGCTTTTACTGCAGAAGTGCCAAGGCTATGAGTTTCAGTGATCCAGCATCTGTAAGTTAATATTCTTTTCTGATATAAACCCTTTTTTGTACATGCACACGCTACTGCTGCTAAGAGCAGCACAATAAAACCTTCTGCCAAGGTTTCTACCATTTGTTTGTTCTGGAGATGCTGATTACTGTGTCATTCCCCATCATTGCGGACAGGGTTCATCCAGTTTTCCTTCTTTGGTAAAAACAAATACACCATCCTTGGCACTGGCACATGGCTAAGGCAGAGATAGAATGGGCATGCAAAAAAACCCAGTAAAACCCACAGCAACAAAACCTTTCATTTCAGAAATGTGGTTCTAAAGAGAAGTCAACTTCATTTTCAGGCTAAACAGTTTTCTATTTCATACCACCAAAGACATGGGACACTGGACACGAGCTCTCTGGCTTCCAGGTCACTTTTGATGTGATACCTCATGCAACATGTCTTTGGCCAGACAAATGTTTGCCGCCTTGTCCATTCTCTTCCTCACTTTTTCCAATTTGTCACATACATATTTTTCTCTCCGTCTTCACATATTCTTCTTCCCACACTTCATTTGCAACAGTTCCTTCACACTTTAGAGCAATTCTGCAAGACTCTTCTGGTGTGTACCCATCGCCACAACTGAACTGATTATGCAAGCACACAGGACAAAATTCTCCTATGGCAGAGTGTATCTTGGGGCACTTGCAGCAAGGAGTGAAGAGACATGACTTTCAAGCAAACAGCTGCTGCTCTGGCTTTGGCAAGAACTCGCTCACTATTACATGTGTATGACATGCAAACACAGATATATCAGGTATTATATTTGTATGCACAGGCATGTAAACATAAGCTACTTCTTAGACACATGGAACTATGAGGCTCAGAGGTACTCAAATATTTGTAGCTTGGTTACAAATACTTTAGTTTGTTTAAAGGCATGTTTGTAATTTAAGACAATAAAACAAATACAGATTTTATTTAGCATTTCAGAGGAGGGAGATGAAGAACCCAACAAACTACTCACCAGAAAGAGGATCTTTGCCAATCATTAAAACATTTGGTAAATTCATTACAATCAGCTGCTGGAGGACCTCCTAAACAAAAAAGGACAACAGGCAAAGTTCAGTGTGAAGGAATCCCAATCAATCACACCACACAGAATAAAGAGCTCCATTGGTTACAAAGCTTTTAAAGTATTGGCAGGTCAGAGGTCACAAGAGGAAGCCCCACATGAGAGAAATCACTATCTGAAGATGGCATCAGGTTGCACAGCTAACACGCACTAATCGCCTCTTTTAACAATGGCCAATATCGAACTTAAAGTGTCCCATGGCACTAATCAGGATAAATGTGCGGCCATGCCAAGCACGCC
This sequence comes from Psophia crepitans, assembly GCA_013399095.1. Classification (NCBI taxonomy): domain Eukaryota; kingdom Metazoa; phylum Chordata; class Aves; order Gruiformes; family Psophiidae; genus Psophia; species Psophia crepitans. The sequence goes on from VWZZ01006764.1 coordinate 142,800, forward strand.
CATCAGTCATGCCTTTACCCCAGGCACGACCTGTATTCATTTAATGTTCCACATACAGCTGCTGTCACGTTCCAGGACGTACAAATGCACTGGGTTCATCAAAGGTACCTAAGCCATTCTGTGAAGTTTGAGTAATTCAAGTAATTGGTCAAATTATTTTGTGGGTCTGAGGTTTTAATGATGGGTTGGGGAAGTGGGTGTGGGAGAAGCTATTGAACAGACATCTTGCACTGCCCAGAGAAACTGGATTTGAAGTTCTGGATTTGTTCTCATTCTTTTTAATAGGGAGTAAAACAGATTTAAGTATGTCACGAGCCTTGTTTAAAGGTCATTTTATTTTGGAAGAGACAAGGGAAGGGAGGTGCATTGCTTGGTCAGGTTCAATGTTTAAATGTCAGCTGCCTGAAGCTACTCTGAAATGACGGAATGGGCTTAAGGGATAGGAAAGGTTACAAGCCCTGGGACAGGAAAAACGCTCACAGGTGGACAAATAAATACCCTGCACAGGGGACTCTGCACAGTAACATGTTCAGCCACGCACCCCAGAGTGCAGGAGTACAGTTGTTAGCTTCAACTCGCTTGTGATGACCTGAACAAAACATTTTGCAGGCAAGTATTTATTTCACATGAAAAGTCTGGGAGGAAAATGGTTGTGTGATTAAAGCACTGTGCTGTTATTCAGGAAACAAAGGTTCACACACGCAACACTACCAAGTGTTTGGCAAGCGCCTTTTTCCCCTGCTTGTTTCCAGTTCCCAGCCTACCTGCAGGCCACTGGGAGGGCACAGGCACTGAGACTTGCAGAGCATTCAGAGCCAGGGCAAAACATACTGCAGCGAGCACAGAAACATTTCCTGAAACCATCACCCATTCACCCAAACACTTCCCCTCCAAGTTACCCCATTGTTATTTCTCTGCTTTCAAAGTTACCATAGGAGGAAAATTAAGCGTGATTGAAAGAGGAAATATTTCAGTGAGCCTGCAGTATTTGATAAGTAATCAGAGCAGCTATTAAAAAGTGTTTCAGACATAACACCTCATCTTTTTCCTCTATCCATACCCAAAGCATACTCCTCAGTAGTTTCTCTTCAGGATAAAGCAGAAATACATCGGTGTCACAGCCGATGGGGTTTTCAGTGCTGTTAAGAAAGCAAATTCTGCAGACCTTTATGTAACATGAAGTTTGGCTAATGCAGACTGAGCATCCGCCAAGTCATTAGCCAAATGCATTTTCTAGATTGTGCATTTGAGACACATTAAACAAAAGTTTGTTTGCATCTGTTACCAAAACAGGTGCAAAACCTGTTGGATTTAGCCGCACATGGCTCGTCTGTGATACCTGCTATGACAATACAGCATGGCATTAAGGCTTCAAACAAAAACACAAAAAACCCACCACACAGAATTTGCATATACAGAAGCATTGAGCTTTAACCAGCAATTTCCATGGCAAAAAAAGGGAAAGAATTGTGCTTCCAGTCACCCAGCGTGTGGAGCAGCACCGAGGCAGGAATGCATAAGGAATTTGCGTTGTCTTTGTGTAATCATCAGATCGCTAGCTATTTAACCGGCAGTCACAAAAGACATGACAGCTAACCTTTATGCTGTTAACATTCCCATGAGCTCCTTCTGTAAAATTATTTGAGTATACCATCCAACATAACCATGACTGAACACCCTCGTAGCTGTTTGAACTTAGTATTTTCTGGCAAGAATCCAACAGTCACTGAATATAAGCAGAAGCGGCCCCAGGCCTGCGAAGAGTGATTTCTTAATTCAGACCGAAAGATTCAAATTGTTGCAAGAGGTGATGCTCCAACCTGTTTATTTTCAAAATACATTAAACAGATAACTATCTATATTGTTCTAAATGCCTTCACCTTCAGATTAGTGCTTGTGATGATAATACCTAGCCTTTACACAGTGCAGCTCACCGGTAGGTCTCAACGCTTTAAAAGTAAGGTCAATGACATTGCCCTCCTTTCTCAAGATAAGGAAAGTGAGTCACAGAAACAAAGTCACTTCAGTTTAATAAACTATCTGCTGTCAACAGAGATGTACCAGTGAACCCTCCACTCACACAGCTACAAGTGTGAGGTAGTATGTGTTAACGGAAAGCTCTTGCACTTACACTGATGAATTAAGCACAGATTTTGTCCAGGCTAAAAACACAGAACATTAGTAAGGCTCAGCCGACACCCAGTGACTCAGTAACTGGGATAGTATGACCATGTCTCAGGTCCATTGCTTAAAATCCCACATCTGAAAATACAACCAAAGTCCCCTTCCCTAACAGCAAACTGGGAATTCTTCAACTTCTATCCACTTGCCAATACTTTCTTGTTTTACTTACCTGAAGCAGCAATAACACAGGTTGACAAGTAAAACGCTGCACCTCAACCTGGCCCGTCTGCTCCCCTCACATCTTACCACCCCACCCCACAGACCCCATGAAGTCAAACTTAGGCTTCAGGCTGTTAGAGCCTGTGAACTGGCACTGCGGATCAAAGGGCTCCAGGGACCTAACCATCTCCCAGGGTGCAGCTACACTGGACATGCCGCTGAAGCCCAGCCAGAAAAAGAAGCGGTAGATAAAATGGAACATTTCCCCACAAGGGCAGCAAGGTACTGGATTATATAAAAGGATGCCTGTTATGCTTGAAACCATAGTTGTGAAACACCACAGCAGAGGCAGAGATGGCACGTACGGGTCCTTCTGCCTCAGGCGAGCGGCATGGCTAGGGGCAGCATGCCCAGGCAGGAGCTGCTGGAGAGCAAAGCACAATTTTCAAACACCTCAAATATCCTGCAAAACTCCACAGTACTCATGAGAGCAACCGTGCAAGCAAGTTGTCTGATTTCTCCTGTGAGAAGCCTTTTAATCATTTTCACAGTACAACCAAAGCTTGGTTAAAACAGCAAAGGTTACAGCAGCAACATATGGTAACAATTTCCCTGATTATTAGAACAATTAGGGTCTCAGCTGCCAGCTTTACACCCACACCACTAACTCAGAGGCCTTAGTGCAGCATCTGTAGGAGCCTGAAATGCTCCTCTGCCAAAGGTCATGATATTTTAAGCTTGAAGAGATTTGTCCAAAATCTCATCTCTTTTGACAGCAGTGATGGTTGCAAGAATGGATGCTTCTTGTTAGCAGGTCAACACAACCATGGCAAAATATAAACATCAGCAGCCAGTTTTACACTACTTTAATCAGACCCCCAAACTCAGTAGATAAAGCCCACAAAGGTTTCTGTGTGCAGTTATGTGACCCTGTACTGAGAGGGAGGGCTTTCTGAGGGAAGGTCAAACTGGGTGTTCAGTCCTTGCTCGCTCCCTCTGCTGTACTTGGCCTGCTTCACATTCTGCAGGCAAGACAACCAGCAGATCGGAGCAACAGGAAGGTACTGCCTAAGCCAGAGGTAAGTTTTGCTGAAAGCAGCTTAGCACTCCAGAACTGGTACCCCAAGGATTCAAAAACATTATGAAGTTACCTAGAAGTCATGAGGTTAAACATAAAAAAATGCTGGGTTCTCATTAGCAGCATTCTGGTAGCTAAGCCCTTGCTGTGCACTTGCTTCACATTTGCAAGCTCTTTGCAATCACTTTGCTAAGAAAGGAGCTTAAAAAAATAAAGCCCAAATTCCCTTACATTGATTCTAGCAGTCAAGGACTTGGGGTGGGGGTGGTGGTGTAATGTGGAAATCAAGACACATACAAGATTCATGACAAAATTCTAAGCACAGAGTTAAGCGCTCACGCTTACTAAGAGCGTGAACAAACATATCCATTCCCTCCACCTAAAAGTTTCCAATTAATTTCTGGAGTGCTGAGGCACATTTTACCTACTCCTTTTATCCTTCCAAGATCACACACACTGTATGTTTTCTCTCTACCTCAGATCATCAGAAGGGATGCAGTGGCAGCTCTCACTCTCAAGTCACCATGGTCACATATCAATGTTTTATTTACCTGTAACAGAGTAACTGGGCTCCTTGTAATTTTGTAGGAACAAAGTCTCCTTGGTCTGTACTACACTTCAATACATGTTTGCTTCTTAAAAATACATGTGCAGCAGCATGGAATAAAATGGTCTTAAAGTATTGTTCTCTGCTGCATTTTTAAGTGCCAATGTAAGCGTGCCAACGGCTCTTGCAAAGAATGCATTGCTAGGAGAGGAGTAGGTAAAATTGTCCTTTCCATGACTGAGAAACCAGGCAAATACAAGCTCCACACAAAAACATGCCCCTGACTGCAGTACAGCACAACATTAATGTCGAGTAACTACTAGCTTCTCATGCAGAATTAAATTAACCTCTGCCTGAATCCTAAACAAGAAGCGAGTACTAAGTAAATTATGTAAGAAGAGCAGCAGTCTACTGGTCATTGTAATTCAATGCTCAAGCCAAGCAATTCCATTAAAGTATATTGCTTGGCTATAAAATGCTAATTGCCCAGCTGACTGGAAACCAAATGGTGCTTTCCTACTTAAAATGCCCATGAGGAAAACCCATCACCGGCTTTATTTATATCAGCAAGAGCAAACAGGGAATCTGGCTTGTATTTCAGCTGCAACTCCGGCCAACGCAGGAGGAAAGTTCAGCAGTGTCCTATCTGTGCAGCACAGCCAATACTTTTCTCCAATAACCTCAGCGTGGATCTGATCTCACAGACACCCTTGGGGTGGGAAACACTTGGTGAAGGAGGCACTATGTGCTTAGAGAAGGTCTCAGTGGGAGTCAGTGGCCATCTGCACCAGCTCAGAGCCTTCCAGCAGCAGGACGTGGTGGCAGCTTTGCTCCGACACGTCTTAAGGTCCCTTTGGATGCCACCACAAAGACAGGCTGGGACCTGTGTTTCTCAGGCAAGGTGCTCTCCAAGTCCAAGGCACAACCCAACTCAAACCAAAGCTTTTCTGGAATCAGAACTCTAAGGAAGAGTGAACACTCGGGCTAATGAACAAGTTTTAACATTACGACATCTTTTTAAAAAAAAGCAAATTGAGACAGAGGGGCTGTTTTTTAAATATTGTTTTTCAAAGTTTCCAGTTTTGTTTTAATACAATAATGAAAACAAGTTAATCTGGAGCCTACAAGGAGGTTATGCTTTAAAAGAAAAAAAGATTTACCTTCCAATATAAGTTGTTGTTTGTTTTTTTTATTTTGCCATAATTATCTGAGGCCCTATTAATGGTGCCAGGGAAATAACTGACAGCAAGATTTTGTAAACTGCACGAGGTCCCACAAAAGATTAGACAAGATAAAACATGTTGTTGCAGGGGAATGACAAGGAAGTGAAACACAAGCAGATCCTTTATTGCAATGTTTTCCATGTACATCTTACCATGCAAACACACCTGATGACGACACTATGCATGTGACTCAGTACTCACTGTTTCCCTGCCAACACATTATATACTTGACAAGATTTGATTAAGAACTTCACTCATCTCTGCAACAATTATATTTGTTATGTGACAGACTAGAGGATTAGCTGTCTTTAAAGGGATTTTTTTTTTTCTGAAAACCAGCAAATTACAAAGCATGCTTCTAAAGACCCTTCAAGTGAAAACCCAGAAGCCACTAAAATAACTGTTGCCTCATCTGCTATAAATAATCAGTTCTGACAATCGTAGACTGGAATCTCAGCGGGAGGGGACGTGAAGGAACCATACCCAGTCTTAGCCACGCTCAGCCTGTGCAGGAACCCACCAAATGACAGAAATATACTCAATGTAGAAGTATACCATACAAAAATCAGGGTTTATTTAAAACACACACACAGTTTGAGTGGCACATAAGCGTAGCATATTAAAAAAAAACACCTAGAAAGGATCCAGGTACAATCATCCACCCAATTCATTGTTGCGGCATTAGAGCAGTGCAAAAGTCCCAGCCAGGAACAAAACCTCATCCGCTGCAAGCTGTACAAATACATAGTGAGACATCCCTGAAACAAAGACCTTGTCATATATATGTAAGGCATCAGGAGGCCAATGAAAAAATAGTAACAAGCAATGGAGAAAGGAAATGAAAATAAGACTGTGGTTATAGTGTGATCCATTGTGCACACTCTTGCTGCTTTATGAACTGGTTAAATCAACTGCTCTAGGCTGGCACAGAGCTAAATCACTCTGGACATCAGAGGGCAAAGCGAGTCCTGATAAAAACATTTGCTGTAAAAATAAATTTGAATTGTTTACATCATATAACAAAAATTCTATGTCTATTTAAAGGTATTTTTACGTAAAAAGCATTTTAGGACATAGTTTTACTTCTAGCCCAACAGAATAAATAATGGAGAAGCTGGCCACTCACTCACATGCACACACGCCAGTTGCAGAGGAAATACTTTTTTTTTTAATCAAGCTAAACACAAAACTGTACATTTACTTCTAAAATATGAAATGCTCAATGGCTATGTAGCAGCAGATTTCCTGCCCTAGTTTCACTGACTCCAAGATTAATCACTCACGTTAATACAATGATACAGCTCTATGGTTGTGCCTAGTGGCAATATTGATTTGACCCAGAGAGAAGAAAATCTGATCATGGAGCACTGTTTTTCTGCTTTTATTGCCAGCAGCACCTTTGACTAATTTACCTACTCTGCTGAAAATAAAAAGCCTATTGATTTATCCTCAATTTCTCTCCAAATCATGTGCAAATGACTTCACATGTTTATAATAGCATTCAGACAAATTACTCTGGACTTCTATTTTATTTCACCTTAGATTTGTCCTGGGGTGGTTTGTGCAGTAACAAGGAACATGAAGTGTGCTGTGTTAAAGACCTGTCACTTGACATTACAAATATAATCAGCTAAAATGCAATCCATCTGTTCAACATGCTTCCACCTAATCTACAGTGGTCTCTAAGGACCGTAATAATTTAGCCTAACACACGTTAAAAGCACCACCACAGGGCATCAGAACAGACTTGAAACACTTCTGAATTTTCTGAAACTCAGTGCCAAGCACACTCACTAGTTTTAAAAGGAAGTCAGGTCTCCCATAAACAGCCTGAGTATATTTTGCTGGGATAATAAAGCCAAGAGGTTTCACATCAAACTCTGAAAGCAAGCAAATCTATTTCAGCTTTTAACACTGAAGCCTGACACCAAAGTACATTAGCCATGCAGAGCTCCAAGGCACAAACTCTGCTTCGCTGTTCTCGTTCACTCCAGTGAACAAGTTTACAATATTAAAACACAGCTTGCTGTTCAAGAAACAAATGCCAACCCAACAAAAGCATTTCTAGGAAGATTATGTCTGCTTTCTGCCATTTCTCTTATTACAAGCATTTCTAAAATCTGGGCTTTTTTAGTATGTTTATATGATACTGGCACAGTAAACACCTAATTGGGCACATGATACTGGTTCACATGAAATACACTGAATTTGTTAATACAATTTCTATAGTACCATGAAGAAGTGCAAAAATAATTAACTTGAGTTGTGGGACTTATTTAGATGTTCAGAGCTAGAGATCTGCACTGTAGCTTCAGCACTGCAATGTGAGTCCTCGGTGCTGAAAAACTGCCAAGAACTCCAAAGCAGCAGTCAGCCACTGGAGTGACAATCATAATGCAGTGTCTGAAAAAAAGTATCAGCAGAGAAAGTAAAGGACTACAAAGAAGTTGAGACAGGAAGATGAAGGAATACAGCTTACATACCACAGCAATATTACTTTCCTGAAGATAAATAACAAGCAGAAGCTACGTAATATAAATGTACATGCATTTTGCATTTTTGCCAGTATCGAGTCATTTATTAGCATAAGTGTTGCTTGAAAGAGAATGATGCTTCTTGGGGAAAACTCTGCAAAACAAAGTGTTAATCCCACAAGGGACAGACACATGTATGGACAAGAACACTTACAGAGGTTCTCTAGTATAAATATTGAGAAGTCTAATCAAAGCCAAAGTTTAAACAAGAAAACAAATCTGTAAAACTAGAAAAAATAATAAATCAGGAGGGACACATAAGAATAGGATACTTTTGAGATTTCTAATTAATTCCTTAGGAAAAATATTTTAGTAGCAAACAGGCGGCCTAACACATGCGATCAAGTTTAATTTCTATCTGCAGAGTTACTATATCCAGCTTGAGGAAGGGAACAGTTACCTACAGAGAGGAGACACAGTCATTTGCAGTTGACACTTGGATATTCACATAATTCACTACTGATAATTTGCACCTCAGCAAAGCTCAGTCAGGTGTAACCCAGAAGCAGTTACCAGGTCAGGCTGTCAGGAACAGCCTCCCTTGCTTTCCCAGTTTGTTGCTGCCGAGAAGGCGACAGGAGCCTCCTTCTCAGTCCCACCCCAAGGAGACCTTTCACTTGCATCTGATCCCTTTGTTAGCTGCCAGTCCAGAGCTATCATGACAAAAAAGGACGGTGCTTCATGATGCTTAGCCCTCAGCAGCCACCCAAGGCAAGTAGGTCCAAGAGGGTACCTGGGGCAGCCCCAGTACATCCTCAGCCCCAGGATACTGGGGCTCAGGTCCCACCCTGTGCCATCCCCATCTCAGCCAAGATCACTCACTGCCCACACCTTTTGGTCCTCACATAGTAACAGAAATATTATGCTTTACAATAAATGGATATACACATAGGTGTATATCTCATAGTTACACATACACACACACATGTTTCTGCTACTTGTCCCCACTAATACTCTGGATTTACTACACCCGCTCAAACCTGGGACAAGCAAAATCCTTCTGGAAACACCGTTAGATTTGTTGTACGTAAGACTGTCCCATGTTTAAGCATTTAGAGTCCCACGGCTCATCAGCAAAAGCATTAGGAGTTCAACCCCACACCACCCAGCAACAAGCTCGCTTCTTAAACACACAACACTGAAAAGTCTGCAAAGTGACACTGTACTTGATTAAACTTAAGGTTAGTCTTTCAGGCTCAGGATAATTCAGTTATTCAAGATTTTTTGTGTCTGAGAAATCACACAAAAGATGAGCTGCTCCAACACTTCCTTTAAAAAAAGAAAGTGAAACTCAAACATTTTGAACAAGTATGGAAAACCACAACACGAGGTGCTGTGGTACATTAAAACTTTTTAAATCTGCAATCATTACAAACCTCCCTTATGACGGATTCATCCTTCACCCAGTTATAAAATCCAGTCACCTTGATGCTCCATTTCACACACGTGAAAGAGAAAAGCACTGAAAATTAACAGTGAAAACCCACCAACTCACAATGAGTCCACAGTTCAAGCCGCAGTTAATATCACAGGGTAACAAAGATCTGACTGTGGCAACTGCAGAGCAGAGGAAATCCTTCATATTCAAG
>VWZZ01006764.1:152161-179167 GCA_013399095.1 Psophia crepitans
GCGGGGAAGGAGAAAGGAAAAGGTCACTTCTAACAGCTGCCACGATGTCACCTATACACAGGACAGGAAATAGCCAATGCTAGGCAAAATTTACTTCTCAGTGAAAATCCAGGCTATGCATTCACACACACATGCATACTTGCACATGCAAACACTCTCGGGAAGAACTGTCAGTCTTGCCAGTTCGTAACAGTGGTCCTTTAAGTATCTGAAATGACTGATGAACCCTGCTTAATACAATCTGTGTAATCTACTGTGAATCTTGCAGATAACTCATAACTGTTAACATTAATTAACTCAGCAGAGCTTTACCCTTCTTGCTCCCCCACCAGCCTCACACTGCAGACCTCAATTTAAGCGTCCTCTTTCACGACAGCCTTAACAGACAGCTTAGGCAGAGTTAAGCAGGAATGGCAAGCATCTGATGCACAAAACCCAGCTAAGTAATTTATGGCCATTTTTAAATACACCTTTCTCTCCCATTTTATACTTTTCAGCAATGCCTGCTGGTAGTCATGGCACACTTAATGCCTACAACACCCTGGGAATACCCATGATATCAAAAGAAAAAATGTGAGGGGTGCAGTTACATCCTAGAAGATCCTTTCTTTATGCCATCTGTCACAGAAACAGAGGTAAACCATGTCACTATGCTGTTATTAACATTCAGGAAAGATTAACTTCTAATACTCCTGCTACACCAGTTTTAAGGCTTCTGACCACTGGATTTCCTACGTCAACAAAATACAATTTCCTCTTAAGCTGAAATGTTTAAGGTTTTCCTGAAAGCGAATCTCATCTGTCATGTGATCATACAAAAGCTTTGCCTATAACTAAAAAAAAAAAAAAAAAAAGTGCTACTTTCAAGACCTTGGATTTACTGAGGAAAACCTTAAAAACATAAAAGTTTCAAAACCAGCATTAGCCCCCAAACACAAGGAGCTGCTCTGGCTACAGGCAGAAAAAGCAGAATTCTGCACACTATGAAAATCCTTTCGTATTACTAGTGTCATTTTTCAACTGTAATTCTTCATTTTCAGTGTCCTTTAAAGGCACATGAAGGTGGCAGGCATGTATGTTTCTTAGCAATTTCTGAGCTGCCTCACATGTGGATCGTATCCCTCACCTACATTCAGAGCTCAGGTTCACTATTTAAGCAACATAATCAAGGGAAACTTAATATAACATATCAAGTGACTTGCGCTCCTTATCAACCAGCTCACAAAACAGCAGCAGCGCAGCCGCGATGGGCTGGCCTCTCAGCTGGCTGAAAGCACAGGAGAGGAGGGGAGGGTAAATCCCCTGGAAGATTGCTCCAGGCAAGCGCGATTCAAGCCTCAGAGCAGCAACACCTTCTCCAGTCTAGCACATTTGGGCTGCATTGCTCTGTAAAAACACAAATTATTACAGCTTGAAAAGCTACAGGTCACAGAAAAGTTTATATTGTTGTTGCAACTACTGAGCAGTAGGTCTAAGCCTGGCAGTGTTCAAAGCATGCTGAACCTCCTTGCTGGAGGAAGTGGGACTCCTAGAAGCAGCCTCGGAGGAAGTTTTAGGGGACACTACAATCAGAAAAAAGTAGCACAAGCAACGTTTTATCAGAGAGCATGTTTGTACCCTTCATCCCAGTGAAACACAGAACCTTGGCAAGGAGATCCAGCTGTACAACAGGGAAAGGAGCAATGCTGGGTCTGCTGCGCACTCCAAACTGTTGACGATGTTAAGTGCTGGAGTTAGGACTCTTTTGTTCTGCTTTACACGCAGCTTTTCACATAACTTATTAAAATGGCTCTGCATCATTGTTTAAACATACTTTGGTGGAGGCATTGAGTTACTTTGACAAACCTGTTTTTTGCGGAGAGCATCATAAATTGCTTGAGTGATGAATGGCCGATCAGAAACTGGAGCTCTATGGGAATTAGTGCAGTAATTCACCAAAAGAAACACTGCAGTAAAACAATTTGTGCTCTTCAAGCCTACATAGTAGTTCACATTTTGAAGCCGGGCATCTGAAATAATGACCTTTCTTCTCAGTGCTCAGAAAACATGCAGCTCCCACTAATTTTAAAGGGAGAAACAGATTCTTACTATCTGGAGGAAATAATCAAAGAAAATCCAGCAGTTATAATACAGTATCTGAATGCCAGTCTAAATGCTCTGGCACCTCAGTAGCACCACCACAATTCACCATTGCTCTAAATCTCAGCATAAGCCAATGCTTGTATCTCCCTAACATTAAGACATATGGTAAATACAGGTGCTAAAATCAGGGATTTAAGTTTGCATCTCTAAGCTAAGCAATTTCTTTTGACGGTGTAAATATGCAGATAATCTGCTAGGTCTTCAAAATTTACTACTGAACATTATTAAACCAAACAGTAAAAACCAGAATTCCCCCCAAGCTAATCCGCAGTCCCCCATTTCACCTTCTAAGCAGCAATACAAAAACAGGCACAACCAAAACCGAAAATAAAAAGAACGTTTGCTGTCTTTCAGAGTGGTAGATACATGACTCCTTGTGACTTTTGCCTGAAAGTCATTCTCACGAGGTAGAGGCAACAGCCCCTTTGAAATCGGCTCAGCACAATGTGGGCAGGAACTAAGCAAACTTCTTCAAACAGCTCTGCCAACACCATTCAGCTTCAAGCTGCAAAACTCCCGCTGTTTCAAACGCAGGGCCTCCTGTGAGCAGGCTGCTGACTGCACCAGGTGGTATGGCAGGTTTTACGATACATGCGCAGGGCAGGATAACGATAATGAAACCTGCCCAGTGGTCATGTTGAATGAAAATATTTTACACCACACCGAAAGGACACTTTGCCATCTATTCATTCCTTTGGCCCCCCATTAAAGAGAAAACATATTGTAGTAAGTTATACACATACTCTGCTTAGCACATACAAGCAAGTGTTACTGGACGTGGTGCTACCATGAAAGAGATAGGGGAGACAGCGCAATGCAAACATCATACCTCCAAAGCAAAGGAGACACGCACAGTCAAAAAAGCCAGAGTGCTGAAATGCAGCGCTGCGGCACATTTAATCAGGCTTTTTGTTCCTAGTTACACTTGTGAATCAGAGAAGATTTGGAGCAGTCAAGGAAAGGGAATGAAAGCAACTCAACAGGCATTTTGCAGCCTCATTTTTACGAGGGGGAGCCAGACGAATCAAACTTTTACAAGTTTCTGTGAAATTCAGATGGGGAAGACCCTTAAGTATCTCTCCCAGCAAGGGAAGAACCAGGGCTCTCAATGTCTCCCCAAAGTATGTTTAAACAATGATGCAGAGCCAAGTTATGTGAAAAGCTTCATGTAAACCAGAACAAGAGAGTCCTAACCCCAGCACTTAACATCAGTGGCAGCCAGGTCAACACACACCTCGCCACATCAGGTGCAAGCTGTGAGGAAAAAAAAATAAGGTTTGTGGAGGGCCCAAGACCTGCAGAAAGGTCTCCCCTGTTCCCAAAATAGTTGTTTTTATTTATGAATTTGAGCAAAGAGACCTCTGCTGCCTAATGAAGTGCAGCCCCCTCATTGTCTTCTTGTAGGATCACAGCTGTGAATCTCCTAATTGCATCTTTGATATTCAGAAGGTAAGAAATCTCCATGAAAAGATGACACGAAAGGCTGCGCTGGTTGGTCATAAATGTGGACATTAGAGTCTTTCCTCAGGGAATGGCCAGTACAGAAATCAGATGTTCAGAACGTATTTCTGCCCATATGGTTCAAAGTTATGAATAATGCACTTTGGAAAAGATGGATGACAAAAATAATACACCACCACAATAAAACACCCATCTTATTAAACAAATAACAGGTGGTGACTAAAAATGCATTTTTAATGAGCACCTCTTTATAAATGCACACAACGTAAAGTGGTTTCCACTGCTTTGTAACACACCACACCTCACTGTGGATTAAAAACACCTCAGTTATAGAGCTAGATGTCTAAGCTCTTTATCTTCTCTTTGGACATCTCACGGAAATTTTCTTTTTAAAAAGAGCAGCCAAACAACATGAACTTTGATTTCTTAACTCTTAATACTCACCGATTAATTAACACTAACTTTTTTCACTAGGTAAATTTGTAATTAAATGTTCTGCCTCATCAAATGTGCTGTTCTTTACATGTATACAATTAACTGAGGAAGAGGGCGTTCCAGTGATTAATGCAGAAGAGAGTGTTTGAATTCCTGGGTCCAGACAGGCTTGAAACACAGACCCACAGCAGTTCTTCAAAGTGAACTACCCAAAGCTCTTCCCAAACCAGTCTGCATGAAATCCAGTGGCCAAGAATGAGATGCTACTCCACAGCAGGCAGTGCTCCTATACCACAGGGCATTAGAATATCCTAAAAACCATTGCACCAGGGTTATTTATCCAACTGAGAGAAAGCTAGAGAAATTACTATACAGAACAGGTATCCAAGATATTTTGAAAGCAAGATAGAGTCAACGGACTCCTTCTGAAATGGGAAAAAGACTCAGAAGTCTCAGGCAGTTAATAGAATCAGGAAACGGGACTTTGTGCTATTAGAGCTACCTCATAATAAAGCATGTTCAGCTAAATCCGTACCTGCTCTGTCTCAGCAGAAGAGCCATTACCTCAAGGACTGTGGCAACTGTTTAAGCGGTTACTCAAGTCTGAATCTTCTTGCATGAAGGTCAGTGTTACAGAACATGAAAATAAATGTATTCCTCCTCTCTCAAGTGCAGCTGTCTTGTTAATCTCAAAGATGACATATTCCTCATATATCAGTCACCACTTTAAAGCCCTGATTCATACAGACAGACTTAGGAGCACATAGCAGGTTATTACTTCAGCAGGTTGCTTATTTCTACTAAGCATAATACCCTTGTAATTCTTAACTGCTTTCCTCCCCGAGGGCATACAGCATACATCTTGGGAACTGGAACAGACTTGCTCTGAATATCAAAGGAAAATTAATGACTTGTCACTAAAAAAGGTGAGAGGTAGTGGTTAAACTCTGCCCTCTCCTAGTTGGTTCCTCAGAAGGACACAATTTTTAAAAATGTTATTTTTCTCTGTTTAGACGATACGCTACAAAAATAAACAAGAAAAGGCTTGTCCTTGCAAACAGAAATTGGTTTAGGCTGCTGCATATTTAATATTGCATTACATTTGTCAGCCTGGTTGCTCTGACAAGCACAAACATCAACGGTTTCTCAAGTGCCAGGAAACCAATCCACTCCATTCATAATTTCTCTTTGATTCAGGAGCAGCATGTGCCAAAGATGTGGAACTCAAAAGGGTCCGTATCACACGGAGGGGGATGATTAAACAAACTGGGAGTACTTAAACTGACACAGAAACCTCCCTCCCTCCTCACAACAGTAAAGTGCAGTGACCAGATCTCTGTGTTGAAGAGCCAAATTCTGCCTTTTTATGAACTTCTCGGAGGCCTTGAGATTTGCATCACAGAGTACAGAAATCTTTCACATCCTTTCCCAATTTAAGACTAGCAGGAAGAGCTGAGAATACCCTTCAGTAGACTTTTCAGAGCACCCAGCAAAAAGCACTGCACTGTAATTCCAGCATGGCATTTGAACGCTTCTTTGCATATACAGAGTAATTAAATGACGTCTTATGTCAGCCAGGTAGACAGCGACGGTACATATACACTCTGAGCCTTATCATGCTAGTGTATGCGGGGAGGAGCTGCCTCCCTGAAGCAGCTGACCATACCGCAGTTCAAGGCTGTTGGTGCAGTAACTGCCATGAACCCAGCAAATGAGATCCTATCTCCGGTTTTCCCCTTCTCCCATGTAAATCAACATCTAGAGTGCGGGTATACTGGGGCAAGGGCACTCTCAGTCTCTCTCTGATAACTGCTCCATTTAATTTATTTCATATTCTTAATCTAGTTCATATAAGATACACAGATGTGCTTGATATCACTTTTGCTTGTTCTGTAAAACTAGCTCTTCTGCTTTTCTTACAAGTGCCCTCAACAAAACATTTCACCTGGTGACTGGGAAGGTAGGAGGGGGGGGAAAAAAGATTTAAAAAAAAAAAAGAGTAGTCCCAGCTGAAAATGGAATAAGACAACAGTTAAAACAAAATTATCATAGTGCATGAGAAAGTTTAGAAATCCATACCATTTATTCATATCTATTTTTAGTTACTGTAGAATCAAACTCATGTTTGCAATGTTAAACAACTGCTGCATTAAACCTCAAACATCTTAAAACCTGAACTGACCAGTATCAGATATTTAGTAGTTTTGTGGTGTTTTGCTGTTTCAGCTCTCCTTTTCACTCAAGGGCACTTCATTATAACCCGCAGCCTAACTTGACAGTACAACACATCTCCACGGTGAGAAAGTAGTTCCTGGTATCTCCAGACCTGTACACTTGTCCCTTTCACAATTCGTTGTTAGTGTATTAGGAGGTAACCATTCCTTATCATCCCTGGAAAGAAAAACACAGTTGTACATACCCCAGCAGTAAAATATTGTGGTAGTCAACCACTGCCCATCATCCACACCAGCAGACAGAGAAGATAAGACAAGGAAGCAACTGTCAGGTCACAGCATATAACCACACAGTGCATTTACTCTTACTTAAACAAGGAAAAAAAAAACACCACCATCAACCAGAAACTAAATAAAAACCCCAAATGCAATAAAACCTACAGTTAAAAAAAAAGTAGTCTTAGACACCACAAATTTTTGTTACATTTTTGGGTTTTGTTTTTTTTTTAATATGGCTTTGTCTTGGATGAAAAACACAAGGCTTGAGTATTTCCCAGCCTTCTCTCTGCAGCACCTCTCCACCAGTTACACAAACAAAAACCACACAAACTTAGATAAGTGCAACACTATATACTCAAAAAAAACCCCAACTCTATGATGACTTAAATGTTGGGCTAACCTGATGAGCTTCTTCGGCATACTGGTCAGACAGCTGCTTTATTTAGAATCTTAGATTCACGTATGCAGAAGTACCATACACACACAACCGGTAAGCTGTAGCCTGTTTTCATGGTGCTGCAGAGGTACATTGAAAACTGTCATAAAAAGCTTATTTGAAACAAATGTGCTGAATGCATCTGCTTGTCACCTCCTTTGCATATTAAATATGGTTGGTGGAAGCAGCCAAGACTCCAGCATATACAAAAGTTTTAAGCTGGGAATTGTACACCATCTGTTACAGAAAGAACAAGTCAGGAACTTATTTGTGTTTTAAGCACCATTCAGCAGCATTTAGCCAACTAAAAATAAATTACTCTTCACTATTAACTTTGACTTACAGAAGACTTCAAGAAATTAAGATTAATGCAACCTGACGGTAGAGACTTGTATGAGTGTCAGTAAGATCAAAGTTAGTTTTTTGGTTTGTTATTTGTTTCTTTAGGTTTTTTACATGTATTTGATACTACACATTATCCCTTTAGAGTATCAAGGGGTTAAGTCATTGGTTATCAGTGTATTTCTACTTGTTTATAAGCAAACTGAAAAGAAACTTTGTGATTGTCCTTTGTAAGTGAGTGACTGAGTACAGGCCTGACTGCAAAGCCTGGCAGCTAGAAGAACAGAACAGTTCAGGTTGTTATGAAAACAACTGCTTTTTACTCTGTCACACCAACTCAGTGCTCTCATCTGAGTGCATCTCTCTTACCAGCAGGTTTGGTAGAGTGCTCAAAGCCTCCCAAACTAGGTGTTCTGCCTGGCTCAAGACTGGGAAAGCAAGTCAGGATGGGTCCTTTTGCAGATATTCAAACAGTTGCCATAAACACTGCAGGTACCGATTAAGTGTGATAAATACCTTGACATTGGTAATGGCTGCAATATGGTGTCAAGGAGAAGAGCCAAAACAAACCATGATCTGGCAGACAGTTCTAGTTTCACAATATCAAAGGGTATCAAAGCAAAACTGCTTAAAGACCTTGCCAGGCAAGGTGCTTGGCATCTCACGTTCTATCAAGACAGTCCCCTTAAAATCAGGTCCTGTATCACACAAAGAAAGTGCAATTGCAAGTTAACTGAGATGCTTTAAGAAACGAGAGGCCAAAATGCAGCTGTGTCTGACAGAGGTAAGTCTCCATGCAATAACTAGTGATTTGAAATTTGAATCCCTCAATTGCACAGAATCTGAACCCAGCGATTTACAAAGAGAAAGGGCTAAGTCAAAAAGGGAGATGAAAATCACCTTCCCAAGCAAGATTTTGGCTCAGGCTACAAAGGAAACGCACACTGGGAAGAAATGCAGTACAGATCAACCAAGGTTGAAGAATTAAAACAGAGCACTCTGCTCTAGTTTCTTCTGCATGACTGGAAGCTGGGAGCTAGATTAAGTGCCAGAGCACTGAAGTGTAAGCAAGGCTTCTAATAATGGCAGCTTTTGTGGTCCTCTACTACAGACTCATTCCTTCTGCATGTAAAACTAAAGATACATCCACGTGCTGTTCAGATAAGCATTTGCCACAGATCTTGAAAACAAAGACAAAGCCTTCAATACTGTCACACAGCTTCTTGATATTCAGGAAGACACAGAACACCCAGGGTGGTTGTTTGGTTTGGGGTTTTTTTGGTTTGGTGTTTCCCCCACACACTTTTTAAAAGACCTAAATGGAAGAAGTGACCTTAAGTCATTTACTACATTAAAAGGCAACTCCCTGTAGTTAAATTGTAGCTCTGCTTTGAAGTAACTACACAGTCTTGATAGACTTCAAGTAACTCAAACAGGTAACTAGTCAAATTAGAATGGTTTTCTGTTCTTTTTAAAAAAAAAAAATAAAAGTCGAAGCATGCTCTACTTCTGAAGGTAACAACTTCTCAGGACTGACTTTTTCTTTGGAACCTGCATCCTGACAGATAAGCCTTTTAACACACATAGTAGTTCTGCATTTAGTATCAAAGCTTTGGAAGAAATTCACGCCCTTCCAATTTCTAGTGGTAAATGCTTATGCCTCCCAATGGGACTCCAGCCACTTGGCTTTACTGTAACACAGCTGCTTCAAAATAATCCGGGCTTTAACCTCAGTACCACCCTCCCCTTTCCTTCTAACACATTGCGCACCAAACAGGTCTTTCAGCAACACAGATTTGATGCTTATTTGACTCTTACAAATACCTTTCCAGTGGATGTATTACAGATGGGATCACTCTTTAAAGAGTTGTGGCACAACTCTTTAAAGTGCCACAGGAAATTTATCTTCTATTGCTTCTCAACCTTACAGGAAACAACTTAGATGTTTTTGAAAACAGTTCTTTAACATCAGGTAAATAAAAGTGACTTTGTCTACAGGAAGAACAATACCTATTGTTGTTTAAAAATATTAATAACCCACTAAATCATTTTCACAGGACAGGAAGATATTGAAATGGAATTCATGCAAAATTCTTCCTTTGTTCAAAGGACACAAGTCTCTTCTATCACACCCCCCAAGGAGCAGATGTCCATCACTTATCTTGATCACCTAACAGCAGTAACGATGTCAGCCTAAGGCTAAAAAGCAAATTAAATAAACATCTAGAGACTTTTAATAATGCTAATTATGAAAGAGAACAGACAGTGACAGCTCCATGGGGGACATTTCAGTCTGATGAGCAGATTTTTTATTAAGGCACTTTTTCTGGCCATATGAGGATCCAG
Source organism: Psophia crepitans (assembly GCA_013399095.1). NCBI lineage: Eukaryota > Metazoa > Chordata > Aves > Gruiformes > Psophiidae > Psophia > Psophia crepitans. Next base: position 161,777 of record VWZZ01006764.1, read on the forward strand.
CAGAATTTAAACACTTCACTCCCCTTCAGCTCCATCTCTTTATCATACTGGGAAAAAGGAGAGGCACCAGCTCACACACAGCTATATTCAAACAGCTCATCTAAACAGCTACAAAAAAAAAGTCATTCTGTTTAAAATACAGTGTAGAAACACACATTAATTTGCTGCTTTATTTGCCCTTTAGAGTTTGTTTTTCATTTGTTTTTTTGTGCGTGTCTGTTTTGCTTTGGCTTTTCTAGTTGTTTGTTTTTTTTTTAATCTTCTTTTTAAAAACCAGCATATTCGCAAATGGGAGCTGTATGCATGCATGCAGTGAGGGACAGCATTTCAATTTCCGTGCATTCGTGAGCAGGTGCCTTCCAAAATTTGTGCTGGCATGTAGACCATATACCATGTGAAATAAGAAATACACCCTTTCCTGTGGTTTATCTTCAGCAAAAAAAATTAGTCCAATAAAACTTCTTCCTGTCCCCATGTCTCTTGCTTCCTCAGGTCCAGAGACCCACTCAGAAGGGTAAATCCCATCATTCTTAACCAGAGTAGGTGACTCCACAATCTCCAAACCCGTTTCTTGGCCCAAGAGGACTCATATTTGCCAAAAGTACTAGAGGTTAACAAACTTGAACAGACCTTTACAATGCAAACCACTTCCGTCCCCCCTCAAAGTAAAAGCAACTCTGCATTTGGATACAATGGTCTATCCAAGATTTTCCACACATTTCTGAAACCGATAATCACTCCTTCAAAATAACAGATAAGCACCACTTGAAGACATCTTTATCCGCCTCAGATGAAAACACAGTGAAAGAATCACTCTCAAGTCTAATAAATAAGCCACTAAAAAGAAGCAGTGAGAGTTCATTACAGACCTTTGTAACAAAAGCCAGTTACAATGCTGTTGGAGTGGAAAGCCTAGGCCAGCTGAGATCAAGGCACAAAGAGACACCTTGGCTCACTCCACACCACAGGGTCACAGATGTCACTGGAACTGATGGGAACAAACCTTGACACTGGCCCTTAATCCAGAGTCAGAGCTGTGTAAGAGCAAGACTGTGGACCAAATCCAGTGTGCCACAGTACAGCTGTGACAATATCCTCAGTAAAAGCCACACTGTCACAAACACAACATGCAAATAACGTAAGAACATACATCACTTCCATTTGCTACCTTCCATTAAAAGCAGAAATTATTTGCTTTGGGAACTGGTATGCAGTTAGGGGGTTTGTTTTGCTATCATACTTTATACATTTGTGAAATTAATCTTCATGTCTCTTTAAAGACTTTTTAATGAAAAGGACTAAGTAACATGGAATTCAATACAGAAACACCAGCAATAAAGCAATCTTTAACTTTCATTTATTATCTTAGCAAAAATAAATCGAGGCTATTTTCAGCTACAAGAGGCATGCAGGCTGTTTTCTAACTCACCCAAAATTGGAAGGCTCTACAAAACACTAGTTCCTTCCTTCACAAAACTTCTGCTGACAAAAACGGGACGTTTGCCTGAAATCCTGGCAGCAGGACTGAACATGGCTGTCTGGTGAGACTGTCTGAACAGTGACTTACAACTTAAACCTAATAACCAAGAATATATGTAAAGTAGAGGACTGAAATACCCTGTGGCTTTAGCATTGGTAATTGCAGCAAAAGTCTAAGAGATTAACATTAGGCCTTGGCTTTCATTAAGGACAGCCACACACACTCACACTACCCTTTTTCAAGCCATATAATGGATACAGTGGATGCATTCTGTAATTCAGACATCTCAAGAATTGTTTTCAATTAACATGTCAGAGGTTAAGTAAATACTGGTATGTGGGAACCAAACAGCTATTCCATACTGTAAAATTTTTACAGGTCACTCCCTTTGCCTCTATTTTAAGACACTGCTCCACTCTTTTCTTGGCTCAGTTTCTTCATTTGTCTGCACAATGAATTCACCCTCTCTAGCTTATTAAGCAAAACAAAGACAAGACTACACAGACACATGCCAGCCTATTCTGACCTTTCCCATATTCCAGTTCCAGGAAATAAAGTAGTTTAAAAGCCAACCTATTCTCTTCCATCTGTTTGAGGTCACTATATCATTCTATTAAAATGCATGTGGAGCCTCAGGGGAAAAAATATGTCTCTTTAATGGAGGACTGAGCTTAAACTTCCAGCCATAATTCAATGTATCAGCTGAAATGCATCCTAGAACCACAGCCAGTAATCTCCATCAGGTGTCCAAGAGCATGCTACTGTCCACCTGAAATGGTAGCTCTCACCAATATGGGAACACTTAAAACTGACCTCCACAGAAATTTTTTCAGCTCTGGGGCAGAAATATTTGTTTTGTCTAGTTCTTCTGAAAATGAGCACGACAATTCTCACTAAAAAAGCATCAGACAGTCTGGCTGGTAGTGATGAGTCACCTGTCTCTGCCTCTTTCACCCTGAAATACTCGACAGCAGGACCTATGTGATTCTTAAAGTCACTTCACTTGCAGCAGAAGTGGTACCACTATTTTCAGGGGAAGGACTACGTCAAACACTAACATCACTGGTTCAGCATTTCCCAGCGTGCCTGGGCTGAGGTCAATCATTCCCTTGCCCTGTACCCACCACTGCAATAGCAGAATGTCTTCACAATACCAATCATCTTTGCAACCATGATAATGCTACTGCAGAACAGAAAACCTAAATGAGAACATTTTTGTCACTGCAGAAGCAAGGCCTCATTCAGCTAAGTACTGCATAAATACATACAAACAGGACGTGCCTGTAGCAAATTTAAACTAACTAGAGAAGTCAAACAAAGAACAGGAGTGGTATCAAATACAGAGCTAATAAGGTCCTACTTCAAGTTGTGCCAGTGGCAGAATCCTCACGGCCTTACAGAAACACAGAGCATCTCTACAATAGTACTACAAATAAGTTAGTACTAAGGTACTAACTTATTTATTGTAGACTTGTGAAAAAGACAGAGAGGCTCAGGGTCTGCTCACCATCGTTTCTTTGCGCAGCTGTAACTTAAGGCCAGGAGAATATGCATGCTACCTTTGGTAGGTGCCACAACACTGTACAGAAAAAGGGAGAGAACATACACTTACGAGTGCATGAGATCAAAGTATTTGAACTAGAAAGAGCTTATCTGTTGAAGCTTCTGATACCTTTCTCTTGAGAAAGCTGACATTCTCAGTTAATAATCATGGAATTTAAAGCTTAGGATTAAAAAAAGGTTTCCCCTAAGCCAAGTTGCTAAATTAAGATCTGTAGGGAACAGGAATCAAAGGAAAGCAGTCACTCAGGCATACTGTAGCTTAACACGCCAAATGGGCAAGGGTAGAAAAAAATTTAGTTTTCTCTAATTCAGTAGGCCACTGTGGGTACAAGCTCTTCCCCTCAGAAGAGAGGAATGCTTTTTGGCTTAAGGGTGTGCGCACTTATGTGCATTTCTAGCATTCTGGTGTTTACTTTGCTAAGGACTGGATGACTAGCCCACCAGAACTAGCCTGCCTAGTAGGGAAAGATTTCAACTCAGAAGAGGACGTTGCTACTTCCAGAACTTTATTTATAGCTCGAGTACAGTTGCCAGTCCATAACTTGTGCCCAAATCTGGAGCTCCAAGTTTGAATTTCTCTTTGCAGTCCAGTCAAGGACTCTAAACCTGACTCAACGGTTCAGCTACAGAAGCAGAGGTTCTTTATTGATCTGGAAGCTGCTGGTATTGCCCTACTGCAGTGCCAGCACCAAACTGCTCACAGCAACAGCCAAACTAACAGGCAGCTAACTCCCTTTAACATACCTGATCAAAACCCCGCTGCTTGTACTTGTTTTACACAAATATAGAGCAGTCAAATAAAGGGAGGACACAGGTTTGAAGAAACATGCCTTACAAGTAAGGCATCCTTGCTTACCATTAACTCTGTATCCAGCTAAGTGAGTTTAGGTGGGGAGGGTGATATAGTCCAAAGAATTCAGGGGATGGTTTCATCTTTACTCCCCCACACCCTCAATTTAATGGTAAAGATTATGAGCTTCTTACTGAAGCTGCACAGGCCACAGAGTCACAACTCATTTCAGAACTGTCTCTCAATACGATTATTTTTTTAATGAAGAGATATTTCCAACCTATTCAGAAACATGAAGCAATCTGCTAGATATTTAGCGGCCACAACTGCAGGGAATACAGGCAACAAAAATAAAGCTGTGACCACACTGCAGCATTTCTTCCAACAGCATTTCTCATCCACATACTCCAGATGTGGCCATAATACCCATGCAGGGACGGGGCCAAGGGGTGATCACATTCTTTTTTTCTTCTTCTCTCCAACCTCAAGTTTTTCATGTAAATGGTAGGAATTTTTGCTTGAGAGTGCAGTCTATACTGTTGGAGTGGTTGCTGGCATTTTTGAAGGTCAGGAAAATAGCTGAGATCAAAACAAATCCTGACATAAATTTAATTTTTTATGAACTAGTATCAAAGTGATTTTTAGTTCCTTAGAAAGACACTAAACCCAAGCACTGACATGAACAGAAGAAGCAAGCAAAGCCACTTCAAACTTCCTCTGCCAGCCAACCTGAGGCCTCTTCCAAAACTCTATAGGTATGAGCACGTTCTCCAAGTGCTGCAGACATCGAGGCAGCTGCTCTTACATGGACACTTCAAGTACCGGCGCCCACAGGATTTAAATATCCTCTACATCATGGCAAAGGAATAGGCCAACACCCCTCAGGTTTTCTAGCTTTCTTCTTCCATCATCATAAGTCACACAACCAGCAACAATAATAGCTCTTTCATAGGCCATCACAGCTTCAGGGAGGTTTTTTTCCCTTTTTTGTTGGTTTTGTGTTGTTGGTTTTTTTAAACACATTCCCAAACTCTGCCAGAAACAGGGAGAGTGCCACACCACTATGAAGACAGCTGCCACAGCTGGGATTAATCACCTTCTGGAAGAGCAGCACAAGGCCCCAGGGAATTAAGGCCCGAACAACTCACCGTCAGCAAGGGAATGGGTGCTTATTTCTGGGAAGCCAAGCAGCATTCAGTTCTGCAGTACTCACACCTGAACTATTTTCAAGCCAGTTTAATTGGACCAGTGGATAACCCTTAGTGGAGCTCACAACAAAAGTATTTTGAAGTGAAGGCAGAGCTCAGAAATGGCAAGATAATTTCATCTGTGCTGCACAGGGCTAGGCTGTGTCACTTTAAGGACCAACATTGCCAACTACATTATCAACACAGGGCAGCAGACAACAGCTGGACATTAATCTGTTCTGTATACACTGGTCAGCTGTAGTACATGGTAAACACTTCATCCTTGGACCAGGATGCACAACACCTGCATCAGTGAGACATGGATGAGCATCTCTTCTCCAGTACACTGTTTTCTTTTGACCCGTTTAATCAACATCCTGACTGCGGTTACAGACAGCGAACTGTAATTCTCTGTACTAAACTACTCCCTACCAATCCATTTTAAATTCCAGTTTAAAGATGGCCAAGTGTCTGAATTCAGACCATGAGACACAAAAATCACATTATGAGCAATGAACACATTCTGCTGTACTCAGCCCTTTTCTAAGATATGGCACCAATTCCAGAAGTTTTATGACCAGCCATTTTTCCAATGAACCAGTGCTGTAACAGTTATTAAATGCAATTAATGACAAATTCTCTTGAATGCTCATGAAATCCCACAGCAAAATGAGTCATTTGCCTAGTTTCAGAAAGGCCTGTCAAGCCAGTAACAGACCTGCAAAGGTACAACTGCTGAGAGAGCAGGAACAGAGATGTTGCCTGCTACCACTAGTAACAAATATTACACACACAATTAAAAAAACAAACCACCACACAAAACCTGGAGCAACCAGACTTGTCCCCCATTTTAAGAGTCAACATTATTTTTTTCCCAGTACCCATCAGCAATCCAGTTTTGCACAGCTGGAAGTTGTGAGAATGAACTCTTCAGAAAGTTGTTAATGAACAAATTCAGTTTGCAAACTTGTAAAAATTAGAGGTTATTTGAATTGGAAAAAGGCTTCTTCATTACATTTACTCCTCCCAAATTATGCCTGCTGAAGCAGAGGTAGCAAGTGATCTTTATGGCTCTAACCAAAGCCAAGTTCCACCAATAACCTGGTTTGTTCATAGCCATTCCCAGACAGACCCTTAGCCTACGAGATCAGGAAGTACCCAACACTGCACAGAGTATCTGGAATCGTGCTTTTGGATTAGACCTGTCCTTGTTTTCTGAAATAATATTATCTGTATTATTGAGAATTTTGCCTTAACAAAGAGATTAGCTATGCAGATAAACGAGAAATCTGATATTAGATACAGATATACTAGACAATTCCATGATCTGAAATGTCAACTAGCTTCTGAATATCAGAGTTAATTTTAGTAGCCACTTCTGTCACTTTCCTCAGATACAGTTTACAGTACTATGAACTTAAGTCATATCCTTGATCGCTCCTGCCCAGTGCAGAGAGGAGCAAGCATTCTTTCACACCTACCAATGTCCTTTAATAAAGCATGAGATGGAATTTTCTTGATTCTAGGAGACTTGGTCTACCAAATTCATTAACTAAGCAGTAAACTTGACTTGGGTCCAGTAAGTGAAAGGGGATGTAAAATGGCAAGGCTAACGCTGTATTTTTAGAGCTTTTGTTTCTCTTGAGGAAATAGTAAACTCGTATTCCTACTGTCTGTCAGAAAATTTCCCTCCCATTTCCACTCTGCAATCAAATTTGCTTGTAAGTTCTCAGTTAGTAAGACACTACCCTCATTTTTACTTAAGCTAATATATTAATACTACTTCAAACAACACCCACAACTTCAATCTATTTAAAACCATCTCTAACATTCAGGAGAGACGAGACCTAACAATCTTTAATATATTCCAAAGCATCCACTTGGTTGCACGTTGAAGAAAAGTTAGTAAAAGCTACCAAGATCCTAAAATACAAGAAACCCTCCAAATATCTAACAAACATCAGTAGAGATATGACATTATACTCTGCATCAATCACACCCAGAGCTTGGTTACAGCATAGATGGCCTTAACTCCTCTCAAACTATGGGGAGTTGAAGGCTGCGTGTCACCGCATGAAAGAGAAGCTCAGATTGGCAGTGAAACCTTGAATTTGCCCTGAAGATTTGACCAATAACTTTATCACCACCAAAAAAAAATAATATTTAAACTAAGTTGTAATTACAGATTTTCAGGACCAAATGCAAAGAATGATCAGCTCTCACAACAAGTTTACATACAGTACATACAGTCTTCAGGCAGCAAGGTTCATCGTACTTAATTTTTGGACTGCAACAGGAGTCTCACTGTTATGCCTGCTACTGCAAGCCTCAACTACTATTTCCCATTGAAAACTCTGCGTCTTAATCTATTTTAGTTGTTGCTAGCTTTATTGGATTATGATTACACAGCTCAACAGCTAGGTCAACAAGACACCAAGCAACATATGTGATTCTGAATAATTTTTTAATAATCAGCTGAATAATTTTTTAATAATCAGCTGAATCTGATCTCTTCAGCTACTCTTAAAAGAGGTCAGATTATCAGCTCCGAGACAAAGAACCCACATGAATAAAAACCTTTAGAGTTTCCACACCTGAAGGACCTGACTCTCAGATGGTAAATCTCATGGGGGTGAGGAGAGAAGGAGAAAGACTAGTCCTCTCCCTGTCCTTAAACATGGTCCTTCCTTGTAGACTCTATATACATTTACACTGTTCAGTGGGTAACAGAGAAGCAAAAAACCCCTTCAGCCTCTAGTTATGACTAAATGGAATTTCCCCTTAGAAATCACAAGTCTCCGGAATGACATCACATTGCATCAGCACGTCCAGTTCTCAACAACTGAGACACAGGTCAGCTGTCTCCAGAAATACATGATAGCCTCCCACATCATCTCAAACCCAAGTTACACACTTCAGTTTTCTAGCAGGTCACTGGAACTTGCACAGATGAGTCATCCACCCCATCTGACCATTTCTACGAGCCCCCTCTCTTCTGGGCTTCCCTAATCAAGTCCAGAAGCAGAGTGGTGGCAATAATATGGAACAGCAGTAGGCAAGCTCTGCAAGAGAACAGCATCAAGAGGCACTACTGTAGTTAAGCATTACAACTCTTCTGTATTTCGAAGATAAAGCCAATGCACACAGTCTCTTCTACACGTACAGAAAAGTCCAGGATGAACACACCAACATCAACTCCTACAGTTTAGCTGTTCTGTCTGATTGAGACACACATGCAGAGGAGTATTTTAACAGCCCTCAGTGGTTTCAGCCTGGTTTATACTGCCCAGCATTCAAACCTGGCAAGAGATATGTTTAAGGAAACAGCAGAACAGCTACCTCTCTCACTAAGGAGTCTAACTACGCACAACTGTTTGTACACAGAAATTCTATTTAGAGTAACTGAATTCACCCTGTGGCTTTTCAGCAGCATCCAACACGTACCTAAGTCTGCAAACATGCTTAGCTGTCACCACTCTGGTTTTAAGGGAGCACTATTACAGCAAAGCAACACTGATGGTCAGTTCAAGGATGTCACTTAAGCAGCACACTAGTTGTGAGAATTTGTAGTCTTCCTGTACTTAAGTCTCTTAGAGAAGGAATTCAGAACAAACAAGCGCTGTAGAACTTAAGAACACGCATACAGCATAAGAAGTCTACCTTCAAGATAAGGACAGATTTATTTTTCTTAATTAATAGTATATCAATTTGAGATTTATATTCTAGCACTGAAGACATTTCTTCATACAATTTGCTGGCAGCCCCTTTACGAGAAGGCTACTCGTTTTAAACAAGTTTTATACCCAAAGACATTATTCCAATTCCAGCAAACCCCTTCACATGCGCATCTCACAACCCCACCACAAAAGAACCTTTTAACAACATATATCTCCAAGTGCTGTGGCAGCCTTAGAACACAATTTCTTCTTAAAAAAAAAAAAAAAGGGGGTGGGCAGGGAAGCAGCCTCTGGCTATGAGGGAGAGAGAAGGTAGCCATGATGTATTGTCATTTCATAAGGAAAGCATGGCTGAAAGTACTTTTACACAAATGCAATTTCCTCTCCATTTCCTGTAGCAAGCTTCTTTTGTGCCACCAGACCCTGCACCAGATGAAACATTACAGCAATCACCACAGATCAATGAGCAGAGAGCAGAAATCTCACCTGATAGTAAGTCTTAATGTTTCTGACCAAGATGGTCAGGTTTTGAACCCGAAGATAGGTGTCATTATTTACGTGCTTGTTGACACGTTGGTTTGTTGGTCGAGGATCTCTATTAAGAGAGAAAAAAGAAAATAAAGTATTACTAGTTTACTCTGTGACAAGACTTAGCATCTCAATAGTGCACCAATAGGAAAACCCTTAAAAATTTACCCATTAAATGTGCTGACATAATTATACAGGGTAACATACACATTAATCAATGACAGAGTAAGCTTATTACCTTTGCACCTATGCATAACTTGGAAATCTTCCTGCACACTACAAAGTAGGTTAACCCACACAGCAGTTCCAGGCAGCTTCACTCCTTATTTGTATTTCCCCAAAGCAAAGAGCGTATTTAGTTTGTGCACACTAGATCAAAGTAGCCTCTGATAATAAGGGGTTTGTGTTATTCAAATAAAGGGAAGCCTAGGAAAGACTACCATTCCTTCCTTGGCTTTGGAGTTTTATGACAATAAGTGGGACAAGAAGTGGGTGTTAACACTTGGCCAACGATCACTGTGCAAACTGCACAACCCAGATGTATTACACACTGAAGTGAAGGGAAAAAGGAGCATTGCACTTCTGTTATACCTGTATCATCTAACTAGATCTCTCTTATATACCCTCTGTGTCACAAAAAACCAGCTCTACTGGGGTCTAATTCGAATGGGCTTCAAGACAGGAACAAAATACAAACATAGGTAGAGATACAAGCATGACAGGAAAAAAATTGGTGGACAGGTTTTAGGGAAAGAAGCCTGAAGTTTTTGTTTGATTTTAAAATAAGCAAGTCAAAATTGTACCTTACACAGTTTTATTTCTAAAATAACACAGGAAAAAAGCTGCAAATAATTTAATATGAATGTGTGCCTTCAAATTCTGTGTACACGTGCTGCAAGGAACCTGAAAACCTTTATCTGCCAATAGCATAGATCAAAGTCTTACGTTTCCCCTCTAATAAAGACTCTTATCAGCAAACTCCTACACAATCCAAACACCTGCCTCCCAGAGCTCTGCTTTGGCTGCTAATTAAGCCATTCACAGCTCTTGCAGGGCCAAATATTGAACTCTGTCAACTGGCGTTGACAAGGAAATAAAAATGGAACCGATCCAATATTTATTTTTAAATTATATCTGCCAAAGTTTACATTAAGTATGTCAAAGAGCTTTCTCTTTCCTTTTTTTTTAATGCACAACTATCCCAAAGCACTCCTCTAGTGACAGCCCTGCTATAAATATGACAGAATACATAGATACTCCAGAGATGAGAAAAAACTGCCTTGGCATCAGATAACATCAGACACAATATTTACACACCAGGGTTGAAGCAAATTGAAGTACAGATGGCCAAAACTGGCACTGATGTAAACTAGCAAGACCTACACAGCCTTTACAGCAGGGAAGTATTTTGTATACTGATTGGCACTGTACTAAATTATGAAAAAGAGAAGAAAGAGGCAACGTAACAAGTATAGTAAGTAGTAAGTATTTCATTTTACTGATGCTCAGACACAGGAGCGCAGAATCCATACCCAGTTTGACAGTATGTGTCTTCAGCAACACAGCAAGTTGGAGAAGCGTAAATGGCACGCGGGCTTGAACTCAGCGAGTACCTCGCCTTCAGTACCCTGAGCAGATGCTGGATGCTTAACTTTCTAGGCAAGATCATGACAACAAACCAGAAAAGTAAAAGGAAAGAAACATACAGTAAAGAGAAGTGGCCAAACAGAAGGGTCAGCCTACAGTTCTTATTTCCACATGAAAACTCATGTAGGCAGCACGCTGTCATGCCACTGTGTGGCAGTGACCTGGGTCTATTGCCAGGGAGAAAAAGCTTTGACTGCGTAGTGAAACAATACTTCACAACCCTTCCCAAAACCACATGAATCTACACAACGCACCCACGGGCCACAGCGAAGGAGAGGCAATTTCTTCAACAGCTGCAGGCAGCATAACTGCAGGACTTGGATGAGGTTTTCAAAAGTACACAAGACTCAGAACAGTTCCTCCTTCCGAGACAAGACCTGCTCATCTTTGGCACAGTGGAGCTAGTAGTCTGTAACAAGAACGTACGCGCTGGCAGGACTGGGCCCTTGGAAGCAATTCTGGAGCTTTTATCCTATCATCTTCATTAAGGGTAATTGATTGCCCCAAGAGCCCTTAATGCCACTGACCTCGGGGTCCTCTTAACCTGGAGCCAAACTACAGCACAAAGCGTCACCCTGGCAGTCCTGCCTCCGCCTCCTCCTCACAGACAAGGAAGTTAAAAGCTTTTCTGAAAGCAGAATGTAGCTTGAAAAAAATGACGGTTTGGATTTCTGAATATGTTGTGCAACCAACTTCATCCACCACCTCAGCTCACTTGAGAGGACCCTTTGCACAAGAAGTGAAAGGCCAGCACAGCCTACACTTCAAACTACCACAAGGCTTCACAGGGAAAACTAAACCATTCCTTCTTGGCAAGTAATATCCCATTTCTTACTCATTTGTTACCATATTTTTTCTTAATCCTGGATCAGATAAGCTCAAGTACTGACTACAGCTGTCCTAGCTTCACAGCTGAGAACTTGGAGGAGCCACAGAAAGTTGCTCTTGGAGGCAGTGGGAGGTTCCCAAAAAAATAAAAGACAGATTTGTTCTTTTCCATTTACCAGGTAAGCTCAGTTTTATCCACTTGAGCTGGCAAAACATCTTTTGACCTCATAAGCATGGAGATGAACACTTAGAAGAATCAAGTGTTTGCTGCATGTATTTATTCAGAAAAAAAAAAAAGTATCTGTTGCATTTTTCAAACATTTTCTGCATCAGACCTCCTGTCTGAAATAACCACGTCATGTTACATCAGGTCAGCTGCCTCCTCCACATCACTCACCTGGCTCCTGAGACATCTCGGGGAATGTGGAAGGGGCGAGACAGAGGAGCAGCAAACATGCCTCCTGCTGCAGGAGCAGACCCAGACCCACCTGTCCCATCAATGGGGGACATGGCAATACCCCGGGACCAAGCAGGCCTGAGGTTACCTGTGCTCAGGGAGGAACGAGCTGCCACAACACCCATGGCTACACTCGTTTACCCATCTCAAGCGAGGTGAAAGAAACAGGCTAAAAACCTAGAGAGATCAAGGTACTCAAAACACTACAACCCAAACAGCCTGATTTACAGCAGGGAAAAGCCAGAAGAGGAAGTAGAGTCCTCAACGAGAAAAGGCACCCAAGTAAAATTAAACACAGAATTTGTCTCTTATGGTGTAAAGACATTTCTACTCTAAAGAGAACAGAGCTGTTGGTACCATACTCTGCACATTATAGCACCTGTTTGGTTGGTGGAACTTCTACATGAAGAATTTTACAGAAAAACTCTTTCCAAGGATCATATTGAAAATTAAAAAGATTTTTTGCAACACTTACCAAGTAAAATTCAGACAGAAATTTGTTTGGATGTCTGAAAAAATCCATTAACACAACCTCAATGAGATGCTTTTTCAGTCTTCCAATGTTTCGTCTTTCCCTTACACACAAACATTCTGAAAGCTACAACTCTTTTCTTTTTTGAAAAAAACACCTACTCCTCCAGATCAAAAGTTATTTACGTAAGACTGAGGCAGTGTGACTAAGGGAGGTACTTTGCAAACCAGTAAAAAACTATCAAAGCCAAATAACCAGAAGTCTCAAACCTCACTATGAAGGACTTTAGAATATTTGGCTATAATCTGTACACCTTCACGACTCTTACAGGAGCACAGAGGAAAGGAAGGGCCAGGAGACAGAGGCCAAGTGACAAGTTCAGCAGGCACTGGGCCAGCAGCACAAGTGGTTGAAGATGCAACCCCTTAAGCTGCCAATTAATAAAGTAAGAGTAACAAAGAAAATAATTTAATTGTTGAAATTCAAAATTACAACCCCATTTGAGCAATTTCTGACAAGTAATTTTGATGAGTATGGGGAAGCCCACAAGCCAGGCTCATGGGTTACAAGACGCCAGAAGGAACCGGCTGTGCCCAGCATGCCCAGCATCCTGCAGCACTCTGCAAGTAACTCACTCACTGAAAATACACCACTTTTCTGCCACTATCATTCAAGCAGGATGACGCCACTAAGGCTGGCAGGATTTCAAAATTGCCTGGAAAATGGTAGAAAAAGTGTACCTCTAAAAGAGATTCTAATTTAAACAGATGCATATCTAACCTTCCAGTATTGATGCCACTTGCTGCAAGCCACAAGAAGCAGGCACTCACAGCGTGGCTGTTCCTGTCACGTGGTCGACATTAAAGACAGACTGACAGTACCACAAGCCATGACAGCCATGATGGAAGTGGAAAAACCTATCATTGTGCATTTTTATCACGCAGTTTTAATACAAGTAGTTTTATCAGCTGTATTCCTAATACACATTCCTGTTTGCTAAATATTTTAACAGAAAAAGCAGAGCCTACTAGCAACTAGAAGTGGAACAAGTCAATATGAGAACACTTCTGCGCTTATATGCCTGCACATGTAAACCCCCACATCATTTCCCAAAGAAAAATTTCTGTAAGAAGTTAAACAGGGCAAATATTTGCTTATGCCTTATCATGCCACAGCTGCAACTGTAACCCTGAAGGCACCCTATGCAGCATCACCACCACGTGCTAGTTTCACACCAGGAAGTAACACAAAACCATCTGAAAAAAAAGTTCTTTTAAAATTTGTCCACAGAGAAGCTCGTTAACCTGATACACATAAATCCACCAGAAACAGAGAAGGTCAGGACACTGTAGTTCCACTCTGAAGATTAACAAACATTTTTGTATGCATTCAGCCAGCACTGCAAGCCTGCAAAAATCAACGTGTCCTTCATGCATGATCAGGTTAGGGTATACACTTGGACAGGACACAGGAAATGAAACCACACATTTACAGCAAAATTACTTGGAGGAAAAAAAAAAAAAAGTTTGGCTTGTTTTAAAATATAAGTGGGAAAACCAAACACTGCTGTTGGGCTCTTTAAGCAGCTAGGCACCACTACCGAGAACTATGCAATCCCCAGCTCTCTTGCTTTGTTAGGGATCACCAGCAAAGCACAGCAGCTGGTTACCTACCGACCACACTGCCGCCACAATCTGCCTAAATGCAAGCTGGGTTCCCTTCCTCCACCCCTGCACCATGGCTACGTTTGGTGTGCCTAAGCAAACTATGTTTCATTGAGGGGTGGCATTCCTGGGGCAGTTCATTTCCAGAGAAGATGGAGCGAAGGCACAGCCTTACTTCTGTCATGCAGCCAGCGGGGACCTGGCAGGCAGGAAAAGCGATCGATGTCACTTATCTCTCTGGTGACACAGCTGCCTTGCTGATAGGAATCCAGCACCTAAAACACACTGACACCACAACATAAAGCAGCGGGGATCTTCTCCACCCATTTTAAGTTGCCAGACAGCATTTGGGCTGAATACAACCCATTAGAATAGAAACTAGAGTCTGACTGAACTCGTACAGCCCACTCACACCTCAAACAGCTAAAGCCTTACTTTCACTCAGCAATCTCCACTCAACAGGTATATCTGGATTTCTTCACAGATCCACCTGCATTTTTGGCCATGGATTAAACTTGAAATCTGCCTAGGTGCAAGTCAAAATGCTTTAAAGAACTTTGCTTTTGAAATCTTCACCGAAAGAAACCTGTTGCTCTGCAGCAAAGCTCTGCGTCACGCCTAGAGTTTAGATGCAAGCTCATGTGCTTGTGTTATTTGTGTTCCATTAAGCAAGCAAACAGGCTATTTAACCTAAAAAGAAAAAAAAATAAAGAAAAATAACACGAGTGAGAAGTCAGCCATCCTCATTAAGAGCCCAGCTCTTTCACTCTGCTAGCCCCTGCACAGAGTGCCTGTGTGTGCCCAAAAGCACACATGCATGCACACAATCAACACTATCACAGCACGGTGTATCAAATTCTAGGAGATTTATCAAAGGCCCTCATTAATACAATTTCAGCAGGAAAAAAAAAAAAATCTCAAGGCAACCACTGGAAGTCATCTTCAGGAACGAGGATTTGAAAAAACTGATGAGAAAGTATTTAAAAAAAAAAACAAAACAAAACCCAACACATTTCTTTTCCTGTTCCGAAAGCTTTGTGTGACAGAAACACACCTTGCAAGGCTTTCCTGATTAACAGGTAAACAGTAATTGCACTGCAGTTTCCAAAGGTTAAGTCAGGAAAAAAAGTGAAGTTCATAGTCAGCACCTCTCCCGAGTGCCCTTCTGGGTTGGGATACATAAATGCAACCGCGATCCTTCCCAAGTTAAACAGTCTTGGGCTTGCTGTAAAAACCTCTTGGTTGCAAGCTCCTTAGACACCATTAGAAAGTGCCAAGCTGCCTAAAAAAGAGAAAAAAAGCCCTGATTGTGTATAATGGCACAATTTCCTACTCCACACTGCTCATGCTTCCTCCACTTACACTTTCTGCAACACTGCTGGCAGAGATGGTTTTTTTTGAAAAAACAAACTTATTCCCCTGACTGCTTAGGGCAAGAAAACGTGCCAGGGCATTTCTCAAACGCCTGATATCAAACAAAATGCCAGCTAGTGTCACTGCACCCAGTCAGCCTATATGCTTATCTTCTTTATTTCAATGAGATCTTAACGTTCGCACCTTGTCCCCAGAGCATTGTTGAGTTGCTCAGTAGACTTTAACAATTTTACTTCTCCTTGGAAGTATTTCAATAGTCAATTTACAAAACATTTAAGCTTGCATACACCACCTGATAAAGCACTTCTAAAATACATCACTCAGCTGAATGCCACCTTCATTCAAAAGCCACATAACTTCAGCCTACTTAATAACAAAATTCAAGAGCAACCAAGCATAAGTTAATTTTTCTTGTTTTGAAATAGTAAGATTCCTTCACGTATTAGAGAACGGCGATAGTTAAACCTGCAGCAGTCTCAACTGCTGCTGTTCCTTGATAGTTCGGTCACCTCTGTGCCAAACAACAGTCATAAATCAAAATCCAGCTTCCTACATCATGGAAAACTGGAAGTCTGGATCTGAACAGTCATACTCAAAGCTCTAGTTTAGAGAGACTTCTCTTTTTCAAGTGTAATTTACTCCTTGACAAATGCTGGAAACTGCCTTCTCTTTACATAAGGTTTCCATCCTAGCTAACGTTTTACACCACTCATCTGTTATCTCCAAATGGACCGATTGATCCGGATCACGAATCTCCACTAAGTTTCAGTTCACAATTTCCAGTGTTAGTAATATCACACTGGAAGAAAATTTGATTGCCTTTTCAGATGGAGCAGTCAGGCACCAGAAGATAACAAAACTTGCTGACTTGAGTGGGTAGGGCATGGGTTGTCAGATGTTTTTTTTTTTAAGTTAGTTTTTAGTAATTTCACTTAAGATTCTAACAGGAAGTCTTCATTTAAGTGATTGGCCTTGGTCTAACATTGCCATTGCAAATCAGTGGCCGAGCTTCAATTGATTTCATTCACTTAAAAGAGAACAGTGCCAAAATTGAAAGATTTCTTAAGTCTCGTTCCTTGAAAATCAAATACTTCTCCTTTCAAACTCTTTATCAGACACATTTCAGAATATTTAAAAGCAAATACAAATATGATAGGAAACAGTCAGGATCTGCATTGCTGCAGATCAGCAACAGGAAAGGATGTGGTTATAAAACATGCAAGTTATACCAACAACTCGCTTCAATGTCACAGTATTTTCAGTGTTTGCTCTTTTAACCTATTTATAAGTTTCCTCAAGATATACCTCTTCCGGGCAGTTCCGTAAGGATATCACTGACGGCGTTTTTTTAATTTATGTACTTAATATCTAAATTTACATGAGATCAGACACACTTCAGATTAAGCCCTCCCAGTAATGCTTCATATGATAAAACACTTTCATTTCCTTATTCGCACTGCCGCGTACCTCCCGCAAAGCATGTATCAACTAAGAAAAAAGGGGGGAGAAAAGTAGAACAGATTACAACAAAAAAAAAAAACCTTGAAAAGTGTTTAAAGCAGATTTAATACAACTGGATTAGTTTGGGTGTTTTTTTCCTTTGTTTTTTGTTAACTTCAAGGAACAATCAGAAGGAACTACCCTCTCCCCCCTCCCCCCCCAAAAAAAAAAAGGCAGAAAACCCAACCAAAACCGCAAACCCCGGTGCTCCCGCCTACACTGAG
>VWZZ01006764.1:182178-236401 GCA_013399095.1 Psophia crepitans
GGCGGCGCAGCCGGGCAGGGGCACACTGGGGTGTCGGCCGAGGGCGGGCGCGGGATGCTCCTGCGCCGGGGGGCGGCTGCGTTCTCACCTCTGGTGCTGAAGGCAGAACAGCACTAGAGAATCACTTTTTTCTTGTTTTGAAAAACGGTACCACTGATGTAGCATGTAAAATATCGGCAAACCCCTTCAGCGCGTGTGCCAGCGGGTAATGGAAGCGCTGCGGGGGGCTGCAGCTCTCAGCTGAAGTGCGAAGAGCCGAGAGACCCGCCGAGAAATGCTAACTGAGTCCTGTGGAGTCCCCGAGCCGGACTGCTGCCCCCAGGCCCCCGCCTCAGGCTGGCCCGCCGGGCGCTGGGTGCTGGCCAGGACCCACCGGGGCCACACACGCAGGCCCCCGGGCACGCAGGCCTCTGGGCGCGCAGGCCTCTGGCTGCTCGGGCTGCCCGCCCGCTGCAAAACACATACCCCGGCTGTCAGACACCCAAATCACAGGTTTTTTCCCTCAGTAATTCTGTGTCGTACCTGTCAGGCCCAGCGAGGTGTGTGCTGCGTCCGCTATGTTCTCTCCACACCGTGACTGGGCATTCATAGTGCGAACACATTTATTTACCCGCCTTGTGTTTCACCAGAGACATGGCTTGTAACACCTCACCTACCGCCTACAGGTCAAGTTCTCATTTCTGGTGGTACCTGAAGCTGCCGTCTTCACACAGCAGACAAAATAAAATAAATACTTGTGGATATGCCCAAGAAAATAAAACAAATGCCTGTGAATACACCCAGGAAAGTTCAGACGCAGATGTGTACATGGAACTGCATTTGGAAATCCTGCTTCTTACAGTAAAGAAATGACAAAAAATTGTTGTATTTAATTTTAACGTGATTTGCAACAACTTTCTTTTCATACCATTTGCACACGGTCAACTTTTAACTAAAAACATCATCATCAAAGAAGTAAGAAGCAGCGGAACGACGATTTACAACGCATACAAAGGTACGTGCAGCGAAGGACACTGGGATGTTTCATGCCTCCGTTATCATTTCTAAAGCACTCTTCACAGCCACTCTTCACAGCAACACAGCCACAGAAGGAAATTTCTAAGCTCAAGCATTTCCAAATGTTCCTTCAGGCTGACTGTAAATGGCATGATTCACCTCCCTCAGACTGTCCCCTAGCAACGGTTACAACCGTCAGCAGAGCTCCACCATTCATCTGCTGTCTGAAGTGTAAGTTGCTGAGGGAAGGGAATAACAGAATTCGGGGGGTTACAATACAAGAGTTAAACTCATGGTAATCAGAAAAGGGCTTTTCCTCCTCCTCTGCTTGGGACTGTCGTTAAGCAGCTTTCTTGTAAATATGACTCTACTGTTCATCAACCAGCTTCTCGGCTATGAAGCAAGTTTACTTTAAATAGACTCCGGAGCTGTAAACAATGGGTGCCAGGAAAAAAAGAAGGTGTCCAGAAGATAGCTTTGCTCCTCGCAATAATCAATTCTGAAACACTGTGTTCAGTATTGTTCATTTTGTTTGGACAAAGGTGGTGAAGAAACCCTGTTAGAGAAATCTGAATGAAAATGAAAAGAAACAAAATTGCTGTGTGGTGCCAAAGCACAAACAAAACCCCACAAATGTTTGCTTATGTGCCTTAGATCAATCTGAATGTGGGGTGGGGAGGGGGGGGTGCTGATGATTTACAGAGTCTGTGGCTGGTATCTGAAAGAAAACATTCAGAGAGAAACTCCCAGAAAACCTAGCACTAACCTTTGATACAGGGTGGGATGTTCATTCAGTGCTGAAATTTAAGCCAGCTGATGAAATTAACATTACACAGAATCCAAAATACAAGGGGATTCTGGGCAGAATATCTCGTCAACGTCTCAGTCCATCAAAAACAGAGTCAGATACACAAGGCAAACAATAAAATTAATAGCAAAAGTTACGGGAGAAGATGAAGGGGCAGCAGTGGTTTACGGCTCTTTGCATGAACTCGAAAGCAAGGAAGGAGCACTTGCATCCCAGGCAAACACAGGAATGATGGCATAACCTCCTTGACTTGAACCCTTCAGAGAAGCAACGAGAGCCACAGCAGCGGAGGAATGCTCATGGCCCTGAAAGAAAAAAGAACAAATTCATTTAAGTTAGACTCATAAGCTAAAGAGGTGCTAGGAACAAAGGCTGGTTGTGGTGATCTAAAGCAGTGGGCTTGGGTCCAAGAGTGTGGGAATTATGTATCCAGCCAATCGGGCAAGATGTCACCTGAAAGAGCAGCAGAGAGGGGAAGGTGTCCTGCAGGTTTTAAAGGTGTGACAGGGCCTGGTCTCCTGAGAAGGTGGTTACTGAAGAGGCAAGGACAAAAATAAGTGTGTAAAGGCTTTGAGATGTTATCCAAAAGTGTGGGTTCTCATCAAGGCACAGAACTTAACTGGGGCAGATGATTGCCATGTATGTTCCTGTTTCTCTTTGGCAGGAGGGAAAAGAACCACCACACCAGCAGCATTCACTGCAAATCGCAAGATGAGTGGAAGAACCAATGGGACCACACTAAGGACTGTTACTGGTCACTCTGAAGGAAAAAAGGGAAGTGTAGAAAGAACTAAAATGTTTCAAATGGAACATATTTTGATTATGTTAAAGATTTAATACCGCAGATTTGATTTGAAAATATTTTCAAATTATCAGTATCAATTCCAGTCAATCATCACGAGCAAATGTCCTTATAAAAACAGAACATGATTTTGAAGATTCAACACTTTAGGGAATTGTTCCTTCTTCAGACGGCTGTTTTGGCGTTTTAGTTATAGAAGAGTGTATCAATATCTATACTGATGACATTGGGAGCTAGGTAAAAATAACAGGCAAGCAGACTAAAGATATCATGAATGGCTTTGAACAGTACTTGGGCTGGCTAGAGTTGAAGAAAAACGTAAATTCACGTGCAAGGAAAACACTGCAGGCAGGAGAAGTTAACAAAGCCTCAGCAGGGAGGTAACGACAGTAGGGCTAGGACCACCACCTCAGGTATCTACCAAGAGGAGAGCCATTTCTTGGAACAGTGAACCACCTGGGGAGTGGGGAAATTTGTGTCCATGCTACCTGCTCAGACAGCACCCCGAGTTCACCTCTCTGCAAGAGTCAGGCAGACATGGAAAGAATTTTAAGAATTTGAGGAACTAATGAAATTAAAGACTCCAGGTTTGAGGAGTTGACAGAAGGCATGAAGCGAAGGTTGTCCAGTGATAACCCAAAGGAAGCGTTAGAGAGAGCTGTTTTACAAGAATATGGTAAAAATTGGTCATCAGTGGTTTATGTATCATGTGCACTGACTTAACGTGCTGGACCACAGAAAGTGACTTTGACTCTATTTGAATTATGTAGAAGTTTAATCTTATTTGGAGAAGGTCAATGTGAATAGAAACTGACTTTAAATCCCATGGGCTTGGCTCACTCTTAGAAGTGAGATTATTTTTCAGTTACAGATGCCTGAGAGGATTGTTATTTGCATTATAACACCAGTGTTTCACAGATGCTGTAGTGACTATAAAGTCACTGTAAAGCATACGAGGATGCTACTTTGGTGACACTACTCTTCAAAAGCCATTCTCGTTCTTGGCTATACACACCTCCTGCCTGTCCTCGTACTCTGAAGTAAGACCTGCAGGCAGATTATCTATCAGCATAACTCAGTTCGCTCAACACTTGATGTAGTAGTAGCTGGGGTGTCCAAAAAACACAGAAGATCAGACACACGTGGTGATTTTATTCACTACACTGTACACACTGTTGAGTCCGATGTACATCAGCCATCTAGCCACCCTTCGCTAATATTTTACAAAGGCAAGGTAGGTAGGATACTGCAAGCTGCCAGACACATTTTGATGTTAGCAGCACCCTAAACCAGCCATATCATACTGTTACTGCAGTAGAGGAAGCCTTGCTGCTCAGCGGGAAAGATCAATCAACCAACCAGTTATTATGGGGTGGGATATGCTGTGATATGGTAGGCTGCATAATGACTAGAAAGAGATGAGGGGGTGATGTGCATGGTTTAGCTATCCACATCACACACCCAGCTCGCAAAGTTTCTCTGATTGCCAGGTATGGCTCTGGAGAAGGAGAGGTAAGCTGCAGCTTGCCTTCACATTTGGAGCAGGTAGCTGTAAGGACTCCCCAAGGGTGCCAGTGGTCTACAAATTCAGGTCTTGTGGATTGAGATGCTTTGCTGTTCTGGTGAGCAGTTTTGTGTAATTATAATATGTTCAATGTGGCATCTCCCATCTTGGGTGTCTTTTGGTGTTCTGGATTTTAATAGCCATCACAGCCATCTGTAGCTGGCTATTTTCAGAGCTCTACAAGGGGCTGCCCAAGGGCACTCTGGCAACCACCTGGCTTGCTTTGGCTAGCTTTTATTCATCACCAGTAGCCTGCTGACACTTTCCATACAGAAAAAGGAGTTATTTCCCACAGTCTATAGAAATACGTCACTACACTTGCAGTACTCTTGATGCTCTGCTTATTCCTATCTTTGATAGCGACATCGGGAACAGGTCTGTCCGATTCTTGGGTATCAAAAGAAGGTATGGCTGCAGGTATCAAAATGACCCACCTCTTGCTGCTGGGTATCCAGACTGGCACCTTGCTTCTCCCTTACACCACTGCCCTGCAAGTGGTTCCCCTCCCATCTGGACCTCTTTGAAACCATCTCAAAAGGCAGAAGCACAATACAGTAATTAAGTGTCAGAAATAAGGATACTTGGCCAGTGACTTGGGTAGAACTTGACCCAAGCTGTGCTCAGGGATGATGGGCTGAATCGTGTTCTGCATAGAGCCATCAGGCACTTCATCTGGCACTGACTGCTGCCGGGTTAGGAGGCAGGAACGTGGTTTTCCCTGGGGTTACACAATCATGCATCCTTAAATTAGCAACAGGCTGCAAAAAACAGCTCATAGTTCTAAACAAACGACACAACTACCAGGTATCACATCACACTCGATGTCGCCACAGTCACACTTCTCTCAGCTATACAGATGTCAAGATAGATTTGCATGCAAACGTGGCATGCAAATGTAGCTCTTCCTTACGAATTAGACACCATGCAATCGGGAGAATTAAACATACTGAAAGTGTGGAGTTCAGATCCTAGAGGCTTGAGCCTAGCTTAGGTCACTGGTGTCAGGCACCTCACTCCACAGCGAGGTCTTCTTTTGAATGTCCAAAAATAGAAAGCTCACCTTACTCACCAAACTGAGCATGAGGAAAGTCTGAAGGTCAGCTACTTGGGTACTCGAGAGGTTCCACCTCTGGTCCTGTTCGGAACACTGAACAGTGAGGACTGTGGTTATTCTCACTGCTGCGCAGAACATCTGTATGGCTCTGATGGACAACTGTATCAAAAAATAAATCCTGCAACACAACTGGTCTAACAGAATGCATGCATCTCCATACTTGGTTCCAAAGGAACCCATGCTCTGAAGATGAAACGCTGCCTATACATTCTAGTAAAGATACGACTAGGTATATAAATAGTAGCAAAATTTAAAAGATGCTTTATAAAGAGCACACACATAAAAATCTTCTGCAGACGAACACCTATATTACTCTGTTGTTAGCTTTGGTACGTAGTTCTCCTGACCATGAAACCCAAACATTTACATCCTCCTTGTTTCTTTCTGCAAGTAATCTAGACCTTGAAGTAGAAAATTTATTTCCATTTGGAGGCTAAACTCAAACACGCTAAAAACTGTGCTCTGCTGTTGGGTTTAACCAGCAGTTAGTTCTCCAGTAAGAATTGCAGCTTCCAGCTCTTCTGGCTAATCTACAAAATCCTGACTGATGGCAGCAGAGGAAGTCACTTCTGGCTTGGAGGAATCGTGGGGAGAACCATGGCAGGGGAAACAAGCTTTTTTCCAACATACGATGATCTAACACCACCATTCTCAGACCTGTAAAGTAGAAGCAGATTGGAAATGTAGGTTTTTAGAAGCGTCTCCCAAATGTTTGTTGTTAGCAGAGACTCCGGTGAATTTTTTATCAGGGGCTGCTTCCAGGTACCTCCACATTCTTCATCGCAACGTTGATCAAATCTTGCTGAATGGCGAGAGTAACAAATTGCATGTCCCCAAGCGCCGACCAGCCATTGAGTGACAGCGTGAAGGCACAGTTGTACTGCCTCGGGCCTCACGGGGAGGGCGAAGGCCTGTACTACGCTCTCCAGCCCAACAGCAGCAGCCTCCCATCTGAGCACCACAGCTGTCAAAGGGTCACTCCACATCAGCAGGTTTAAAACAAGCCTTGCTGAGGTAAGCACACTTGAAAAATCAAATTTCCAAGATTTCAGCCACTAAAGCGTACACCTGAAGCGCAAGAGAAAAGACTAGCCTTGCCTGAAAACTCACGAGTGTAACGGTAAGGGCTCCGGTGTGCACGTACTTCCAGAAGCAATGCTACTGACCGCTTCTGAACCCTTTTAGGTGGGCAGCCCCTATACAGTATCTTCATTTCAATCTTCAATTTAAAGTTGCTTATAAGTGGATTATCAAAATCAACATTATTCAGCCCGAATCATCCCCAGGCTACATTACAGATTATGCTTACATAATCTTGTAAGCGTAATTCCACCCTACACCAAATGATTTCCAGGTCTCAACCTAAACCACGAACAGTTGTTCACATCTCTGCACGTGGCAGAGAAGTTCCGAGGCTGACAGATGCCTTACACCTCCGGGAGATGCAGCAGCGCACAGCGAGGCTACCAGTACAGGTCTGCAATCTCTGAAAATCAGTAGCTATTTCAATCATTTGCTAGTAGCATTCTACCTGCCCTTTTAAATTATTATCCACTGGCTTATATATTATTTTGCATTGTTCATAAATACAATTGCCATACCAAAGATTGCATCTCCCCCCTCCCTTTTTAAGATTGCCTTTTTTCCAGCAGAACGCAGGGTTTCATTTTGCTTTGAATAGTTTTATTAATTTTGATTTATATAAAAACCCCACAAGATTTACACGCTCCATTGTGATTGCAACCAGAGCACTGTTAAATTGAGATATAAGCTCACCAGATAGCCAGCCTCCTATGGAAACACAGCAAGTTACACTTCCCTCGCATGTGTAACGGACTGAAATGCGGCTGTGGTTGAAGGCAGGCGTTACAGACCCTTCCAGAGAAGGTTTTGCTGTACCTGCAGCAGCCCACATGCTCCCTTCTGAACTATAAGCTGTATATACCTTCATTTTTTCTGTGCTCCAAAAAGAGAAAGCAGTAGGAGCAGGTGGAGAACACACACACGGACACCTTATCTTGAAAACCTTCAGTTGTTGGTAACTTCTCTTCTTTGAAAGGTTGCCTGCTTCTACACTTATGCTGCAGGTGAGCCCAAGCTGCAACCGGTGCGGTCTCTGCTTTCACAGCTTCCCTGGAATGGGTCTCGGTATCCTCAAGGCAGGGGAGCTGCAGTACTGCTGCACAGACAGCATTGCTCCAGGATGCCTCCGCAGCTGTAAAACGGTTGATAAAGGCCACAGTGAACTTCTGTGGCCACTCTACGGATGCTAGGGAGCCCAATTTAGCGAGGCAACCAATGCAACTTGTGCTGCAAGGCAGCTAACTCCCTAACGGAGCCACAGCAGCAGTACGAGAACAAACTCTTACCAGTTATCTAATTAATCCGTGTCTGAACCCATCTGAACAGTTTCATCCTTGGCATGTTAAAAGGATTGGGCCTACCTGACACTTAACTCCATGAGAACATAATGCCTCCCCTGGGTGGGCTATGAGATGGACAAACAGTCTGATCTCACACGTTACAGACAGGCATATTTCAGAGGCAACTCATTGTTAGATACACCAGCTTGCAGATCCTTCCACCCCCATGACACAGGAAACCTGTTTTTCAGTGATGTGCACTGTTACGACTGCAGCCACCCTTCTGCTTACAGTGGAAGAATTACTTTAATTAATGTAAGGGTGTGCCTCCTTGGGGGACCAGCTACCCCGTGTACTTTGGCCTGGTGTCCCTGGCAAACCCAGGCTCAAAGCTGGGAAGCGTACACCAGAGTAACCGCCATCAGGTCTTTCAACCACTTGAAGGGACGCAGGGGCCTGTGCTGATGACTGAAGCATGCTGTATCTTGCCTGTACGATACTTACAGGTTTACCCTGTAAACTATACTTAAAGGTACAGTTAAAAGGCATTTAATATGCCCAAGCCATGTTTAACACAATATAGCTGTAGCTGTCTTGGGATGCAGACAAACGGTATTAAAACTAAGAATAAAAAAAAACGCTCATCACCCAGAGAAAGATCTAGAATGGAACACTGTTCTGTAACATAGTGTTTTCCACCTCTTAACTTATACCCACTTTTTTTACATCAATCACTTCTCACAATCCCACTATATCCTTTTTTTTTCCTGAAATATATTTCAAGATTTCCAAGAATACAACAGTGAAAGTCAGTGGGCAGGAGCATACCCACCACTGTCCCCAACTCACCTACTTCCTGACTGCTTCCAACTTCCATGAATGTGTCATCTCAGTGTAGATGTGTCCTGCCAGGCCACAAGCACTAGATAACTGGGAAGACAACCAAGCATCTAACTACAAGTTAGACAGCATTAAAAGATGTGCAGCTAAGTATTTTACCAGTCCTTTAGAGCTTCATAAGAATATAAAAATTTCAAAAATATTTCTATTTCCATTGTTATTTTGACCAAACCCAGTAATTTAAGGATAGTGTTTCTTCTGTTAAACGTGATGCTTCATGTGCTCAAAGTCCAAAATCCAAGGCTCCTATAAGTATTACGGAAGTATCTGAAAGTTTAGAAGATTGCAGCATCAAACATCACACAATCAAGCACTCAGTAGCGGACGGAACACAAAAAACATTAATAAAAAGTGTTCCTTTGACCAAATCTGAAGAATCGCTTCCTGAGATAGAGCCTGGAAGACACGAAGATGACTGTATAGATAAATTTTGAGCGCTATATGCTGAAGGAAAGTTTGACAGATCGGGAAGGATTTAAATTCAGGCTAATTAAGAAAACCTGCAAAATTACAATTTCCTTGTCACGCTGTCTGCTCTGACACCAAAGTTGCAAAAATCAGGTTTCAGACAGGTTGTTGAGACAGCACGGGGACTCTCATGCTGCAGCAGCAGACGGTATCTCATCTTGTAGAGACCAAGTGCTCAACTCTTGCCCTCTCTGTAAGATTTCTTGCTGAGAACTGCCCCGTCACAGATATTTCAAACACCTTGTAAAAACTCAACCTTGGAAAGTGATTTCAGATTAACTTCTTGAGAAAAGATGGACAATTATTTTTCCCTAACGCACGCTCTTACTTAAATGGGAAATTACTAACACGCATTAATAAAGTCCAAGCACAAAAGCTTTGACTCTTGCAGCCAGCACAGAATCTGCCATGCAACGCACAATTTTTAGAAACAAAGTGCTGATCTACACCTGGATGTGATCACATATGATCCAACCTCAAATTTTCATGTCTCTTATTTCTAACTGTGATACTTTGATGTGTAACATCATGATTGTTGCAACACTGGTGCTTTGAACGTCCAAAAGGAAGACAACTCTTGAAAACATATGAGAGAAGTATCTTCTTTGCAAAGGAACTGAATGTTTTTCAATCAAAAGATGGTATCCTTGTAATGAGTTTATTCTACAACCATCTTTGATTCATTAAAACTGGTATTCCAAAGGGAATGAGAGGTTTTAAAAAAATACCACTAATGCGATTTTCCTTCAGCTTTAATTATTTCTTTTTTATTTTTGTAAGTCAAATGAGTCAATATATTGGTATTCCTAAATCATCCATCTTGCATTTTGATGAGTTAGTCTACCATCATTGTTCTGAGTTACGAAATTTCAAAGTCTCTTTGGAATACTAATTTCATATTTATAGGTTTTAATTTTTTTATTCCATCCTATTTCCCTGAATTTTTTCTTGACAGTTGCTGATGTAAAATTTAATATAAAATATTTCGTCACAAAATAGTATTGCTTTTATGCACATTGTGGTAAGATTATTTGTTTTTTTCCAACAAAAACTATACCATCTTCCATAAAATCCTGAACATATTAAGAACTGTGATGCAGAACAAAATTACACAGGGTGAAACAGGTACCAGCACAACAGTGAGATTATATTACATCAAAAAATTTTAATGGTCCCAAATATATACTCAACAACTAAGCATACACTCAGGGGGGCAAAAAAAAATTATGACACAAAAGTGACCACATCTAGAATTCCACTCAATCTTTAATCAAGAAGGGACAAACAAAATCCCCCACCTCCAAAAAAAAAAAAAAAAAAATTCTGCAGTTTAAAGGGCAAAGGGAACAGATTTAAAAAAAAAAAAGAGGAAACTTTATATTCGGCCCTCCCCCATAGAGGTTTTTAAAACCTGTTGTAGCTTGACTAAAATGTTCAGAATGTACGATTTCAAAGGCAGGTCTCTTTTATACAAAGAAACTGCTGGCATTCTTAACGAGTGAAGAATTATGGCAAAAACTGCCTGTTCTTCAGAAGTCTCATACATGGTCCAAGAAAGCATATTCTGATTGTAGCAACTGACCAGCCAATCCAGAGTTCCACTAACAAAACTCCTGCCCTGTTGGCTTGTTTTTGTTTTGTGTGTTTTTTTTTTTTTCCATTTCCTTCCCTGAGAAAAGGGCAACATGTGGTCCAAGCTGGAGAGCTCAAAGGCATTAAGTCTTTCCCCTAAACAAAGTATTTCCCCTTCTTCTGCTCCTTTGAATTGGCACTTGATTGGCAGAAATCCGTTTGTATAGGTTGATCTGTGTCGCACACAGTAATTCACAAAAGATTGCTGCTTTGCTGTGGGTGTGTTTTGTTTTTGGAAAAAATATCCTTCCCCCAACTGGTAATATTCTTCAGCAGTTGCCATTATGATGACTCAAGCTTTGCTTTCTTTGACAAAGGTAAAGTTTCCTCTTTATCTTCATCTTCATCGTCCTCTTCATCATCATCAGGATAATCTACAAGCCCAACAAGGCCTCCCTACAAAGACAGACACAATTACTAGAATTAAGAAAATGTTTGCACATTGATACTTCACATTTGTATTGGAAAATGATGTTTGCACAGAATATTGCCGTAAGCATACTGATTCCTGAAGTTTTGAATAAAATGAAGCGGAATAAAAGAAATCCTTCAGCAGGAATGAGAACGACATTGTCTGAAAAATGTTTAAATTAATAAATCCAAAATGGGGTTTTACCTATCCAACTGGATAGAAAATACTTCCCAGTTGAAATTTAAGAAAATCCAAAAATCTGCTTAGCTTCGCTAAGTGTCACTGCAGCTCTATCTTTACAGATGTACTTTTTTTTTTTTTTTTTTAACCGAGCATAGCTGACTGCAGCAACGAGCAATCTGGAAGCACTTCAGAAACAAATACAGAACATCCTTCAATTTGAATTTTTGAGTTGTGATACTTTTAGAACACAGTCTGTCTTCACGAAAGCTAGTTTAAATGTGTAGCAACTTGAAGAATTTTTTGAATAATATAATCCAGTGAGGTGTACAGGTTACAAAATTTAAACTGCTTGGCTTGTCTAAGGATAGACATCCAAACCAGAAAATTTCAACCAACTGTATACCAAAATACAACTCGATAAACAATTACACACATTCGGTACAGTCACCTACAATATAACACTGAGTACACTATGCATAAAATAACAGGATCAGATGATTAATGAAACACCCAGTTTCAACACTGTTTCTAGTTTGTGACTGTGGCACATTTATAAACAGTGTGCAGTTTACGAAAGAAGGTAGCTTCTGCTTAAATCCAGGAATGGTTTTTCAGTGCATGGCATGTTCAGTGCAACCTGAACTTTTTCTTTTGCCACCATGATTTGAAACTTTGGATCCAATACTGCCTGCAATATGCTCCATATGTAAAGACTTCATTTTAGATTCAAGGAATTATACTGTCTGGGAGAGAACAAGCCTCCAGCAGAAATACAGAATAGAACGAACTAACTCCAAGCCAATTCTATCCCTTTTAAAAAGCACTTGACTAACTACTGTATTTTTTTCATAAATGAAATAAAGCTGCTTCCTCTTCCTTCACGTATTTAGAGGAAGTGTCAGTTCTTCCGTCAGCCAAACTCTTCTCATTCAGGTGTTTCCAACAGAAGGTAATCCAAACCCAAACTCTTAAGCCATATTCTATTCTAAAAAGAAAAAAACACTAAAATCCCATTTGCCTTTACTAGAAGTTAGGCGAACTAGTAGTATGGTGGCATTACAAAAAAAGAATGAATCAAGAGTTATTCTGAGGTGACCTGAGAACTGGGATATATACCTGGCTTTTCAGAAATGGAAACCCTTGTTACAAAAGTAAGTTCTCATTATCTGAACTACACTACCTCACCTGTCCCCCAGTGCTGAGAAAACACCAGTCACACTATTTCCTTGTCTGCGTTCGTTTGAACGATGCTAAAGCAAATTCCTAATCTGTAACAATGAAGTCAACCTCCGTCCATTCAAAATTACCTTAGTTGTAATAGCTGCCATCTGAGATGTGCTTTTAGAGACTGACCCTGGAGACCCAGGGGACCCTGGGGATCCGGGGGACCCTGGGGATCCAGGCAGATTGCTTGCAGATGACTGGCTGGTAAGGTTAGATTTTGTACCACTGGAAAAGGAAAGCTTGAAACTTGGGCTCTGACGACCTGAAAGGTTAGTTTTCAGAAGAACTTCCTTTTCTTCACTCTCTTTTACTGGAGACAAACAAATAAACACACAAAACCAAAGCAAAATTAATGCAATATTATTGAGCAAAACATGTAATTACAAATCACTTTACTGTGCGGGAAATACTTTACCTACAACTTGGTAAAGTGAGTCATCATAGACTCTTTTTTTTCATACTATTATACCACCTACCAGCTGTTGTCATTGCCCAGGAATGAACATTTTTATTCTATCAGTGGTATCAGTGGTATCACCTGAACACTCTACATTGAAAATTTTGAATTATAAACCTGAATAGAACACAGAAAAACTTGACTATCAGCTAAGATTGTCTTTCCAATGCTTTAAGACATCGACAACAATATTTTGTATCATTCCGCTTTTAAAGACAACAAAACTTGTTTTGAAGGGGTGATCCACCAACTGTCAGAAGCTCAAAATCTAAGAACTTCAGAATAAATAAGTGCGAATCCTTCACTGCAGTAGGACTAAAGAATACAAGTTATGGCTTCTGCATAAACCACATTGCATTCATTTTCTCATTACTTACATTTCTTCCTTTCCATGAATTTACTGATAGGGTCCATAATATCTTCATCATTTTTAGTTTTGTCAGAAGGGGGCACCACTGCCTCTCCATCTTCCATATCGTCTTCATCAGTATTAAACCACATTTCCTCCTCATCCTCCAGGGTTCTTGCATCCCTTCTGTATCTATGGTTTCTCAAAATGGAGCGCATGCTGCAGAACAGTAAGTTTTAAAACTTTTGATTCAGAAAACAACTCATATTAATAATAAAACAACTTCTCAACATTTACAGTAGCAGCTTACAGCTACAAATGCTGTAGAACAATAAAAATACTAGCAAATCATTCTATAATGTGAATATTTCTATTTTCAATGCAAATATCATTAAAAACTTTTCTTTATAAAGAATCAAATAAAGTACAACTCTGCTAATAGCACATTCACACTATGCTATCTGTCCAAAATTCTGTAGCTTACAAACACAACTATTAAAAGTAATTTTAATAAATGTCACTGAAGACACATTCAGGCTTGGTTTAACAGTTTGCACTGGTAAAAATAAGATGTTGTAAACCAAAGAGTTTAGAGACTCTAGATTTTTTTTCTGAAAACTCTTTATAACTCATCAGTATTTGAGGTCCAATGTGTTAAAGAAAAAAATCCCACACCTAACTCAAAACCTAACTTAGACATGAGTCCGGTTTAAAATGGACACATTAAAAAGACAGATATCTCTTTCTGCCACATCCACTTGTTACAATTTTTGGTCACTATCAGTATTTTCCATTCTTCAGAGCCTTGAATGCCAAGTGCTACTTCTCCCTCCCCATTTGATCTATTGCTAGTGTTGGTCTATCTCTGCTCCACCTTCCTCCACTTCTTCACACAGAAGCTGTATTACAGCCTTGCAGGAGAGGGACAGTGATGTGCACCCAAAAGAACTGGTGGAGGAGTAGAAGAAAGGTTGAAAACACTCTTCATTGCTAGATGTTGATTCTAACAGTCAACTTACAACAGAAGTGTGAAACCCTCAACAATTTTTCTGCAGTACTTCTTCAAAATTTACTGGCTACAATATAAGTCTGAAATTTCATGTTTTTCATAAAGTCTCTGTCACTGGAATCAAAATGTTAACAAATACAGTCTAGGCTTATTCTACTTAGAGAAAAAGTCTTGCATTACTGACTGCAGGAAAAAGCCAGAAGGGAAAGAGTAGGAAAATACAAGGTATTAAAGAAAAACTCTAAATGTACTTTAAAAAATAAATTTAACTCTGAATAATTTGCGTGCCAACTAGTGTTGGCATCTATACATCCTGCATCAATTTACCCTGCATTTAAATTCAAGTTCTGCTAATAGTGCAAAACTATTAAGCAGCACTCTTCCGAAAACTTTTGTGGCCAACATCAATATAACTTTTGGCCTCCTTTCTTACCTTGCTCAAATGTGTAAACAGATTCTTGTTATTTTTGCTGCTGTTTATTTCTGGGTATTCACTTAAGAAATTACACGGACTGTGACAGGGCTTGTGCGGCCACTAGGTGTGATGCTGGAAGAAGGTAAAACTGGGCTGCTTGAGCTGCAGACCTCTTGAAGCTGTAATTTTCTGTTGGATAAACTCAGTGGCACAACCACACACAATCACTTAGCTCAACTTAAGCCAAGAGAAGACTAATGTTTTACTTCCTGTACTGGATGGAAATTACTGAAGGAAGTGGCTGGGTGTTCTTTCCAATCCATGCATTAATGTAAGAGTCGTGGGCTTGAGTTTCACAGCTGTTTAAGTGATAAGCTTAGCTGACACAAGCCAAAACAGTATCTCACCTGTGAAACGGTAGTATTCAAAACTGCAGATCCCACACATACTCTTAAAAGTGCTTCAACATTTTCAAACGGAACTACGATTACACTCTCATTTTAATTCTACAAGTCTCAAATTTAACTACTGGTTAAGAAGTCTTGTGGCAGAAAATAAAAAAAGTAGTCTCAAATGTCATGAGTATGTCTAATGTCATGTCCTAGTATGACTAATCAGGATTAACTTAATGTGTTTTCAAATTAATTCAAGACAACAGAACAAGAATAGGTCTTGCCAACAATTCTTAAGAGTAACTCATCTATTCACACAAGCAGTCCATTTTGTTTTAATGAAACTACACATTAAAGTAATACCACTTGCCAAAAAAAACCAAACCACAACGGAGTAAAAAGTCCTAAACTTCCTATTTTTATAAACCTTAACCTTTTAACCTTGGGTAACTGTACTAAGGAAGGGAACTTCTGCTCTGGCAAACAGGAGGAGTGATTCAAGTCTCACATCAGATTGTTTTTCACTCCATCAGCAAATTTAACAGTGACAAAAAAGCACCCTATGAAAATTTCTTTGTATAATGTATTTCTCAGTCGTTTTGGTAAAGCTTATCTAAATATCTACTCCCACAACTAACTAAAAAAAAGGAAATCTGACGTGAATTTTTGAAGGAAGAATCCACAGAATGATAATTCACAACTGAACAATCTTTCAAATCCAACAGTGGGAATCTGTTATTTAAGCAAATGAACTTTGGATACTTGGTAGGCTTTCAGCTCATTACAACAGTGTACATAAACTTAGGATATGACAATTTAGCATTATTACTGGAGTCCAGCAACTCATGTTAGCTGAAAGCTCATCAAGAGTTTGAAGCAACGCATCCAGAAATCACACTTTTAATCAAGAGAATTCAACAACGCCTGAGATGCATGCAGGAGTCTAAATTATTTACATTTCCTACTATCACGGAACAACCGTGAAAACAGAATTAAAGGACTAATATACTAACAACAGTATTTAGTGCATTTTACCTGTCAAGTTTTGGATTATCTTGTCTTTCCCTTTGTTGCTCAAATCGTAGTTTCAGTCCTTTGAATGTCTGCACATAATCTACATCTTCCAGTGCCTTCCAGTAATTTTCAATTACGTGAGCCGTTAAAGATTTTATATCTTCCTATAGGAAGGAACAAACAAAGTGACTTATTTTCATTTGAATGAATTTACTTAAACACAATATAAAGAGTAACTGAGAGATTATTTTTAAACATTCCCTAGGAAGCATCGTATTAATTAGCTTATGCAAAAATGAACATTACGCACACAAGTGTATTCAAAAATCTAGAGCTTCAAATTTTGATCAGTGAAACAGGCATAAAAGCAGCAATTTTCTAGAAAAATCTCCTTCAAAACACATGAACAGAAAGAACCTAAAACTTCCGACATAAAACTATACCAACACCAATTCAAGGTCTTTCCCACTGTAGCTTATAAATATTTTTATACTGATAGATTAACTGATACATGTTGTAATGAGTCAATTAAAAATAATTTACAAGATACAGACTTTAACATTCACATTGTTTCTTTCCTCACTGCAAATAAATTACATGTGCCAAAATAATTATTCAAACAAGAAAGACATTTTCCATCAGAAACTTAATCATCAGGCTTTTCCTTTGTGGCCCCACAGTGCTGGTCAAGGCCCTCTACAAAAGCGTCCCACCCGTTCTGCTATTTCAGTTCACAGTTGTGGCTGCCCAAAGCCACTCGAGACAGCTGAGACTAGCACAGGGCTGCATACTGCAGCAGGAGAATCGCTCCTGTGCACTGTTTGGCTTGCTTAGCACTGCACAGCCCCTGAATACACTGATGAATAAACACCTAAGTTACCATCTACTAAGGACAAGCAAAGCAACATAAATCTTAATACACCAATTTTTTTTTCCTCCTTTTTGGTTACATGCTCAAAGGTCACCTCTTATGAATGGTATTACATCAGCGACAATAAAAGCACACTTTTTTTTTTGTTTACTCTCTTTAAAAACAAACCTGCATTAAAAAAATGACAAAATTTATTGACAGACACCAAGAAGTATTCTGGAAATACAACCTGGATATCTATGTGAAAATGAGGTTAAGAAAATTAAAGATGATTTATTTCCCTACAGCATGAATTGTAAATCAGCACCCAATCGCACAGAGTACTGAAAGACTACAGCAGAGAATTGAGGGCAACCTATATGGATTAACTTTTTTCATAGCTTCAAAACCATTTTAAAATCAACTCTTCCAAGATGATCAGGTCACCTCAGTCTTGAATTACCTTGAGACCCAATTCAAAGGGGTAAGAAGTCATTAGCACAGAAGGTTTCAAAAGGTGACCAAGCTTCTCTTTTTCCTCACCCACTTACTCCTCCATGACTGACTGCACCCTAAGCTTTGCCCCACTCAACACATTTACACTCTGTACAGCATCGTGTCAGAACCTGGATGCAAACAACAGTGAGGAAACTGTAGTGTGTGCAGACAGCCAAGCTGGTATGAATATTTTATGCGACTCCTCACAGAAGGAACTTTGTAGCAGTCCATTAATATAATAAAAAAAAAATTGGTAGGTCTTCTGTATGTTTCCATAGTGTGTTGAATTGACATCCCAGAGCACAGCTAAATTTGATGTTTTTCTAGCAGTAGTTTCAAATAACATTCCTGTCATAACAGGCTCATCCGATCTGCATGACGAAACTTGATTACTGCTGTCTCTACAAATCTGGGTACTGTGAATACACTATCAAGTGGATTTAATTTTCAAGTCATGGTAACGTTTGAACATCAGAAAGAACATGTACTAGTATGTAACAGTCATATAAAAGAAAGTCAATTTAAATACAGTATCATATGGTCCCGACTTGATAGCATAATTGAGGGTACGCAAAAAGAAAAGTCATCTTGAACTACAAGATTAAACAACACAGTCATTATCCTTCAGCATGTAACAGCACTCACCACTCTGATAAATTCAAACATCTCTATTATGGCAGAGTTCATCAGATTATAACGGGAACCATTATTTAGAAATGCTTTGACCACAGGTTCAAACAAAAAGCTTTTCATTATGTAACGGTTGTAGAATTCATCCTTTAGCCCAATTATTTTCCTCTTGAAACGAAGGGCACCTGAAACAGAAGTGTTGTCAAAAGAACTTTTAAATTTAGAAGAAAAGAAATAATCCAGAAATTACTCAGCATTAGTTAGGGCAATTTGTAGCCTCAGTTCTTATACAGCATTATGTGATTAGAATACATTCAGCTATTCTCTGCTTCTCAACAGTCTTGACTATACTGCTGAAGATTACTTATCTGTTTTATCGTAGAGAAATCCCCCATCATAACTGTAACAGCGAAACTACCTCTGCTCACTGAAGAAATAATATACTACTGTTTAACTGATTACTACTAACATCAAGATGTATTTTCAAATTTTTAACTACTTACGATAAAGGTAAAATATGTTCTCAGTAGAAGAATTGGGAAATTTGCTTATCATTTCTATTACTTAAATCTAAGTTCGACTACACTGACTTAAGTCCTATTTGATTAGGATGCAAACTATCTCATTTTAAGATTGGTAAATGGCATTTTATTCAAACACTGAGCATTAACCCCGGCCTGGCCAGAGCCAGGACACATAGTAAAGCAAAGACTTAATTTACATCCAGTTTAAAGCTCTTTCTGAAACTCTGAAGCGTACACAAATACGAGAATGTCCATGCATAAACAGAAAGTAGAGTATCACCTTGCTATAAGGCAGCACATTTTGGCTAGCATCTAGGTGTACATGAAAAAAGATTATTCAAGGGTTCTAAAACCAAACTCAGGTGATTCAGTTACAAAATTAAAAGGTATTTATTGTATGGTACTGCTCAGTCAACTTTAGGCTTTGTATTACTCTATGCACACAGTGGAATCATGGAGAAAAATCTCTTACTTGCCTCCAGAAATATGTCACATTGCTTTGCTACTCCTGTGCTGGGCACGGTCAAGAAACTACCAGAGTTTGAAGAGCGGCACACTGAGCTTCCTTGTGGATTAATGCAGTCAGATAACTGTAGCTCTAACTAAATGCCCCTAGCAATTTCTATTAAAAAAATATCAAAACTTAAAATGGTTCATTTAGGATATTCAATATTAGGATACCATCTTTCCAGTTAACCTCTCCATTGAGATTAAGAAAAATCCTGCTTTTTAGAAAAAAATACATCTATAAATGCAAAACTATTTACTAATACTAGCTGACATATCTCTAATTTGGTATGAGAAACAGAGCAGAATAGTAGAACTTCTGTATTCAGTCACAAATTGTCATGATCTGTGAACAGTTTTCTTCCAGCAGAATGAAGATATGCAACACTTTACATTCACAAAATACTAGTTTATTCCTTAGCTTTCAAACTTACACAATGCCAAGAAAGCATGCTTTGAGGCCATGAGAACGAGTACCCTTCGCAGGATATCTTTGTTAATTATGTAGTTTTTAATGTGATAAGTATGATGCTCTACGCAGAAAGTCAGCAATTCCAGTATTAATGCCAAGAGTTGGGCTGTCTGAAAATCATCTGCAATGAAAACAAACCCAAAATAATTAAATGTATCAGGATATTGTCTTCAGAAACTGACTTCAAATATCCAACTGCAGTCTGGTAAACATTTCCAAGTTCTTGTATATTCCCACAGATAGTTTAGAGAACACACTGGAGGGTATGTTTAGTCTTTAAAACACTGAAAAAAGCCTGTTACGGACTGAGTATTTTCTATTCATACACATATGGCAGGAAATACTCTTAAACTATAGGAACAATTACATTTTGTCTGTCTTAAATCAGTGTTTGAAGGTTCAGAGAGTACAGAATGTAACACTAACACAAGTGGTCAGGCTTATTTAACCAAATCTCATTATGATGTCCACACGTCTATATCATAAGATACTGCCCTATATATAGTACCTTGACTAAGTTTGTACTACAAACGATTAATTAAGACGTTATCATTTTAGCATATACAAAAAAGTAACTCAAATCCTGCTTTTAAGCAGACAAATACACATTAGATTTCATCTTTTTTAAAAGGTAATGCTACCTTTTTAAAAATGTTGCCAGATTGTTGACCATTAAAGAACACTACTATTTTAAACAGTAAAAATCTCACTTCCAATCTATCTGGAAGCCAGCTGAGATAAAACAGATTTAACAAGCCCTTAGAAACCTACACAATACACTTAAAAATTTACAGAATGTTCATGTTATCTTTTATGTACCTCCTTTTACATCCACTTTGGATGTGCTATAATATTAATAAACAAACAGTACTGCTGCTAGTAGACTTCATCACTGATTTCTGCTTTCTTAGTCTGATTTAGAACCAATATCCTCAAATTCAGCACAATACTGTGACAAACACCTTCTCAGGGGCAATTTTGCATCCTCTCTAGTAAGCCCCGTCCTTAAAAAACATTTACATGTGTTTACAGGTCTATGCCACCGAACAGCCTCAGGAGTTACTACAAATTATACAAATATTTCTATTTTTGCTGAAGCAAATGCTTCCTAAATCAGATCTCTCTGCTGAATTTTATACTTATAAATTATTCAAATGACTAAATCATGAATCAACATTTTACTTAAAATTATGTATCATCATCTCAGACTCTCTTTAAGACAGAAAATGTCCTAGGACAGTTACTCTGTTTAAAACACACTGACATTCAACAGCCTTGATGAGCCCCACATCCAGAGTGGCATTACCTTTGCTAGGCTTGTCCTCTGTAGTATTGGCCAATAAAGGAGCTGTCAGAACATGCATACAATGTTTGTAGAAGAACCCCAAGAACTCTGTTTTTTCTGTTTTCTAAAGAATAATAATAAAAAAATTATGTATGTAACATATCACCAAATACTCCACAAAAACCAAACATAATTTCATTTGAAGGTAATTACTCACATTGGCAGTGGCAAGCATATTTTCTGGATCAACTAAAGTACGAAGCAAACCCATGAGTAGCACTGCCCCTCCAAGTTCTGGATCTGTGTCACAAATCATGTGTTCTATAATGAGGTTAATGAGTAATATATCCTAATGAGGGGAAAACAAACAAAGAAAAAGGACAAAAATCACTTCTAATGTTACTCCCTTGCCCCAAATCAGAAATTTTCTTCCAAAAGGATTACTGTCTGGTTAAGAATGGTGTTCGAGCAAAATTTTGCAGAACGAAAAAAACCCCAGACTTAACAGAAAGGAATGAACCTTAGGTGCCAGTGACACCTTTTGGTCAGTGGTTCAGCAGTAAGAAGGTAAGCAGTGGAGAAGAATCTTTCAAAGCAACTAAAAATGGTTCTGAAATTAACAATCTAATCTAGAATTTAGTCTGAATTGAAATTCCAAAGGATAAAAAGTACAGATGCAGATATTTAACAGTATCAAAATTCAACTGATTTCTGGAAGCATTTTCAGAGTACAGACATCTTAATTAGCATTCCCTTTTAGAACACATACCAAGAGTTCTATTTCCACAAACATAAACCATCAAATTTTATAATGCTATTGAACACAATGAGAGTACTTTCACCTAAAAATAATCTCAAAATGTATTTGCAGAAGACAAGAACAACACATAAAAGTAGAAAGTAATATTTACACTTAGGAATCCTTACACTAAAGCTGTTTGGTTATCACTATCCCCCAGAAAAGAGGACAGCCATCATGTTCAAGTGGCTGGAACCACCACCAGTATTCCCTGTCCCAGCTGCCTCTTTCTTCCAGTATGGAAGTAGCAGCACCAGCAGTTTCCTGTTCTTGGCATGTTTTTAGCAGAAAAAACATTTACAGAAAAACCCCCAACATTTAGCACAAGAAAAAACATTTACTCTCTCTTCTATAGAAAAGGCAGCACAATGTTTCTTCTCCACTGAATATCACTTTGAAATACATTTCTTACTAGTAGTTCTGTGCTAGCATTCTGTATCAATCCGCTACAGAGAATCTCTGTAATGTAAACCTCTGTCAAAAAGGGTTCTTAAACACTTAGGACCACAATTCCACTTTCAACATGCATGATAGTAAACTGAACACAAGTTTCTTACAAGTAAATTAAACACACATGTACATGCTAAGATCAAGACTGAAATTTTTACTTCTCATTTTAAGAAGGCCATCATTCAAAAACATTTCGGTTTGCTTATATGACAGCTGATGTTAGCCTAAATGGTGGTTTATGGTAACCTGTTTTTCTCTATACACAATGGAACAAGAACACATAAACAGGCAAACACTCATCTCACCTAACTAACAGAACTTTTAAAAACATGGTAGTTCAGTACCCTGTAACCATCCTGACTATATTCCATACTTAGCCCATACTTATAGCCCCAGAACTAGGGTTCATGTTATTAATAGAGTTGTAAATATAAAACAGTCATTTCAAAAAACATTGCACACATTTCTGGGGACCCTCTACTTACATCATCATTCTGCTGCGCCTCCTGCATGACGAACTCTCGTACCATGGATGGGTTGTATTCAACCAAATATGAGAATATATCAGTGGCTGCACTTCGTACTTGTGCATCATCCATACCCTGGAAAGGTCAAAGAAAATAATTTGTTTCCTTAAAAGAAAAGGCTTAAGCTGAATGAAAACCAGAAAACATTTTCATTCCTACTTACAAGTCATACCTAACTGTTACTAAATCTGTATTCTAAAACTGAATTGACTCTAAGCTCTTCTTCATATATTTGACAACTGTTGGGCAAAATGTTTTTTTTCCCTGCCTTTTGGTCTATTTCCCTATTTTCTTGCTTCACTGCACACCAAGAAGCATGTAAATACAGGAAAGAGAATGAGAAAACATAAATGTAAGAATGCCAGGGCACTTAGCAATGCCATATTGTACATGGTTTTAAAGTTTTACATAATTATTTTAAATGTTGTACATCTCAAGCTAAGACAAATAAAGCAAACACTTCAGAAAACCATGTGACTGAAGTGTGGCATACTTACTTTTAAAAAAAACTTCTCTAGAGATAAACTGTCCTGGCTCTGGCCAGGCCGGGGTTAATGCTCAGGCCCGGGCCAGGTGAGCCGGGCCGGGCCGGCCGCTATTCCACACCACGTGACGTCACGCCCCTATAAAGGGACTGGCCGGGAGGGGCCCGGGGCTGCTCCGGGACGGTCTCGCTGCGGGCTGCGCCTCTGGTCCGTCTGGTCTGTCGGGTCGTCGGTCGGTAAAGTACTGCGTTTGTTATCGCGGTTGTTTACATCCCGGGATAATTATTGCAGCCCTATTGTCATTTCCCCTCTCCCTTTGTCGGCCCATTAAACGGTCGTTATCTCAACTCGAAGCCATTTGCCCTTTTGTTGCCTCATTCTGCCCCGTGTTTTGCTGCCGGGGCGGTGAGCGAGCGGCTGCGTGGGGCTCGGCTGCCGGCTGGGGCCGAACCACGACAAAACAAAATTGTTATCACAAGTAAAATTGAGCTAACTTACCAATATGACTTCTAGTGCTGGCAGTATGCCCATATTTGACAAAGTTTTGAAAAATGCATCTCTATTTTGAGGTTGCAGTGTTTGAGAAAATGCACAAAACTCTTTCAGAAAATTTACCTGAAAAACAGGAATAATATACTAGTTAGTAATTAAAAAAAAAGATGCACGTAGTTAAGATGTAGTAACTGTCCCTTTCATGTATGTTTTACAGATTTCTTACCAATTCCTGTCTTTTCTCCTCATCTGTGGCTTCATCTGTTAGTTGTGCAAACAAGTCTGTCAGAAATTTTTCATCTTCCTACAAAGGCAAAACAATACCATTTGTTTATCTGACAATATCAAAACGCATCCAAGTATAATATGAAGTTCTTCTAAACCATGCCTCCTGCAATTAATAGAACATACGCTTGTGTACTGTAGTTAATCATACCAGTATCAACTTTCTAATTCAATGTTCAAATAAATTAATATGAATCTTGGTTTCAAGCTTTTATCACGTTCAACACCATCCCACCCAACACTTCATTCTGTTACGACGTATCCTGTATTGCCTTTTGGCTGTCCTTTTTCTGTTTTCTACTGCCATTCTCAACATTTTGTCTGTGATGTCTTCTGTAACTTCCCTCCCCCTTGTCACATGCCTATCCCCCTAAACCACACAACAATACCTTTGCTTCAACTGTTTATGTATATTTATAAAAGTGATCTCTCACTCAACCCCCCCACATGTATCTTTGAAACGTTATGAGAGCAGCAGAACTAATGCAAGGGCATGACAAAGGAAGAGCTGCATAACAGCAAGAAGGAGAGGAGATTCTTTCTCCCCAGTGTTGTGAAAAGGGTGCATTCTAGAAACCAAATCAAAGTAACTGTTCCTATTACACAGAGCTTTTATTGGGCATTCTGGTTGGGAGCAATCAAAACCAATTACATTATTTTTCATGCTGCTGTACCTTAGCAAAACTACGAACAGCAGCCAACATGTTACAAACAAGTATTTAGACTGAAAGAAGCAGCAACGCTTAGCTTCCCGTGACCTTTACAATCCTAACAACTAGAAGATCATTAAAACAGAAATAAACCTTCCCCTATCCATTCCCCAATATTATACAGCAATAAGACAGCACATGCTAGAAAAAGATATCTACACATCAGATACTAACAGATTTTTTCAAAAAGCTGCTAGAGTGTTGTTTCTCCTGAAATCAGTACCACCATGTGCAACATCTCTCCATCCCAAAACCACAGTGCTAGAAACCCAAGCTGCCTTGTTTATGTTTACACAGCACAAAGCAGAACTATGGAAGTATTTCATATACATCCACATACACCTTCTTACACTGAAAATTAGCTAGGTACCTCATCCCGGCTCACTTTGCATCATTGCTGAGAAAATGAGTACCTCAATTCCAACAGCACACAAGGCTAATGCAGTTATAATGCTGTCACAGCCCAATCCAATCTCTACGTGGGACTGCACAACACGGCTAAACCCAAAATAGGTTGGCAGGAGCTACTACCTTACAAGGCATTTCACGACACTATAAGGTAAACCTCGCATTTAGGATACGCCACACAATCCCTCTGTGCTGTGCTTCTAACCTGACGCAACAGTCCAGTGATAATGAAGAAAGAATGATTTCTGGACACAATTTCAGGTACTATTTCTGTGACTGCTTCAAAATCGAAACAAAAAGAGATAGGAAAGGCCTCCTTTGAAGTCCACTGAAATTCACTGTGGAGGATCAAGCACTGGAAATGTAAGTTTTGATGGTCAGATTTCAACAGTCAAGCATATTACAGCTATTAAGGTCTTTGATTCCAAGAAACATAACTTAAGCTGTTACGAAAGAATACAATGATGTTTGTGTACCTGCTCTCCAGCTCTTATATGGCTTGGTAAAGTTTTCTGTTCTAGTACTTGTTAGACATTGCAGGTAACACAACTAACCCACAGTAGAGACACGGATATACCTGTTTACTGAAATAAAAACCCCAAAATCCATAAAATCCAGATCTTTTGAAGAACATGCAAGTTATTCTCCATGATTAGCAATGCATTTAAGAAATGTAAAACTAATCTATCAAAACTTTTGAGAAGATGCATGCTTATCCCCAACTTGAAAGTGTAACCCCTGTTTCCATTCTTACTGTGAAATGAACTTTTCACCTCCTTTGTAATACCTGACCGTAAGTGCAAGTCAATACCACAGAAATACCTCAGAACTATCACTGAGAAAAAAATAATGGAAATGTCAGTGTTTAGCTATGTCACAGAGTCATGATTAGTGTGCTTCTGTATAAAAAAGGTACACTATTATGCCAAGTATCAAATTGGGTTTTTTAAGTAACGAAGTGGAAAGAGAGGAGGAGCCCCTGCACTGCTGGTGACATGTGGCTCTCCTTTCTGAGCCAGTGCAGAGCCCCAGAGGCAGAGCTGG
Organism: Psophia crepitans; assembly: GCA_013399095.1. Classification (NCBI taxonomy): domain Eukaryota; kingdom Metazoa; phylum Chordata; class Aves; order Gruiformes; family Psophiidae; genus Psophia; species Psophia crepitans. The sequence continues at coordinate 208,247 of VWZZ01006764.1, forward strand.
GGGGGGAAGCTGCACCTCCCACACTACACAACAGAGCCCGGCCGGCAAGCCCTTGCCGGGCAGGAAGGCATGGGCAGGATGGCAGCTCCGCTCTCCTACAGATTCCACTGCACCTCTGCCCGGTTAAAGATGTGGCCATCTGCAGGGGAGGCCAACCCACTCACCTTGTTACTTGTGAACATTTGGGACTTGTAGATGGGACTTCCTAACATTGGGAAGTGACAAAGACTTCAATACTGACAATGTTTCAGGAAGAATTTGCAGAAGTTCAGTATGTAACCATTTTTCAATCCTCCACATATATACTATAATAAAGTTTTACAATTCTGTATTAAATATAATATTGAAACATTTTTCACACCACCTCCTCTCCCCAAACTGCGTAAAATACATTGTATTTTTAAATTAATAGGATTATCTGAAAGCTGTATGCCTGAGAACAACCATGATCTATTTAAAAATCAGAGGAATTAAGATGGTTCTGAGTGATTCAAACCATCCCACCCTTACATGGATAATATGCCGTAAATGGCAGTTATTCCAAGAAAATCAAAACAACTTATTACTAACTTGCCAGTTCGGTCTTAACCCTGAAATGCGTTTTAGGCACTGTCTCATTGCAAATGCTTAATGAACAAAAGGTAGCCAGGTTGTTATTGATGGGAAAAATACCAAGCCTCTCACATTTATAGAGAAATAGTGATTGCAACGAACATTCTAAATACAAGACTCTCTCTCCCTAGCTGTAAAATTGCTGACAAGGGCAGTATATCTAGAGACACATTCCTTCCAGAATCTATGGAAATTCGCAGTCTGAGAGCAGAGTTCACCTATTTTAGAAGTCACAAAGCACCAACACCAAATGCTGGAATTACACAAGCTTAAGTGTTTTCTGGCTTGTTTTTTTCCCAACTTGCAAAATTCCCCCCAAATATGCCTGTGAAGTGAACACAGTGCAAATGGGTAATTCTTTGCAGTATCTGGCCTCTTCATGCAGACAAGTACCAAAACCCACTTGGATCCATCTTAGAAGCTGAATGTCACAACTGTTTTCCAAAAAACCAAAAGTGCAAATGATATTTTACAAGGTAATTGTAGAATCTAGCTATTTTCTCCATCCACAGAAATAATTAATGTGCAGTACATAAACTACACATACACCAAACACTAAGTATATTCTATGTTTTTGCAAGATCTAAGTAGATGCCCCTAGGATTTAATACCTTTCAAAGTTCATGAAGATAAAATTAAGCCAGGCCATCTACTCACTCAATCATTTATGACTTTAAAAACAAGAAAACCCACAAACAAAGTAGGATCACAAAAAAGACACTATTTACATTTGTGATTCAGCTTTCAAAGCAGCCCTTCTCCTCCCAGAAGGCACTTAAAAAAAGCATTCTTCAAAAGCAGGCCTCTCTTAAAATTTAATTAACTTCCAGTTATCAGATACTTCATGTGTGTGATTACAGATAAATGATGAAACGCACTCCTTTCTCAAAAAAAAAATAAAAATCCAAGAAACTCAATGACACCTAAAGCTAGAAGAAGAGTACACTTTCCATCCTATTTTCCATCTCCATGTTCATTTTAGACAGAAATAATATTTCAGCCCAGGAAGTGGAAATTTCATAAAATGTTACCAGCAAACAGAGAATCCCAGCTTCAAACATGCATTCCTTCCTGCTACCTCACCAGATTTCCTAGTTTTAAATGTTTCAATCTCCTTGATCTCAGACTGCCTTCCCACACATGCCTTCACTGGCTATCAATAAGCTATTTCTACTCAACACACTGAAACAGCAGTGCAATCCATCTGATCACACCTGGAGTTTCTGTACACACTGAAAATCATTTTCTACAATGAAATGCTAATCTCAGAAATCATTAGCATGCACCACTTGCAAACTTCTAAGTGATTTCCCCCAGAAAATGGCATCCTTTTATACTTTACTGCAAGATAAATTTTGCTAAAAGTACATCTCCAGAGTTATTCCTGAGCCAACTACTGCAAACAGTAGACCAGCAGGAGATATTCCAATTGTAATATATTTGGGCAAAACTACTGACACGCACTGATACAATTCTTCCTGTAAAACAACTACAGATCATTACATTTACATCCATGGGGTTCTGGTAAGAGTAACTATCTGTTAGACCACTTTTTAAAAAATTAAAAACATCCTATTGTTATATATAAATCCAGTAAAATATACAGACATACCTAAATGCCTACAATTGTTTAGTTATTGAAAACGGGAATAAGGATTACCAGTAATATGATTTCTGTATTTAAAAAAGTTGATTTACCAGTACAGTAATGCCATGTGATCACTGCTCTACTGGGCACATAGATTATTTTAACATATATCTAGTTCTCCCCTTCCCCTGTCCGCTTTCCTGAAAATAAAAGACTCTGAAGTCTAAATGCATGTACTCAAAAGTAATCCTAACAATATTCCGTATTCTGAAAGATAGAAACACCACAGCATCTTGCTGGCAAAAAGAACACGCCAATGAGAAAGGGGGGAGAGAACGGGAGGAAACAGTGTTTGCTCACTCTATGGCGCAGTTTTGCAAGTTTTTGGTTTTTAAGAACTAGTTCATAATACAAAGGGAAAAAACTGGTGGCCTCCAGTGTGAACATTAGTGTATGTTTTTAAAATTGCAAAAGAGCGTCATATAAAGTAAGAAACACCACTTACCTGTCCCACCCCCACTCTCAAAGTTTGGCGAACTCCATGTTTCAGCAAGGTTTCTTGGTGGCTATGACATCTCAAGACTAGAACAGGCTGGAGCCCAAGCAGTAAGAGCATATTAGGAGGGGCTGTAATTGGAAAAAAATGTTATATACCTCTTTCGTCTCTTACGTACAGCGAATCATAAAACCTGTAATTGAGTAGGTTTCCACAGCAGTTGATTCTGTAGATTGGAAATACTGGTATTGTGGGTTTATCATCCATCATGACCAAGAGTATCTAGTTTAGTGACATCTTGATTAGTTACTTGAAAGGACAGATCTTAGACAATTAAATCACAAATAAACTAATCTCTATTTCTCAGAAAAGCCCATCAAGTGTACACATTTTTATAAAGATTATGGGAAAGTTAACCTTAATAAAGAAGGAGAAAGGAATACAGTTCATAACCCTAAGTGCCTAAAGTTACCTATTCTTTATTTTTAGTTTTACCTCAGAATGGGCAAAGAAAGCAAATTATGGAAGTAGGTATCTTCCATGACTACAGATTTATTTTTTTTTTAAGATGCCCCAAATCTCCCCAAATAAAGCCAGAATTTTTAAGAATCATCATATTCTTATTTACAGAATTCACTAGTAATAATTGAAAACCTGACCTTAATGGTCAGTAACCTTTGATGACCTCAAATGTCCTATCTTGCCATCAAATACCTTAAATAAGACACAGTGGTAATTGTGAGTAGTCACCTGGCCTATCAAAAAGCATAAGGCACAATCTGACCAGCATCTCGCACAAACTTCTGTTACTTTTCTGTCACTAAGGTATGGCTGAACTAATTTGAGATGAGGGTACTGCAAAGTGCTTGACATGAAAAGGGCTCTTTAGAGCTCATCCTTTTCTCATGTTGGAGGTAACAGTTTTTCTTCTCCTTTCCTTCACAGTGAGAGAGAAACAAACAGAATAGAAAACAACTCAGTTGCACACACAACAGTTACAGTACGTCGCAGGTTACCAGCTGCTCAGCAAGTTTACTTATAACCTGAGAAGCAAAATTTCATAAAACAATAGCTCTTTTGTCACACCTCAGTGGTCCAGGAGACACAACCTGAAGTCAACAGCAGAAGCATAACCTCTATTATGCATCAACTAAGAACTTTGGACTTATCCATGACTCCCAATAAACCACCATGAAGAATCCCAGAAACTCTTCAATTAATAATAACTTATAAAAGTAACAGCTTCTTCAGTACACACGTAAAGTTAGTGAGCACCAGGATCTCTTCAAATACAGAATGCCAGGAAATCCAATTACAGACAACTTTTAATTTTTCATGAAATAACACCCCACCCTCCCACCAAAGGACTGTGATACAACCAGCTACAGAAATGCACATTAAACCATACACTAGTGGAAGAAATTCCTTAAGAATTAGTTATAAAAGTGGAATGAACAAAAGCAGTCTTTTAATTTTGTTCTCAGAACATGATTTATTCTGCCACAAGACATGTGAAGGAACAGTATCATACATTTTATATGTGGACTGTGGGAATCGGGGTAGAGAAAGTAAAGGGGAGAATGAAACTTTAGGGGGCAGAGATAACAGAAAAGTGCAACCTGCCATATTGCTCTAGAAATGAATTAATAAATAAATGCCAGGTAAGTAGGTTTAAACCTTGTCTTAGACCTACACTGTGAGAACCTGAAAAATCAATCAATCAATCAAGCCTTTTAATCTCTTACAAATGCAACAGGGATACCGTTTGTGATAGCCTCTTTTAATCCCCTCAAACCCAAGAATTTATCATCGTCAAATAATTGCCATCATTCTTATTTCTAAACTCAGGGAGCTCCACCTCAACGCTGTAGAGCTCTTCTGTGAAAGGACTAGGAAATGCAGTATAGCACAGGATCTATTTTCTTCCTTGTGTGCTACCACTCCTGACTCCTCAAAGCTGTAGAAAGCACTTGAACAATTTGAAACATGTATTGAACTTCAAAAATTATGCAATACTAGTTCTTCTGGCTCCACTGCACACAGACTATACTTTATTCTCAACCATAGGGTGGTGAAGTACTGGCACAGGTTACCCAGAGAAGCTGTGGATGCCCCACTTCCTGGAAGTGTTTAAGGCCAGACTGGATGGGGCTTTGGGCAACCTGGTCTAGTGCAGGATGTCCCTGCCCATGGCAGGGGGGTTGGAACTAGATGATCTTTGAGGTCCCTTCCAACCCAAACCATTCTGTGTTTCTATTCTAGACAAGAGCAACAAAAGTACAGATAAGGTTCAGAAACCTGTGGTCACACAACAAATCAAAATCAGATCTGAGCCTCTATTCCGACTGTAAACTGCAACTAACAAGTTTCACAACCACACTAAACCTTGATATTCTACCCCAAGCTTACCCCATATGCATTAACATAACACACGTTGTAAGGGATAGAAAAAAGGAAACTAATCAGCCACTAATCCTCAATCAAGTCACCTCAGGATTTCTGGCAAACATGCCCTTAATGACTTTTGCAGGATCAGGTCCCCTTTCTCCTTGCCCAGTTTCCTTTTCAAAGTTCAAGATCCCTCTCAAAATCAGTCACTGACACCAAGACTCCTGAATAATTCTTCCCCTCTCCTCCTCAAGCCAACATGTATCATCCTCAGGACTTCGCTTTTAGCAACCTTTGCAAAGAGGTCAAGATATTTTCGAGACACTAGTCATACTGTATATGCAAACTGAAACTCCTTAACTGACTCTTTTTCAGCACACACAAAGTCAGGCTGTAAGCTTTCTCAAACTGGCCATTCCAAAATGTTAAGGCCTTTGGACTGTTTCAGACACGCATTTGTGACGTTGTTTATCAAGGACACACACAGAGACATAAATAGTTTGGTTCAGTTGGTGGGGTCCAGTACTACTGAAGATGCCTCAGGTGTTCCACCAGGCTTCCAGTGGCTGCTCCAGTAATTGGTGGTCCATCCACAAGGCACATGTCTCAGCTCAGCTCCTATGCCTGGGTGATGTCCTACCCATCTGGACGCTTATCAAATACTCCATGTGTGGAGTATTAAAGCTCCAAGAGAGTGGATTAAATAACATCAGTATTCTGATCAACTGAGTGTGGTGGATGGAAAGTTGGGAGGCCTAATTTTGACAACGATTTGCTGTATGAGCTTGCAAAAGGCATTTTTCCTCTCCTTTGCTGTATTTTCCCTGGAATTAGACAGGGTCCATTCTGAGATTCAGTGGAAGGTAAGTATGATTAAGGTAATCAGTAGCATCTAGTACTTTGTCCATTTCTCCAGATCAGACAGCCCCTACAAAGACAGTGGCTATTCATTTATTAAACAGTAGGGGAATTAAGATAATGATAATTCATTTATACATACCAAAATACACGTGCTATTAACACTTTGATGAGTTAGTTGAAAGCTTTAGGAAGAGATGTGCCACCTACTTCTACACAGCTCAGGAAGTGCATGGGTTGGTACAGAATACTTAAGACGTGTAGGTCAGATATCTAAAGCATCATATAATCTCTTTACATTTGCAGTAAGACATATTTCACAAAAAACTGGGAATTCCAAGCAGTATTATTTATGGGTTTATAAAACAGACTCAGAAAACATTCAAGCACCTAAGGCAACGCTATGTTCTGAACCTGTACTTTCCAAACAACTGATTTAATTTACTTCAAAATTAGAAACAGTTATATCCTGGTATGAGATTATATTTGTGAAATTTGGGTTAAGTAATTCGATTTTTTTTTTGTCATGGTAACACGACAAAAATTATCCTTAACGGTAGTGCCTAGAAAGTCCCAAAATACAGAACAAAAAACTCTAACAAAATCAACCCTTCAAAATACAAACAACCCTATTCATTCCAAACAACCTAATTCAGGATTCTGCATATGTTTGCTCCATTTAAATCACTTACAGAGAATCTAGTCCAAAATCTAAAATTTAAGAACATACATTTAACAGCTCAGTACTCAAATCCACACTATTTCTGTCATACTTCAAAATGACTTTCAGAATCGGAGAAGTGAAAGTTCCATCGAAGCACCTCAATCTTTTAAAGAAAAATTATCCAAGTGCAAATAGACAGATTATGAATTTCTGAAACTTACCTGTAACATACCAACAATTTCCACTTTATTAAAAAAGATGAAAGAATGAAGTGTTGATAGCATATTTTCCTCAAAAACTGAGGGAGTGGGTAGGACCATATCTTGAATATACTGTACTCTGTATGTCTGATGTATTTTTTGCTTCAACTCTGGATCAGATATAGGAATCACCTCTTTAAATTTTGCTGTTTTAGTCAGAAATTCCCTGTGTTTCCGTGACTGCGATAAAGACGGATCATATTCTAGGCATCCAATTACGTCCATTATACATTCCTCAGAAAACATGACTTCAAAAAGTGCAGTTCTGTTCAAAAGAAAAATTCCCTTGATAATTTCATATAAGTGGTGTAGTCCTTCAATGTTCTCCAAGTCTTCGCACACATGAAAAATTTCTAAGAGCTTCTTAATATAGCCCTCATTTTCCAGTGCTAGCGCGAGTTTTTCACGACGTAATGGTGAAGGCAGTGAAGATGCCACGAGTTCTGCAATTTCTTCTAGTCGACTTAATTCACAAGATGGCAATTCCAGACCTGGTGATGACATATCATCAAAACGTTCTTCCTCAGATTCATCGACAAGGTCCTGAGTAATATCAACAGAAGGGTCTTTGCCTTGAACCTACAAAATAAGATGTGTCAAAAAAAGTGGAGTTTAATATTTACCGCTACTTGAACGCTTTTTAAAAACTGTTTCAAATGTCACACGCTTTTTCTTTGTGTGGCCAAAATAGAAGTGCAAATGTAAGTTTGACATTGAGTACTGCTGGTTTGGAAAATAAGAGATAATGAAAAGATTTCTTCAAACAGAAGGTTTTACAAAATTATTTCTACGTTAAGTATTTAATCCTATTTATTTTCTATAAAAAGGAGGAAGAATAAAGAAAAAAAAGCTGTATTTTCCAAGTACTTCAAATAAAAAAGGAAATTCAACATTACTTGTACGGATGATAACTTTTTAATAGACTACTGAACTAAACTATTTGTTGTCAGTCTTTATTCTCTGCAGACAGACTTTCAAATGCAAACCAGTATTACAGTATTGCAGTGATAACTTTAAAAATTTATCTATAGGCTATTTAACTGCTCTTGATGCTCTTCAAAGCTTCTGCTACCTCAAACAGAGGAGAGAGGCCAGTCTTGTTAATTCAATTGTTGTTTTCAGTTCTGGAGAGCTGCAAGTCAAAATCTGTTACCGTGCATTTTCCAAATACTCAGTAGAGGCACAGAATCTCCTCTTAAGAGCAGAAAATCCCAAACCAACATTAACAAAAGAGTAGTAGAAATCTGGAGCTTCAGAAAAAAAAGGTGCAGGATTTGCAAAGATCTCTCTAGAGATATGGCGAGGAAACTGCAGAAAGTATGAATTAGTGGAAATAAACAGAGGTAGATGCTTGGGTACCAGAGTGTTTCAGCTTTAATGACATATTAATTGCAGTGTCTACTTGGAGTCTGATATGTCAAACACAGAAAGGTACTGCTGTGTAGAATGGTAGGAGGTACTGCTCTCTTTAATCCTGAAAATCAGCAAAAAGAATCTGGGAGAAATAATTCTTCATAGATAACAGCAGGCCTATACTTAGATTAAAATCCAGAACGCTGTTAAAACCCACATACTATTCTGCTTATACATCAGCAACCACTTCCAGTATAAGTGGTATCAAAGTTTTCCTTTTAGAAGAAGCTTTTACTGACGGAGGAAGCTTAAGATCTTTAAAGTACACTAGACACAAATACAATAGGATGGCCTCAAAACAGGATGTAAAGACACCGGTTTCTTATAAAAATATTAGATCTTTACATGTGGCTGAGGAAGCCGGGCTTCTTATCTGGGTGTTTCCCCACGAACACAGTTTCCCCTTTCCACCCATTTTGTTTCTGTCCCCAACTTTTGGTCCTTTGACTGCTAAAGTTTCTGGAAATGTTTCTGTACTTATTTACATAAGTGGTAAACTGTTGAAAAGACTCACTCCTAAAAAAAAGGAGTGATATATACACATGCAATTACGAAACCAGATTTCTTTCGCTTCATTTCTGAAATCAGTGAGAACTCCAAAAGACAGAGTGGAGAGAGCTAGGTGTTTAAGAGTAGAAAGAGAGAGTGTATAGCAAGAATTAGACAAATTTAGATAAATGCCACCTAACGTAACACAGAAATTAAGAAAAGTTGTAATGATTTGAATGGAAGAAAAAGACCAAACAAGAACTGGCAAACTGAACTAACATCAGTGCATATGTTGACTAAACTCTTTTGGGTATTTGTCAATAGTTAATACCTGACCAAATGCTATTCAGAAACAATACTGATTCAGTGACTATATAGTCATCCAGATGCAGCGGTAAAACAAAACGACTTAATTAGCACATATTAAAATATATACATGATACACAGAAATGGTTTAATTTCTTTAAACTGTACGAATTGTAGCTTTGAGGTGATAATACAGGGATAGAGCTATCTCCTACTTCAACTATCAGCTCAATCTTTCACACCCTGACAATCAACAGAAACATACTGTCACATTTACATGGAAAAAAGTTCTGTTGAGAAAGTCAGTATTCCCCTCACCTGAAACAGAAGAATGAGATAAGAGAAAGAGAAGAATGAGAAATGCAGAAAGAGATATATGAATAAAGATATGGTTAAATCCAAGAAAAATACATAATCACATACATTATTCTCTCTACAATAAAACTTTGGACAGGTAACCTATTCCCTTCTGACCAATGTGGAAAAAGTTAATTATGAAATTAATTGTAATGAAACTTTTTAAGCACTCATTTTGAGCTAAAATAATAGAGCTAACAAGTTACCTTAAGCAAAAAGACCACCTGAAAATGCTCTAAAAAACTTCCCAAACACAGTTTAAGTACATATAAAATCTATAGACAAAGTTTTCAAACGCAAACATGTAAAACCTCGGGGAGGTGGCTTAGATGACAGTTTTTACTTTGACTGTGTTCAGATTCGCCTCTTAGAACAGCCTAAAAATGGTGAAGGCAAACATTAAGATAATTTAGGTGTCTCAATGCTTTATTTATCAACCTTACCTGACATATTTTTTCCCATATTTCATCACATCCTGCTTTTTCTTGAAAGCTAAGTGCCAAATCATAATTTTCAGCTTCAGACCACACAATCAAGGTATCCTTTAAAGAGAGGAAGAATATTTTCAGGCAATGTATTTCAGATTTTACAAACAGAGATAGTGTTTAAAGAATAAAATTTTAAAATAAACACAGCTTGACACCTAATTATGACAGGACAATATTACAATACAAATGTAATCATCATACTTCGTAGGATTTTATACATTCTGAGGTTCTTAGGATTAAAAACATTTCTGCATAAATCAGAATAAGAAAGTTCCAGAAAGATACTGAAAGTTTTAGTTCTTAATTCACGTGACCATAATGTTGTATGTCTCAAAAAGGTTGATCTAGAATATGCACGTCTACCTCAATGCATCCTCTGATAAAATATGGTAACAAAAGCAACAGGGTTTGTTGTTGGTGGTTTTTTCCTAAATCTGTTTCAAATGGACCACTTAAACTCACACATCTTTTGTAGGACCAAAGTTACAATAATTTTTTTTCATTTTTATAGGCCCCAGAAGACAATGTGCTAAAGCACAGAACAGCTGCTTAAAAAGCAGCCCCAAGACGTCTACCAACTTTAAGCAAGAACAGAAACTTGAATACGCACACAGTTAACTGCCTAAGAGTATCCACACCCATTATGCTGAAGTACGCACATCGTTATTACTCATTCCAAACTACAATTCTGAAAGTTTGATTTGCCGTAAATTTCTAGAAGTTAGTTGAAACCGTGCTTCGCTGTGTCTACTACTCAGACACTTAAGCTCTCATCTACTTACTAGAATAGCTCAAGAGTTTATCAGAGCCCTCATATTGCATGGAAAAACAACAGATGGAAGTGGAAGCTGATGCTGCAAACAGCAATATCACACACTAAGATATTTGATGCAGTAGTTTACAGGGAGTCTACTAAATAACTGTTAGAATAAAAAAACACGAAAGAGAAGAAAATATAATCTGCATTATTTACATATTGAATCAAGTCTTTTCCTATAACAGCTAGCTGAAATATAGCCACATTAAATAACACAGTTCCATGAAACTGCATTATTTCAGTTAAATGCTAAAACATGCATTTACTCACTAGGACAAGACACATGAGAATTTTTCTAGTTATATTTCAATGCGAGCCATAAAATATTTTGCTTCATTAAGTATAGATTTTGCTTATAGTGATTATTCCTAAAGTAATTAATTTTAAATAGTTGTGAAAGCACTAGAAGTTGCCAGACATTTTATAAAGTTTGAGGGGGTTTATGAATTATGCTTAATTTATTTCAAATATTAAAATGAACATTGAGGACAGAGAAACATTAGATTTAGATTTTGATATACACTTACTAGAAAACTCTTTAAATGAAACTATAATCTAGATAGCATGATCAGTTAGCTCCATTAGGCTTCAGTCAAGCAATACAATATAATCAATTTGCCATTACCAGAGCAGCTATACTGCTTCAGAGGCACTAACGGCTTTACCTTGCAAATGGCAAATAGTTTACCTTTTCCTTTTCCAAAGGGTTGAGGAAGAGGTGGTACACAGAAGAAAGGGATTTAGGAAGACCACCTCCAAAATACAAAAGGAAGAAGAAAGTCACAATTAATAGTTTATTCTCTACAAGACAGGTCACAGTGCAAATACTCTGGTAATAACAGATTGACAGCACCTAGTACTGCTCACTCCTGTAGAGTAAGAAAGTAACAGTTTACAAAAATTTAGAAAGGGATTTTTTTTTTGCCATCTTTTAAAAACAGTATGTACACTACTGCAGTATTCATTGTATGTATCAGGTTCAAACTCTAATACATTAATCTCTACAATTAGTATTCATACTGCAGTAATTTTCAAGGTCACCGTCTCATCAGCTTCCCACTGAGCAGCACTTACTTCATTAAAAAACACAAACAACCTAACACTAAATCTTAAGTAGACACTAGCAGAACTTACAACATTTCTTCTGAATTCCATTTCAGTGAAAGTTGTTAGATTTCTAAGCAAGCCATTTCCAAAAGAAGATCAAAACATATCTTCTTCTCTATAAAGGACATGACTAACAACAAGGGAAATGACTAAAAGAACACAAATAAGGACAGTGTTATTTACATTAACTGTGGTAAATTGAGTAATCAAAAGCTGGGTCTCTGAATAAAATCCAGCACTGGACCAAGCCAAGTCTATCTGTATTTTTCCTCTGGGGAGAGGAGGAATGGAGGGAGGCAGGCAGATACAGGAAAAATGAAAGGGAAGACACAAAGGTAAAGCTGGTTTTGAAAACTATAGTCACAGATATACAGAGGTGTATTTGTCCATAACAGAGCAACTGTTCTTGCTAAAAAAGATTGTCTACTATCATACATGAAAGTTCAGAGTGTATTTTTTCACTGCTACACATTCTGATTTAAATTGTTTCTTCTTTGGAAAACAAAACAAAAACTGCTGAAAAATTATTTGAGCTGCAGAACAACAATCTTCAGGTTTGATTTATTAACATCAGAAAAGTATTTTCCAATTTCTGAGATTAACAGTTTCAAGTTATTATTTATCTGTTATCTTACCACACAAGGATTTCGTAGCATAGACTCCTATCAGTGTCTCAAAAGGACTCTATCAATTGGTACTCTCTGGATCTTTTGTAAGAAAGTATTTGTTTGTACACAATTGCTTGGCTCAAAGGGCTTTTAAAAAGAGAACATGAAACAAAGTGAGAAAAGCACTTCACTTTGTTGCATAATACACAGTTCAGTCAAAGTTTAAATTCACTGTTAAATGCAGACAGTTATTAACATAGTTTCATTTTCTTAATCCTACAAAGCTTCTAATCATCAAAAAGAGCAGCAGTACAAGATGTACATGTGGGGAGAAGTGACTGAAGGAAATCCTAAATGTATTTAAAGATAAAATAACATCAATAAAAGTCTAGTTTCTACTTCTTTTATTTAAAGAAATCTTTATATGTTTGATCTTAAGTCTTCTCAAGCGTAATTTGATTCCACTAACTACTGCATGGACTAGGACTACCCATCGCTTTCAAATGCCAAACACTGTTTCTTGCAACTTCAAAAAGCAACTGAATTGTTTTAAGACTGCCTCCTCCATCCCAAAAGAAAACAGGAGTATGAATAAATACACTTATAAGTAGCTATTGGTTAGAGAGGTAAGGAGAGGAGTCTTGCATATTACTTCTCCATGAGCGTAAATCTACGATTCATAAAAGCAGTTCTGGCTCAGAACCATATCCTTGTTTTACATTACGTACAAAATGTTAGTCTCTGGATAAGGAACTGGATGGGATGACTAAAACAAACATCTAGAATTTGTTCTTATCTAGCCTGTTGTTAAGCACAATTAAAATGTGAACTGCACTATTAAACCATGGAAACATTGTGTGAACCGAGTCAGTAACACGGACAAGTGTTTTATCATTGAAGGTTTTTATACTCGGACGTTCTGCAAGAATCCTATCATTCTAGCTCCTCACACTTTGCAAGATCTTTTTTTAAATAGGATGATAGTCAGGAAACTACTTATGCAGAGCTCATGATCTTATTTCAAGTTTAAAAATCATTTGCTGCTTTGTAAAAAGTATTTTGACGATAGTGTCAGTTGGATATGTCATTGCTACCTTAGGCCATACAAAATTTGCTGTCTCCCCAAGACCATTTATATAAATCTCTCTTCATTCACATTATTGTTCACTACAACTGCTCAGATAGAATCAAAACTTCGAAATTTTAAGCAAAAATTCTGAGCATGGTCTCTTTTTAGAAGATCTATGTATTTAACATTCAGATGAAGAGGTATTTATCATTTCTTCCAATGGAGGTTAACTTTTTGCATTCTTATCCTTATAAAGTTACAGCCTGAGGCAAAACTTCTCCAGAATACAGTCGGGCATTTCTCTGCTGCTTGTCTCACTGGTGGCAGCATCAAGCCCACATGGAGCAATTTCTAGTTAGTTAAGAGGTTTTCGAGGAGGCACTACTGTGTGCTACAGCTTTATCTGAGACTTCACTCCTAAGAACCTAACCTTCGAAAGTACTATTGCAATAGTTTAAGCCAGCAAGCAGTGGCAATTGTACTTAGATGGACAGGGCTTAGATTCTACCACATGAATTCTCCTCACTTTTTGGAATGATTGCCAAAAGGCTTACTTTGCGTAACAGAAAGGTTGTTGAGTACACACTATCCGTCTCAAGCTCTTGGCATAACACTCACCAGAAGTCATGCTTTTATTAGACATTAATTCAATTTTATTTAACTATTAGCAAGCTGATTAGCAGGTGTGTTGTACAGCATTCATACAATCTGTGAAGCAAGCCCTGGGATTTCATAAAGATGAATTTCAGAGCAACTAGTACTCAGCATTTGATTTCTGCTGTAAAATTGATCGAAGATTTCTTCCCTAGTGCAATAAATTTCAGAAAACTGTTATTGTTTGACAATGCCTTCTCACTGGTGTTCAGGTTCAGGGAGAATACAAGTCTTCTCTGTAGCTCCAAAACATTCACTTCGCATCCCTATGAGATTTAGGCTACCCTCAAAAAGTACTGATCCCCTAAATTAGATAGGTCTTTCACAAATTCTTGCATTCTAAAAAGCAAATTAATCTCTTCCTACACCTTCCTGGCCCCCAACAGAAGTTCGACAGAGGAAGGTTGTTTCTTCCCCTCTTGGACTGCCTGATTGCTAGTCCTCCTCATCTAAGCCCTCACATTGTTTAGTTACAGACACTTCCCTGGACATGCCAAGCCACCTTTCAGCATCTTGCTAGCTAATTATTTACAATCAAAAGTACAGTTTCATAAGCAGCTTTCCGCTTATGACAAATGACTGGCACTACCCAAGGTTTTTAAGTTAAATATAGTTATCATGGTCGGTTGCAGCAGAAGCTTGAAGCTAAAAACCCCCAACACCCCAGTAACATAATATAAAGTTCCAGTTTTGCATTTGGGTTTGTGCATTTGTTCACCTACAACCTGGATATCTGGATGCGCTAACAAGTTATCCCAAGAACTGGAATAACATATCAACAGCACACTCGGTCTTTTGGCAGAATGTATTCTGTTAGCTTCTACAAAAGCTCATAATCATACAGGACTTTTCAGTCAGCCATTTCATAGCTGCATTCCCATGAATCACATGGAATAAAATCAGTTTATTAGGTCTATAACAGAACCTTGACTCACTGGCCTAGTGATCATACCCAGAAACAGCACAAAAATTAGATTTCACAGAAAAACATGCATGAAGATAAAAGAACATGTGATCATTTAAGACAGATGAACCAATCCACCCCAAAACCAACAGTGGTCACTCTCCTTGTTTCTCCCCTCACCCCACAAAACCACACACTTTTCCTTACTGTCTTGGCTACAATAGGCAAAGTTTTATTTTAACAGTTTCATCGTTGGCTTGCTTGTCCTGACAGCAAGGACAGGAAGTTCATCTTCTCTGAGCATTCTGCCCGCAGCTTTTTGGATCTTTTCAAAATTTAGCTTTGTTATTAATGTCTGCTCTCCATCATTCAAGGATAACCACCTTTGAGCTACATAGATGGTACTCCAGATGAATTTAAGCTTTGTATTCTTGTGAGGAACTGAAAAAGGGACTGCAAAAGCAGAGGACATCAAACACTGAAGTTTCTAGTGCAGAAGCAAGCTGGAAGCAACTCAAGTCTTCCTTGTTTCAGGCACAAAAAAGGATGCAATACATACTTCGTCACTGGGTTACAGGATGTACATGGATATATCTAAAATAAAGTTGAGGATATGTCTTTACTGTTCTATTGCTAAAGCATTACCCAAGTACATTGAAAGTATATATCTCAGTCCAGACCTGTATCGGCTTTCTCCCTAGATAAACGCGCTATAGAGAGTTTATTTCTCCTTTAAGGTTTCATAGGAAGAGGTATGATGTCCCAAACGTGTCTAAGAACAAGCACGCACCTCTGTCACTAGCATTCTGGAATCATGTAATTTTAATGCCTTTAAATAAAACCACATAAAAACAGAGCATGGATTGAGTGTATCACCAGAACATTAAAGTACTTCTACCTTTAGTAGTATATTGTGAAAACACTCAACAACAGAAGAAAGCTAAGTATTCTATGTGCGGTCCAGCAACCCACAGTGTAATTAAATTCCACTTAAATTAAAACTTGCTTTTAAGCTGTGTGCTACTTACCCATAATTAAATTCAGTATATTCCATACCAAAGTTGTAGGACCATTATGGTAACATTTTAAATTAAGAATATCAGTAAAACCTCACATAGAGCCCTAAACAAGAACGCAAGTCAGGAGGCCAAGTGGCTGTGCTGATGCACATGTTGCTTTTTCAGATGAAATCTTCTGCCTATAAGCAATACCTTAACACAACAAATATTAGTCCTTTTTCTGAGCCACAGGACATTAGTTTCCAGTTGTTTTCTTTCTAGCTTATTTTCTCATATGGATTCCTTTCTTCTTTGGAGGAACCCTGCCAGGAAGTACAGGGTTCAGAGCATCCAGAAACCTCCACTGGTACCAATTCTGTGTTACAGAATCAGATACACAGAGAGATCTTTCTTTTTGAATGCACAGCAGAATATGAGTCTTCACTGTGACAGAAAGACTAACCTAATTGATCTGACTAGTAAAAAGGTAGTTAGAAGACCGCCTATGTGTTTCATGCTTTAAGGAATTATTTCAAACCTCTCCATGGCAGGTAAGTCTGGGAAGACTGGGGACTGGATTGTGCAAGCTGAAGTATCTCAGGATCATGCTGATTTATGAAAAATGAGTTCCCAAGCAGGTCTCAAGATCTGCCAAGTATTCTTCCTCTCCGAAGGGAAAAGCAGGCAGTTGTATCTACCATCAATTAGAACAACATTTACGTGCGCACAGACCTGACTAATCCACAGTAAAGGGCAGTCACTGCTTTCAGTCCTAAAACCCAAGAAATCTAAAGCAGGCAATTTGACAAAATTTTACTCGAAGCTCACATTCACAGGGTATGACTTTTGTTTGTTTGTAGTTCCCATGGATGTTTTACACACCGAAACAACAGAGGCAGCCAGGCAAACATGTACTCAGGTCTTCATGCTACTATTTCGACAAATAATGATTTAAACATATGTATACCGTGAGAGTGCATAATTTGTGCTATCAGCAATTAATGAGACAATCTCTTTCCCACTGGCACTAACAGTGCAGCACAGGGCACTGGTTCTTTCACAAGTGGAAGAGCTTCACTTTTTATCACAAAGGTATCTATAGGCTTGTTAAGAATTCAAAGCAACTGGCATAGCAAGTTTCCCCAAGAACTGATCTATCACACATCTCTCCTTCCTTCCATCTACCATCTATATAGTTGGTCCAATAAAAGATTGCTGCTTCTTAGAAGCCTCATGTCAGCCTAGATAAAAGGCAGAACTCATACACTTACTCCATTAGATATCCAAAGTGTCCACAAGCCTCCTGCTAAGTATGCCACAGTAAACACAGATGTACTGCTATGTACTCCTTTACAATGGAATGGAGGTTTGCCCTCACAACAAAATTTTGAGATAAAAGGCTGGTAAGACCATAACGCTGGAAAGTTACTTTGAAGTTTTAAGTCTTACATTTCTAGGAGATTTTTCTTGAAATTTTGTGAGTGCAACTGACAACTGCAGGCAAACTCAAAAGTCAGTCTTCCATCTCAGACTGCAATTTCACTAGCAGTTGAGGGGACCTAAGCTGCATCTTCCAGCTAAAAAGGGAAGATCTCACTCACTCTTCCATCCCACAGTTCCACCAACAGGTCTTGCGTGAGGTTGCTTGAAACTTGTGCTGATGTAGACAGTTGGCAGTTTTTTAAAAGGCATTTGGAGTATCAAGCTGATTCTCTTGTGGTTTAGTGAGTTTAGGCAGTTCACAGTTCTATGAACAGTGCCAGAAAGAAGCAACTCTTCCTCTCAGCTGTTAAGCTCCAAGCTTAGCTCATACGTAATCAGGTTTAGACTCTGAACTTGCCTTTTACTACACACACCGAGAAAGATTCCTATTTCTAAGGCTCAGAGTAGAGCCCTACATTCAATCTGTATTAGAAACTGCTTTGCTTAAACAATATGAACAATCCACCTGCAAATATAAATTTCTGTCTATGAAGCATCTGAAAGCTTTAAGAACAGCACTCTTCCTTCTCCAGCACAGAAAATGTACAGTGCTGTTCAAACACGACAGATTCATGTTTAGTATTTTTCCTTCTCTAACCATGTTTTCACAATCACCAGTGATGGATTTGTGCAGTGCTAGATTATAATACATGTCTGACTCAGAGTAGCAATGAGCACAGATAAGAAATGCTGTTGCATTGACAGACGTACGTGGTGCTTTGCACTGGTCTTACAATTTTATGCCTATTTAAGTAGGTTTCATGTTTGATCTGGCATGAAGCCTACTGATACAAAGCTCACCCCTCAATGCTCTTTGAACAGATCTGACCAGCAAAGCAAGTTTACACTAGATCACCGCTTTATGCCACAGAGCTGTGAAATATTCAATGTCATTTCAGAACTTCTAAAGTTCGAGTTACTGTATCATAGAACCATGACCTCAAGGTAGTCAGGATTACAACTAAAGAGTTAGCTTGCTTAGCATTTTTGCTGGTCTTCATCCTTTCTAACTCCTTGCAATTGATTCTCCACCCCACATTGCCCTTAACCAGTTGTTCTGTATGGACTGTTTATATGGTGCATGATGAAATATATCAAGGGGCAGACAGAGTTTAAATTTTCCAAGGGAGGATATTTTTAACTCAGACTGGTTTTCCCCATTCAGTTCAACTTACAATCTTACAAACAGCTGCAGCCACACCACCACTGGGACTACCTGTGAGAAAAACTACACTACGTCTATGCTCATAATAAACTACTAAAGCTGAAGACTGAAGAGTGGTCTAATACATTAACTGCACCCAACAGGATTTTAGCCAGTCTGAGCTGACCAGACAGGCAACAAAATATGCTCTGGTTCAGCACTTCTAAAATTAAGGGTAGTTCTCTGCATCCATGAGATAAGAGCAGCAAACAAAGTGCAAGACCTACAGTCCACGTCTCACCCATCTTAGCAACATTCTCTAGGGGCTCACAATGTATGGCTTAAATAACTGAAGCAAGGTGCAAACTAGAGGCGAGATGCTGCTTTTATGTATACAGAATGCTTTTAAGTAGTAGTAACCCATACCCATCTTCCAAGTAAAAGTCAAACAAAGGTAAATAAACATGTAAATAGCTTTAGTACCTTCTAGTCTTCTTTTAAATAAAAGACATTGAAAGTTGCAGTATCTAAAATATAAAGAAAAAAGCCAGATATTAAGTTTCAGATACTACAATCCTGAGGAACCTCAGCTACTTTGTGATTTTCACAACTGTGCTTCACCCGTCTCTCCACCAAAGCATTTTTTGGTGTAAAACAGAGCACAAGTTAGCTAGATACTTCTTTGCCTTTTTTTGTGAAGTTAACACACATTTATCAGGAAATGCACAAAAGCATTGAGAACTATTTTGCCTCCTATTTTTGGTATAAGAATATAAAGTATAACTTGCAATAGAGGCCAAAAAAACCCAGAAAGAACCTGCCTTTAAACATGAGGGAAAAAAGTATGTTTACCTGTTGCTTCTGGTACGCAGTGTTCGGGTTAATTTTGGACTCCAAAAGAAGAGAGCCTAGGAAAAAAAAAGTTTCACTTATTTACATGTGTACTGAAATTTCAATCTCAATACGAATTTTCTGATCAATCCTTTGTAAAGTAGGTATTAACGCCTTTCCTCCCAAGAAGCCCGTTAAACATATTCTACAGCTTTGTATTTCATTTTTCCTTCAGAGATATTGTTCACATAGTACAGAATACTCAAGAGTGCTTGGAGGACTGGATTTTATCCTCTTTCTTAGTCCGAGTAATGACTTTTCAACAGAAAACTTTTGAGATATGATAAAGTCTGCAAGATATCAGCACACAAAAAGCACCACAACTGCATTCCATACATCACCTAGGGTTGTTTCGTATGAAATTTGCTAATCATGTAGTATTTGCTCTTAAATTTTAGCTAAAATACTTACATTATTTTGCTGGAAAGCATATCTAGAAACTAACATTTAGAGCAGCAACCATCGTGACTGCCAATACAAAAAAAAACTTCAGACATGATAAACGTGGGAACAACAGTTTCACAGCAGCTTACACTGATTTAAGACACAGAACAGCAATTCCATTCTCATGTCCACGTTTTCTTGCCAATGGTCCAGAGGGTTGATCGGGTGAAAATAACCCTTAATGATGTTTTTAGTTTTGGTCCAATCATTTCCCTCATCCACCTTGCTGCTCAGCTGCACAAATGCCAGTGCACGAGGGACTCTTTACAGCCATGACTTAAACCTACTAATCTGCAGTGCTTCGCTCACTATACATGAAGTACTGATAAATTAAGTTGCATTGTCAGTCTCACAACTAAAACATAAGGCTGCAAGCACCTCTTTAAAGAGGCACTCCTCTATTCATTTACCTGCTTAAATTTACTCTTCAAGAAGAGTTCAAACTTTAAGAAAAGTCTCAACTTCTCAGCTTCACAGCTATAGTTCTAAGGCAGTCTTATATTTATATTACTAGAATACTTGCCAAATATCCTCACAAAATCTACACTAAAGAAAAATGAAAATGCTTCAATCACCTCAAATATTGAAGTCTGAGAACTTCAAGACAGGATAATACAACAAATTAACTTGGATTTGAAAAGCATACTTGGAATTGAAAGTTATACTTCCAAATCTCACAGCACAATCAACAATGACTAGCTAGTTTTCGCTATCTGAAGAGTACACCAATTACAAAATCCACAGCAAAAATATCCCAAACCAATCTTTGTTTACTAAGTATCACCATCCTCAATCTCAAAGGTTAAATTTACAAAAGAAATCCACACTCCTTTCCTTAAGAATTGCTATTGACTACAAGAAGATCATAGAATCATAGTTTTTGAGCTGGAAGGGACCTTTAAAGGTCATGTAGTTCAATCCCTGCAGCAATGAGCAAGGACATCTTCAACTAGATCAGGCTGCTCAGAGCCCTGTCAAACCTAACCTTGAATGTTTCCAGGGATGGGGCATTTACCACCTCTCCGGGCAACCTGTGCCACTCTCATCATAAAAATTTTCGTTCTCGTATCTAACTTGAACCCCCCTCTCCTTTAGATTAAAACGATTAGCCCTTGCCTTATCTCTACAGACCCTACTAAGAAGTCTGTCCCCATCTTTCTTATAAGACCCCTTTAAGCATGGAAAGGCCACAATAAGGTCTCCCTGGACTCTGCTCTTCTCCAGGATGAAGCAGCCCAACATTCTCAGCCTGTCCTCATAGAAAAGGTGCTCCATCCCTCTGACCATTTTTGTGGCCCTCCTCTGGACCCGCTCCAACAGGTCCATGTCTTTCCTGTACTGAGGGCTCCAGAGCTGGAGAGAGCCTTATTTGCTTAGATATGACAGCATAACTAAAGAAAAAAATAAAAATCATAAACTATAGAGCAGGACAGAGAAGTAAAACATCTACGATGACCTTTACCGATGAATCTAATACACCGTGGTATTTTGGCCAGAGTCTCTAGCTTTACATTTTGGGTTTGCCTTGTGAACACATTTGTCCATTACATTTATCAGTTATAAGCAGTTATTTCACTTCAATCTTACTTTCAGTTTCAAAGCCTCAGCTTCGCTTACATGAAGTTTTAGAACATTGTTTTGTGCTATTAACTTGGTCGCCTAACTTTTAGAAAGTCTTTACTGTCTGGAAGTATTTAATACCAACAAATACGAATTAGAATTTTCTAAGAATTAAAAGCAGTTGATAATTTTAACATTATATTTTAACTGCTGAACACAGACCTACAGACATGGATATCCTGAAAATAGCAGAATATCATATGTAACTTGAACACCATGTTTGACAAAATAGTATTAAAAAAAACCAAACTCGGACAATTGAATGCAGACATTTCATCTTCCAGGCTAGAAACAGACACTGGAGAATGATCTCTTTACTAGACTTACCACAAAAGAGCATTTCTTCTCTACTAAACCTGACGCTTGCAGGAAAGACAAACTAAGCCTTATAAGGCTTGACTTGCTTCTCATAAGCACATGAGTCAACTTATTCCTCACAATTCCAGACAATCACTAGAAAAATATTAATCTGGAGATAGAAACATACTGAAGCATAAATTGTGCCCTAAATCCATCCTCCTGGAGAATCCGATGCTCCATTTGTGCAATTTAATCCCCAAAAAGGGTTCAACAACTCAAAATCAGTGACTATTCTACTTGTTCAGTACAGTTTATTCATACAGTAGGTTTTACAGGGTCAGGCCCCTTCCTGCTATGAGGCAGTCTTATGTCTGTAACTTGCTTCTGGGAACCAGGCAACAATAAATTAACAGATGTCTGTAACACAAATTTACTCTTTAGAAACAGGTTACAGAAATTTAACATGCTGCAAATAAAGTTCTTCTCCATTCAAAGTCAGTATCAGTATTGATTCTTAAATACAGTTCAAATGCTTACTCTTTCATTTGTCATAAGCCAATTACTTTCTATGTAAGTATTTTTCTCTTGGTACTATCCTAGAATACATTAAGACTATCCAGTCTACGTTATAAAAACACACTAACAAAATTCCGTCATCATTGACCCAATGACTCTACTCAAAGTTAAGCAAGGCCTAAAAACTCACCTCAATACAAGCTATGGTTCTAAATAAAACCCCCAAAATTATGTAGATCTGGTTATTCTCTAAATCATAGGCTTGAATGAATTTGTAAAGGTAACTGCATTGGTGCCAGAAAGTAATATCTGAAACCCCCTACAAAGAAGAAAACATTGATAACATTGCAGAACTGTTATTTGCCATTATAATGCACTATAGCACAGCTGGGGTTTTTTGCTAGTATAGCAACATCATTCTATGTAGTGAAAGGAATGCGTGTATAAGGAAAGACCTGCTCAAAAGAGATTACATACAGATACACAATGCTATTTTCAAAGATATTTAGAGAACATCAAATGTCCCAATTTAGTAGCCTTAAACAAGAAGTCTGCAGACTTGTTTACATATATGATTAAGGAGGAGACCTGCTGATATCAAATACTGCTCCTCTTCCATCAAACTTACATGGATACTTCATCAAAAGCTGAAATGGTACAGTGCTGTTCATGACTCCTCACCAGTATAAACACGTTTATGTTTAAATGAAAATTTCAATTCAAGAGCTGGGTTTTTTGCAAGATATATAGAGGTTTAAGTTCTGCAGTCAGTTCTGCTGCTACTGAATCACAGAAACTTAGGAAGCAGCTCAAACCAAGGTCCAGGAACACACTCTGCATTCACAAGAGACTATTCCTCAGTCTAACACATTTCTGAAGAGTCAAATCCAAACACTACAGAGAGGAACCAGGAGAAAAGACAGAAATCCCCTCCCATCCCCTACTTCCCCCCCATTTTAACCTAAGTTAAGTACATAACCACAAAGTTTTCTGTATTGCTTTCCTAGACAAAAAAAATTTATCCCTTGAGTCTGAGCACGGCAAAGCAAACTTAAAACAAATTTTGGCTAAGCCTTCTGCAGTTATTATGGGGTTATCGATACCTAGTCTAAAGACTTTAAACAGTGAGGATGTGGATGCCTGCCCTGTGGTAGAAATCGTTAACATACAGAATTCAGAAGTGGCAAACTACAACTTCTAAATAAGAGTGACTAAATAGCTCTTAAAAGATACCTGGCATATGTAGCCTCCAATGGGGTAGTCCACTTTGAGTTGCCAAAAAGTTTAGTTACAGGACTAGTAAGTTTTAATTAAAATTTTAAGCCTTCAAATTAACCCATGTTAGTTGAACAGAAAAGTTCATTTTAGAGGTCACTTCAGTCACCTAGGCTCAGAGCAAAAAAGTGATCTGAAACGTGCATCTAGAAGCGCAGAGACACTTTAAGAATGAGGCACAGCACAGCAGCCTAAAATACCACATGAGAAACAGGTAAGAAATCAAAGACCTCTGATTAAAAACAGAAACTGACATGGAAGGTGATCATTTGTAAGAGAACAGTTCACTATTGCTGTACTGCAATTCAAGTAGAATACACTGCAACTAGAAATCACACAGAGAAACTTTTCAGGATTTTAAACAACTGTTAACTTTTTTACTGAAGTGTTAAGAAAAAAAACAACCTCAAAACAATTCCCTGCTTCAAAGAATAATATATCTGATCTGAAAGCAGTTTATGACATTTCTGTACTTATAATAGATTACTAAACTGCCTGCAACAACTCTTAGAAGTTTAGTGCCTGGGAGCATTAGATATCTCAGACAGCAACACAAATCACTCATCTGCTCTAAATTCTTTTAAGATGGTGTTAAAAAATCACCAACCCAGGAAAATAAAAAAAAAACACACAAAAACAAAACCCAAAACCACACACTCCTATAAGTAGAAAAACCCCTGCACTCTTACTCAGTTGTTATTGCTCCAACTACAGATGATAGCTTACCTTGGACCTGACATACTGATTGAAGCTCCCTTATCTGAACACCCTGACCCTGCCATAAAATCCCAACCACATAATTGTAAAGCAGCTACAGAGCTACACCAAGTCAGAGCTGCACAGTCAAAGGACCGAACTATGTGCTTACCACATGGTAAGTCAAATGAACCTGTGGTAATTCCGCCATTGCTCTGTGCGCAGCCGAATTGGCCCTTTAACAGGAGTGGGAATTTCCCATGCACAGCAGGAACTACTGTTAACATCCCCCATGACCTCCCCCACTCAGGAAACGGGGTCTTCAACTTCAGGCAGATCCCGAGGTTTTCAGTCAGCTTCCTGGAGTAAGTCAGTAAGAACATGCCAGCGTACACAGGATGAATCTCAGCACAAATGCTAAGAAAAGTTGCGTTAGAAAAGGAGGAAGGAAGAAGTTTCATTGTGGAAAGAGGAGGAGCTGACAAAGACAGACAATACAAGAACGCAATGGAAGCCTGGAGGCAAATGGTGTATAGGTCAGGTTCCTAGTACTTGTAAGTTTTTGGTAGCTAGGAGAAAAAAAAAATAAAATCACAGTCAAGTACTTAGTTTAGTTAAAAATAAAGCACACAAGGGAACACACAAATTGCATAGTGTGTAAAACCCAAGTCTGGCATTACCTTTTCCAAACCATTTGCACACATGTAAAAATTACTATATTTGCCTTCAAAATTACCCCAGAAACAATTGACACTGGGAGTAAACACAATATAAATCAAATTTTATGACGTGTTTACACAAGCAAGTTAGAAAAACTAGCCTATTAATAGAGTGCAGATATACCCAGGACTGATACTACCTACTAAATTAAGACCTTCAGCTCTGTAGATTATTCAATACTCTTTAAGTACCTGTATGCTGTTTGAGAGAAGTCTAATGTACATATCCTATTACATATACTTGTGTATTAGATGCAATTAGTAAGTTTGAGCCAGTTCTACTTTGATTAGAGTATCTTAGCTATGCAACACAAAGTAATCACTTCATCTTTGTTTTGGAATTATTTATACCAACTTGTATTTTCCTTCTTACAGATTTCATTTACAACAAATAAACTGGCAACAACAGACCAATTCAGGTTCTAATCAGTCTTAAGCATACGTATGCCACTGAAAGTCAGAAAGGGATTTTACGTTGAATGAGCTATTTCTTCACAAGCAGGTTATGAACTGCAGATCTTTTGCTTTCTTTTCAGAACTGAATTTAAAAAATAAATCAGGAAATTGTTCAGCATATAGAAGACATGACAACTTTTAAACATGAGCACAGAAGCCATGTAGACCGCAAGTATCTACAAAGTATACTCTAAAGATTAGCCTAAAAATTTAGTCATAGCCTTCTTTTTACCTCTCCTTCATGTTGAAATTAAACTAAGTCTATTTCCATTCTGAATGTTTTCTCTTACACCATGAAGGTGGCCAAATTACAAAAGCATCTTTTTACGTGTAAAATAAATAAAAACAAGTATCTGTAACTCTTCAAAGTATAATCAAGAAACTACAAAACCCTGAGACTCATGCTTTTCAGAAGCTCAATTATCAAAATCCTGTTCAGATGAAAGTTT
Source organism: Psophia crepitans (assembly GCA_013399095.1). NCBI lineage: Eukaryota > Metazoa > Chordata > Aves > Gruiformes > Psophiidae > Psophia > Psophia crepitans. The sequence goes on from VWZZ01006764.1 coordinate 234,315, forward strand.
GATTCCTCCTTATCAGTTTATGACCTTCACTGTAGAGATTATTGTACAGTTTGTCAGAACTTTCTCAAACAGTAAGAACTGATGATTTTAAAGTTGCTTTTCGTCCTAGTTCCTATAATGAAAAAGCCAAATAAAAAAATTTACAAGATCTGTTGACAGTCACAAGCTACAACTACAAGTCACTAAATACAGTAGCTACATATCTAATGAAGTAATACAGCACACACTGACAGACTTTACTTGTAAAATGGTACATGCCAGATACTGCTAAGTACTCATTTTGAAATTTACTCTGATCACAGCAGCCATGAACTCGCATAATCAGTAACAGGGGTAGATACTACTACTCAAACTTTACTATTGTCTTATGTTGTCAGAAAATGTGAAGGAAGTTGATAATGCATCTTTCAAAATTTTTTACAGGAAGATCTAGAACTGCTGAAGGACTGAAAACTTCCATTCCATAAAAAGAAAGCATCTCCGAAAGTGCTGTTTTGTCCACTGTATTATCTTTACTACTGTAACAACTATACTGTGATAACTGTTGATAGCTTTTAGAATGTCTCACATAATTCTTGCTCCCGAAGAAAAGGCGGCGGCGGGGGGGTGGGTGGGGGTGAGGAGAAAAATAAAAGGTCATTGGATTGCTAACACCTTTTAAAAATTTATACTAAAAAACATGACTTAGGTTTTGAACAACTCCTTTCACATGAGGATCATTTCCAGAAANGTGGGGGGGAGGAGAAAAATAAAAGGTCATTGGATTGCTAACACCTTTTAAAAATTTATACTAAAAAACATGACTTAGGTTTTGAACAACTCCTTTCACATGAGGATCATTTCCAGAAACATCTAAGGAAAGATTATCTCACAATGATCAGTTTTGAAACTGTAGTACCTTGGACATCTAGTGATAGATCACTGGATATCCAAACCCGTACAAAATTCACAAGACCTGAAAGTAATTTGTTTGCAGCACTGTGTATTCACTATGAACCAAGTGCCTATTATGCTTACACTTGATGGCAATCTTCCGTTTCTCTCACTTGGCCTAAAACGAATGAACTATGGTTAGTGTGTACATGCTTTTAGTAATAACATTTGAATTACGCAGCAAAACATTAAGGTAACAGACACAAAGCTAAGCCCAGTTCCTTTTCTGGGTAGGACGAGGAAAGACTGTACCTTCAGACATACACACTTACCATCACTCTCTGCCCTGACTAGCAGGGACATGCCCTTCAGCCTCTCCACGTAGCAAGAGGACACATGCCCTGTGCCTCGATCATCCCACTGGCGGTCCTCATTTAGCGTGTAAACCTTCACCCTCCGCCGGGTGTCAGTCATCCTGCCGCCTGCCACACCACAGCCACCACTCTGGCTTGCAATTGCTGGAGGAGCAGGAGGCTGATCGGGGGCTAGGCCCCCCTCAAAGGAGGGGAGCGGGAAAGAAGGTAGCAGCCCCACACGGGCACGTCAAGCAAGCTCTTCTTATTCCTCTTCAGTGCTCCAGTAGGATCCTCATTGTCAGGGGTAACAGAGGATTGGGGGGCGAAGGGGAAGAGGGGGAACAAGAAAAGAGGTGAAGATGTGAAAGGTGAGCTGCTCCAGGCACAATCAGGCGCTGCACAAAAGGCGAGTAAGCCTACGCATGGGACAGCCGCAGAGAGAACAGAGGCTCTTTGCAGGGTGAAGGGCAGGCAGGAGAGGCGGCGAAGAAGGGATCCTGGAGGAGAAGTGGATCCACGGGAATGGAAGCAGCGGTGGACAGCAGACGGCACGGGCGGCACCGGACAGCTGGCCCGGGGTGACAGGAGCAGGCGACTCTGGAGGCCGAGGCCCGGGAGAAGGAAGCAGGCAGGAGGCTGGCGAAGCCGGGGTGAAGCAGGCGGGGGAGGCAGGCGGGAGAGGGGCCGCTCGCCCCGGTCTGGAGCCCGGCTCTATTGTGCAGCAGCTGCCCAGGCCCGAAGCCCCTCGCTTGCCGTCCGTCAACGCGAGGCTTCGAGAAGCCGCCCTCCTTCCCGCCGGAGCTGGCCGGGGCCTGCGGGCACTGCCTGTCCGGGGACAGGATGAAGCGGGCGGGCGGG
>VWZZ01006764.1:236937-273496 GCA_013399095.1 Psophia crepitans
TTCGCGCGGCGCCCCGCACCTCGCCAGGTGCTGCCGGGGCCGGGTGCTGCCGGTGAGAGGTACCGCGGCGGCGGGGCGGGCCCGCCGGCAGCCGCACCTCTGCCCGGGTGGGGGGCAAACCCCCGGGTCCCACCGCAGAGGAGCTCTCGGGAGCCGCTGCCGCCCCTCACCGCCCCGGGCTGCCCTGGGACCGTGTTCTGGCGCCTTGTGGAGCACAGCTGGACCGGCCCTCCCGCAGCGGCGTTGCGTTTTCTTTATTTCTTTCTTTTTTTTTTCGTGTCACACGTTGCTGAGTGATCCGAAAGTTAAACAGCTTCTGGCTGAGCGGCTGTCGGATCTCCGTGGGCAGAGATAGGATCTAACAATTGCAGTAACAAACAGAAGCTGTGAGCCTCTGCTCCTGCCGACATCTGAGCGTATGTTTGACAGATTTCCCTAAAATAGGCGAAAACACCAGCGCGTTTGGGACCCCGCAGACACCCCGCTGCACGGGAGAGTCCCTTTCAGAGGGTATTCCAGATGCGCTGTGTCCATGGGCGCTCACTCCGATGGATATACTCGATTTGTTGTATGCTTTCAAACAAGTATTGGTGTTTGTTTGCCAAATGAGTTATACTGGGGCTGGTTTGAGCCAAACCCACAAATTAAGAGCTTTCACCCCAGAATTAATTACACACCATGAGGAAGCCTCCAGTCAAGCATTACTGTTCTTTCTCTGTCGCCCCGTGAGAAAGACCGTGTCCAGCTCCACAGTGACCCCCGTTTCCTGACGCGCTCGGGTGAAGCCAGCCAGCCTTTGCGTTCAGGCCTGGCTCTGGCGCCTAAGGACTGGTTAAAAACACAAACGTCCTCAGAAGTATCATCCAGGCATCCGTAATGTAGCTGAAGTTACGTTGTGCTCCGTTGTGCTTAGTGCGGTGCTCCTGGCTGACACAGCAGAAGGTTTGGGAAGATTCAGTTGTCTGAGAACTGCAGGTTACGGCCCTCGATGAAGGGAAACCGTCCCGCCGCATGTGCGCGGAAAGACGGTCATCACCTTTCTTTGGTGACACGGGCAGACCGGAGTGGACACGCCTGGGGAGGTGCTGTGCCAGAATTTCTCATCCGCAGTTCTGGAGGTGGATTTTTGTGACTTCAAAACACGTTGATGTCACTTAGAGAAACCACCGTGTGACTGTTACGCTCGTTTACAATTTAAAAATTGTACCCTCTTGTGGCCATCGGATTAAGCATAGGCCACTGTTCACTGCAGGTTTGCTTCTTTCGGGTCTTTTTTTGTGAATTGAAACCAAGAAGTTCAATTAGATTTCAGTTGGCATAGTTTATGAAAATGTTGGCTTCAGCTTCTTTTCATTAGCCTTACGTTATTTTGGTGTCAGTCTGAACAATGCTCAGCCCAGCAATAGTGCCCATTTGACAGGTTTTATCCCGATTTTCATTATATTTGCCAAGGGCTTTTATTTCTTTTAAACATTTCCACCCCAAAACTTTCCAGAAGAAAGACTGGGCATTAAGGGCAACTTCCCACACTGGAAAGCAGATGTGAAAGAAAAAAACCCACTCAGTTTATTTGTCTTAGAGTTATGAGTTAGAAAGCAAAAGTGCGTCAGGTCACATCTCAATTCCTTCTCTCCATTACCAGAGGTTTGAAGGACTGTGTCCTGAAGGAAGTAGCTCCAGGGACCATGAGAGGCCATTCCTAACTGAGTTAAAAGGTTAGGCTACCTTAGTTCCTGTAAATAGCCTAGGACCTTGCCCTGGCAGCAGTTTTGGCCCAGCAGGAATCGAGTAATAAATGAGGAAAGGGAGTATTGAATACAATTTTGAACTTCTGGTGTGCATAGGAAAGTACCTGCATATGGATCAATGTAGTACGAATAAGCTTAAAATGGGTTTACCAGTGAGGGCCTCTTGCACAGCAGTGCAAGACTAAAGTCCAAGACTAAAGAACAAGGTAACTTTTTCTTTCAATATCTGCTCATAATTTTGGGAAAGAAAATTGTGTTGTTATTATGAGGGACCTCAGATCAGACATGTAACTTGGAGCATTATTACAGTTCCTCAAAATCCTAGCTAGTGCTTTTCTGACCAAAGAAAACCCTATTAGGGCAACTAACAACTTCAGACTTTATTATGGTAAAGATAATTGCTAGAATGAAAGCTAGTGCTTGCCTGAGTATTTAGATATTGCTACATTCAGTACACGCGAACAAGGTTTATGATCCATACCATATACACAGACATGGACGCTGCCTCTGTCTTCCTGTGCCCAAGACATTTTGACTTGTTCCCAAAACAGCTATGGAAAATGAATGACAGAGTAAAAAGAAAAATTACTTAGAAAAGCTGTATCAAAGTAGGAGGAGTCTCTAAAGAAAATGTCTTTAAAGAAGTCGGGATATTGTGATCAAGAAAGAGGGGAGATTCAGAAAAATACGTTTCTAATTTAGTTGGGAAGTAAACCCAGCAGTTTGAAATAAATAAATACATACGAGAAGTAGAAAAAAGGCAAACCTAGCAATTGTTACAAGTTATAAGGCACAGAAAAATGGATGAGAACATCAAGGAATATGCATGGTTGATAGTTTTAGGAACAGCTCAAGTTTTCTAAATCTTAACACTATTATAGGCCTATTATATCTAGATTTTTAAAAATGTTGATATTGATACAAAAAAGTAGAATTGTTTAATAAATAAATTTGTTCTATACTTGAAAGAATGTACGATGTATTTATATCACCGCAGAGTCAGTGGACAAGGGAAGGGCAACCAACATCGTTTACCCAGACTTGTGCAAAGCTTTTGGCACTGCCCTGCATGACATCCTTGTCTCTAAACTGGAGAGACATGGATTTGATGGATGGACCACTCACTGGATAAGGAATTGGCTGGATGGCCGCACTCCGAGAGTTGTGGTCAACGCCTCAATGTCCAAGTGGACATCAGTGACGAGTGGCGTTCCTCAGGGGTCGGTACTGGGACCGGCACTGTTTAACGTCTTTGTTGGTGACATGGACAGTGGGATTGAGTGCACCCTCAGCAAGTTTGATGACGACACCAAGCTGAGTGGTGTGGACGACATGCTGGAGGGAAGGGATGCCATCCAGAGGGACCTTGACAGACTTGAGAGTGGGCCCAAGCAAACCGCATGAAGTTCAACAAGGCCAAGTGCAAGGTCCTACACATGGGTCGGGGCAATCCTAAGCACAGCTACAGGCTGGGCAGAGAACAGATTGAGAGCAGCCCTGAGGAGAAGGACTTTGGGGTGCTGGTTGATGAGAAGCTCAACATAAGCCAGCAATGTGTGCTGGCAGCCCAGAAAGCCAACCGTGTCCTGGGCTGCATCAAAACCAGTGTGGCCAGCAGGTCAAGGGAGGTGATTCTCCCCCTCTACTCTGCTTTTGTGAGACCCCACCTGGAGTACTGCGTCCAGCTCTGGGGTCCCCAGTACAGGAAAGACATGGAGCTGCTGGAGCAAGTCCAGGGGGAGGGCCACAAAATTTATCAGAGGGTTGGAGCACCTCTCCTACAAGGATAGGCTGAGGGAGCTGGGGTTGCTCAGCCTGGAGAAGAGAAGGCTCTGGGGAGACCTAATCGCAGCCCTCCAGTACCTGAAGGGGATCTACAGAAAAGCTGGTGAGGGGCTGTTTCTTAGGGAGTGCAGTGACAGGACAAGGGGGAATGGGTTTAAACTAAAAGAGGGGAGATTTAGGTTGGAAATTAGAAAGAAATTCTTTGCTGTGAGGGTGGTGAGGCACTGGAACAGGTTGCCCAGAGAAGCTGTGGAGGCCCCATCCCTGGCAGTGTTCAAGGCCAGGTTGGATGGGGCTTTGGGCAGTCTGGTCTAGTGTAGGGTGTCCCTGCCCAAGGCAGGGGGGTTGGAACTAGATGATCCTTGTGGTCCCTTCCGACCCAAACCATTCTGTGATTCTATGATTCATATGATGACCACTAGGTGACTTCCTGGTCGTTATTAAGAAGAATACTGAACAACTTTTCTTAGAGAAAAACATTTTAAAGTACACAGGTCCTAAAGAACTTGAATTTAGGATTCCTAAAGAAGTTTGCATGTGTGATCTCAGAGAGCATGAAACCATATTAATTTTTAACAAAGCTTAAATTATTGCAGAAATTCTGCAAGACACGAAGGCAGACTGTAAGTATTCAAATCAGACAAGTGAGAGCACAGATAATATGAGACTGAGTTAACTGACATCAATCACAGACACGAAGTGCTGATACAGGGTGTGACAAGGACTTACAAGATGGGAATGTAGCAGTAGCATCTGATGTGACTTTATGGAAAACATAGTTTAATTTCTTGTTTAATTACAAAGTTGCTAATAAGGGTTATGGTGCAGATACGATATACTCGGATAGTTCTTGGGTATTTTTCTGCAGAGTCAACACTATTCTCTGAAGAAAGCTCACTCTGCATGGGTCAAATATGGGGTGACTGTCAGCTCAAAATACCGATCAGTGGAGATGATTCTAGATTGTGCACAAATCAAGAGTAGGACTGATGAGATTTAGGATTTGTCGTAATGATTAGAAAGTCAGTGTAAAACCTCTGTGAGTAAAAGCTGTGTATGACATAGAGCTGAGGACAGAGTGGTCAGAACCAGACAGGTTCACCTACTGAAGGCTCTGATGGAGGAGAAGGAATGGCTTAGCCTGGGACAGCTAGGAAGGTTACAGGCAGCTGCTTCTGTCTTATTCCAGCTTTACAAATGTCTGTGAGCTCATAAGCACCTCCCAGTCATCACTGCATATTTACAAATAATGACACATTAACTTAAAGTTCTGAGCTGTAGACAGTGTTAATGTAAGAGCTGACGGACGAGCAGCTCAGGCAGCCAGGGCGGAGGGCACCATGGTCAGGCAGCGGTGGCCCGGTTGTACTCGGACTTACACCTCCTAAATGGGACCATTCAGATACAGCCAAATACAAGGTCACACCTATGGAAATAAATATTAAGGCAGCTCTGAAAAAAGCTAGGCTGCATCGTAAGCAAGCAAACCAACACAAACCTCTCATATCACACGGTGTGTGTCAGAGCTAATACCTTTTGAGTATGCTGTAACCTAGCAAGATGTGGAAGAATGTAACATCGGGACCAAAAGTGGATTTAATGCCATGTTCTATAATTCTGGTCTCCTCATTGTTAAAAGACACCAAGAAATTGAATAGGGTCAGAAAGGACCGATCTGAAGAACTTTATTGTTTTGCAGATCTGCGTGTTGCACTTCAACACCTCGGATTCCTGCAGCACGCGCCGTTTTGCAGCATACCCAATGAATCATGTCGCAGATGCCGCTGCTCAGTTTTCACATCCTGCCACAGATCCCCGAGAAGCAGTAGCCCTGTTCTTGTACCTGAACCACAAACCTGACATTGTGTAGGTCAGCAGTTAAAGTTCTGTGACTCTTCCTCCTACATAACATGCGTATGAATCCCCTCAACGGAAATGTCATCTCTTTTCTTTCAACCCTTGTCACCATCTTAAATTTAACAGTGCTAAAAAGTCCCCAGTCATCCAAGCAGAGCTACCTTAAGAATTCTGTGCAACTTCATAGGCGTGCGAAGGCTGTATTTGTTTTGAATTCCTGCATGCCTCTCTGGAAATGCTGCAGTTTATCTAAAGAAGTAGGCCTTGTCATCAAAGGCTGAAGAATTTCAGTTGGATGCAGAGAACATGTCTTGGTCGTTTATTCATCCAATAGTGAAAATTCCCCTTTTTCTGAGAGAGGAACTCTGAGACATCTGGATTATGCTAGCTGTCCCTATGCAATGCATATTTCTATTTTTTACATTTATTATTGTGCCTGTTGACTGTATTTGTAAACTTAAGTAAGATGTTATTGAGTACTTTTTCTCCTTTTTCTATGGCAGACTTCCTATTGCTAACTTTTGCTCGATTTATCCTTTTTTTTTTAAAAAAAAAAAAGACTCCTAGTACTTTATAACTCATACTGCAACAGGCCTTTCTTAGACCCATATGGTTGGTGGTATTTTGAGAAACTGATGGATAGAGAGGCAGGAAGTATGAAATCCACATCATAACCTTGTTTCCAAGAAACTTTGAAAGTCCACCAAAAATCCAGAAGAGAAAAAAACTAGCCCATTTTCCTATTATGTGCCTACCTACATCACCGAAAAAATTACTAACCAGTGGAATACTCTTATTAAAATAAATTCCTTGTTGCCTTAGGTGCATCCTGGAGTGAGCGTGGGAACTGTTATAGCTGTTTCCAGTTTGTGTAAATAAGAACTACATGGGTGGATTTGGAGCGATACGGGAGAAAGACCGAAATGGGAGGAGAAGGGACGTTGTCAAAGCCAGAGCAAGGCAGCAGCACATGGACGCAGACTGGACCTGGGTCAATTTAGGATCAGGTTCCTGGACAAAATCTGGTAAAGCTAACAATACTCTGTATGTAAAAAAGTGTAATAAATGTAAAAAAAAAAAAGTTAGAAACCTGAAAAAAATGTTCTGGGAAAAAAGGAGGAAGATAGGTTTTTTGAAGGAAGTGTTTTAGAATCAGCCATTGTACTGACAGCAGCTCCAATATAGGTTTATTTTATCAGTTTTAAAAGTTATGAGTCACTTCAGTGTTCGTAGCAATGATGGCCTTAAAAATGCAAATAGTTCGAGGCTCGCACGAAGCAGGAATGGTGGTTGTACAAGTTCGCAAGTAGGCAATCTGAAGAGCAGGCAGATTGGGAGCACATCCAGCTACTAGAGAGATTACTTTACTAATTATCTAAGTTGGCTCTAGTATCTTCCATTTTGCATATGAAGCTAATGAAACAAAGGTGAGAACCTGACACCCGGGCTCTGTAACCTGTGGGTGAGCTCTGCAGTGACATAGGATGGGCATTTAGGGAGGGAAATAGGCACTGTCCTCTCATCACATCTCTTCTCCAGACAAAAGTGAAGCTTTGGTGGACCAACTGCAGCATTGGAGTTTTTGCTCTTGTCACCTAGAAATAACAACCTAAATTGTTTTGGAATGGGTGTGCCTCAGTAGTCACATTGAAATTCTCCTGATTCTACATTCCCAGCCTCGTCCCCTGGTTTTCCATACGTGTTGTCTCCTTTTTGTCTCACTCCAGAGCTAGGATGTGGCAGACGTCTGTAGCATCTTGAAAGGCATGAAGAAGGACAGCAAGGGTCTGTTTAATGTCTTCTCCAATACAAGAACTGAGGAGCAAGAAGTTCAGCTGTGGGTGGCATGGTCAAAACAAGAAAAAGAGATCTTTCTTCATACCTCATTGAAGCAAGTGACAGAACGCTCTGCTGCAAGGTGACATGGATGCTGAAGTCCAATGTACTAGTCTACTACCAGTCTCTCTTGCAGAGCATGGCTAGCCTCAAAGCAGAGCTCTTAAGTCAGAGACTTTCTGTGAATAATGGCCAAAGGCATTAGCCGCATGTGGGGGTCATCAGCGGATGTGCAGGAGGAGGAAGGTTGGGAATGGTGTGTGCGCTCGTAATGGCTGTAGTGGTGAGGTGTGACGAGGCTACGGCAGCTTTCACGGCCCAGTGCGTTGAAGTGTGGTGTGAGTGCAGTTACACGCGTGGCAGGCCCTCAGGCCTCTACTCTGCGGCTGTCTGGTGTGTGTCTGTAGGACGAGGAACAGTCCTGAATAAACAGGGCTAATAAATAGTCCTAAATAAATATGACAAAGAGCATTGCTACCAAAGGCAGTGTAAGTGCACACCACTTCATTAATTATCACTACAGCTTCTTGCTATATAGAAATTACTTAATAGTTATTAAATATTAATTATCAAACTAATTAACGTGCAGGAATTATTTGTGAGGTTTACAGTTTTCATTCATGATGGAAGCTGAGAAAATAATCATGAGTGAATCTATAAGAATGTATCTCAGTTCTACCTGTTTATTTGTGTTTCATATGGACTGAGTACGGGGAGATGAGAATTCTTTACATTTTCTGAAACGTTGTTCATAAAATATCTCATAAACATATACTTTCTGGAGATTTCAAAACCAGTTGGGAAATAACACAAATTCTAATGGAGAAGTTACATATGTAAAAATACAAATTTCAGAAGATTAGTAATATATTATGAAATCACGAGCTACTTTAAACAGAAAGCATCTGTAAGAGGTTCAAGTAAACATGCGGGGGAAGAAATTTGTCTTTGGGTATCTTCTTTTATTTGAAAACACTGCTCCTCCACCTAAGCAGAAGTAACAGTTGCAGTATTTGAAGTTTTGTAATGATGATCCTTCATTGTTCTCCCTGAATTTATGCTTCTTTGTTCTTCTTGATTCCATCATAATTTTGTCTTAGAGATGCTGCAAAGATAATGCCTACTAATAACTCAATTGCTAATATCCAAATAAAAGGGTTTTCAGAAAAGGTCACAGCATCATTGACATAAATCTGGAACAGAAATCATTTAAAATATCTGTTATTCAATTATTACTAAGATTCCATATCAAAGTTTTAATGCATTGAATTTATAATTTTTTAATACAAAACCTCAATTGTTCTCAGCACAGAGGTAAAGCAGTACGGTCTTTTTCTTTTAGATGCAAACAAACTGGCAGCTCAGCAGAAATTTTGTCCTGCTTCAGTATTTCCAAACAAATTCTCTAGGTTGCCAGGTGGAAGGTGGCTGCTCCCCCCAGGAAAGCAATTTCAGTGATGGAATATCAAAAAAGATGTTTTTACATAGCAGGTATCAATTGTTATGGCAACGTGGCATTTTGTAAATAAAAAGCTGAGCTAGGATTATATACACATCATTAGTTCCCTATTGTACCTTTTTTGTGTTTTCTTTGACTACAGGCGTAGTAGTGGGCTACAGGCTGTGTCGACGTCTCTCTTTTTTTTATAAAACATCGAATCATGAAGCCCCAAACTGCAGGACGGATCTTTGTGTGTTACCATTTTCCAACTGAAAAACAAAGATAATGATAATGACCTTTTAAAAGCATTTCCTGGCTGTGTTCGAACTATCAATAAACATCATCTCAACAAATAATAAGTGCTGACGAAGGCCCTGTGTGTGCGAACCTCTCACAGGGGTCACAGGACAGCAGTACCTTTTATTGGAAACTTCTCTGCGGGCTGGCAGAGGGCTGGAGGCGCTGGGAGCTCACGCGCGGTCCGTGGGCTGACTCGCTCCCCTTAGGGACGCGCGCTGAGAGTCATGACAGGTCCCAGGACGAGACCAGAGCTGCAGGACTTCCAGATCACTGTGGAACAGGCAGGCGCGCTCCAGATGGAGTCTGAATTTGACCAGAATGAATTCAGTTTACCATGTTTAAAAAGCAGTAGCGCAGTATTGGAAGGAAACGATTCTGCAAATGCCCAAGTATGTGATCAAGACACAGAGCTGAGGTTAGGCTTGCACAAGTGAAGCTTTTGGTGTAACTCACTTGATTCTCATATGAAATGGTATGTTTGTTATTTTTAAATGACACTCGGTTATAGTGACGCAATGACATATAGTGACAGTAAATGACATGAATGACAGTCTATTTCTGGTACCTGAAATTCCTCGGGCAGGTGGCAATGGGGAAGTCCAGGAACAGTTGATACTTTGAAATGGAAAAGTCCAGTTTCCTTTTAAAAGAAATCAACACTGTCATTGATGGATTCTTAGTACTGCACAAAACCAACAAAAAAAGTAACCAAAATGTAGGCTTTGCTGAGCAGAAACATTTGACACCATTTTCAATCAGTTCCATAAGAATTGCTGAAATTTTAATGTAAAATAGAGCAAAAGCAAGGCTAGGAAGGGACATACCTATGCTGCTTTTAAAAGCAATCAAGCAAGATTTAAGTAAGGACCTTCAGCTGACTAACAATTTTGTCTAGCGGTGGGTATTTTTTGCATTCTGGTGCTCACAAAAGCTCTGCTATCAAGCAGACCGAAAGCTGGGTCACTGTTTTCTTTACATATTTTGTTTCTTCTTGATCAATAAGGAAGGTTTCCTTATGAGTCAGATGGAAAGAAAAGCGCAGGGCCCCGTTCTGCTGCAGGAGATGCAGTTCCGTCATCACAGCCCAGCTCAAGCAGGTGGCAGGGGCCCAGGCGGTACCGGCCCCGAGGCCGCGCTGGGACAGGACAGCTTCCGTGGAGGCGCTCGGGGGTTCAGATCAGCCAGTGTCATCCAATTCAGTCAAATAAGGCATGCTCATTGTTCTGAAATCTGTACGTCAATATACTCACACAGATTAATGAGTCATATTTCTAAGGCAAAAATCTAGTTGACGGTGTACAGAATGAACTGGGTAGTTAAAACAGGCAGGATTTTTAACAAGATGCCTAAAGCAACTGATTTCAAAGGTTCATACACAAAAGACTCATCAAACGTTTCCTTCATTGTCTCTGGGACTACCACTTCAAAATGTTACGTGATGCATAAAATATAAACCCCAATTTATCCCATCTAGGTATGGACCCAAATTATAAATGTGTTGTTGAAAAGATATTTCAATTCATATTGAAACTGCCTCAAAGGTAACTGGTGTTTAGTTCTGGAACTGTGGTTTATACCCATTCATGGTCAAAATATTTATTTTAATTTGAAATTATAAAACTTACAGATATGTGTAATAGTATAGACTCTGGATTACATATGGTAGTCCAGGGTATTTGTTCTGAATAGTCTTTTATTTTTAACACTCATCATTACCTGTAACATTTAAAAAAAAGAAGATTTCATGTTTTTATTTTCCCCAAGTGTATTAAATACACCTAATGTAGCTTTTGGTTTCACAGACAGATAGGAAAAAAAAAACACTAGTTAATTTTTTTAAAAGTTTTGTTTTGTTCTGACTTCTCCCCTAACGGATTCCTGTGAGGCACTGAGCACTGTCTCCCCTTAGGGGACAGATTACGTTCAGCACAGACAGAGGTGTTTGGGATTGTTTGGAATCCTTTCTCTAACACAGTGCTCAAGGATCAGTAGAGCAAGCTGCTGACTGTGAGAGACTGTCCAAATATATAAAGTGAAGCTTCACGAGACAGAGAATGAAAACCCAGCACGTCATGCAGGGTCCCTACCTGACTCATCATGGATCAGCTCCAGCTCAATCTGATCCAGCACCACCAGTGCTGGGCAGTCCTGAGACCCATTATGAAACAAGCCCAAACTCCTTGCAGGTGGCCGTGGGTGCTGCCCATGCTGACTGGGACATTTCAGTAGCCATGGATTTCCACCTTTGGGTCAGCGGCTGGCTCAGGATGCTACGAAAGCCGTGTGGGAGCCCAGTACGGCAGGTAAGCTGGGTAAACAGTCTAACCCCCCCTCATTTGGTGAACATAGTATGGAAACAGCAGCAGAAGGTGTTGGATGCATTCTTCACATTCTTGCAGCAGTGCATGGAATAACTGTGGGCTTGATTTTTTCCTCACTTTCATTTGTTGCCTCTCAGACTTTTGAGGGTTTCTGATTTTTATTAGCCTCCGTCAGTGTCTGAGGCTCACCGATTTCGAGACTTTCTCCAGTATTTCAAATACATAATACATAGGCATTCCATTCAATGCATAGGTATGGGGACAACAGAATTGCCAGCTGCCAACAGGCATTTGTTGAGGTCCCCTGACTGCCACCCTAGAGCCCTGATCACCTGCTTTGCAGGCACCAGAGAATTCTAGGGCAACTGAAGATAAAGGAAAACAAGACTAATTCCAGTCGGTAAAGCTGCAGCCTTTATCCCTTCCTGCTTTCCTCTGTGCTTCTCACTTCTCATAATCCCGAATCATTGGGATTATGATTTATGCTTTCCTGTTACCTTTTATATATCACATGGACCAGCACTAAATCCCTTCCCTGACCTTCTCACCTAGGAAACCACGGATCCAATCACGCTCCTCTCCCTCCTTCACTCATGCAGCTGCCCTCTATCCGTCTTTGCTGCATTCCTCCTGATCCCTTTCAGCACGCCCAACGATTTGTGCATAGTTTATCTTCTCACCTGCCATTCTGCTCATACGCATCACTAGTTTGAAATCTCTGCTTTACCATGTCCCCTGCTACAGGACTAATCCCTGCACTTGCAAGGTCCTACACAACTGGGTTCCCTCCTCAAGCCGAATGCATTCTCTATGTTCTTTACTATCCTTCTCCTTCCTGTTTTAGACTGCCTTGAAAGGTCTCCCCTATCAATCAGCTTGTGTCAGCCTCTGGTTTATCCCATTATTTCTTCTTCACATTGCAAACGCTGTTCTTGATTTTCCCGGGAAGTGACTTCTTGGGGGTTCCTGCACACAGCCTTGTCGTCTAGTTCAGTCTAACCTCTTTGCAGGCATGAGGGGTGGCAAGGGGAAAAAGATTCCTGACAATTTTGCAAAATAACTGTCTGGAGGATCCACTGTAACCACATGGTGAAGGCATGGACATGAGAAAAAAAGTAACAATCTGGGGGGAAAGGGATGCTTTTCTTAGGGTAATACTCAGGAAGATTTCTGGCTTCTGTTATCATGCAATGACCTTTAAAGATCATGATTTCTGGTTTCTCTGAAATTACTGGCTTTTGCCATGGACTCGTTGGGGTTAAAATTGTTCTACAATTTCAAATTTCCAGTTATCCTTACCTCTGACTTCCCAGCCTGCCCTTTAGTTGCCTTCAGCAATTGTGACAAAGTAAGGAAATGACAGATTTCTGATGGACCTGAAATGCTGAAACTGGAGATGGACTGGAAGTGTTGTAACTGGGTACTTCACTCTGAGAACCAGAAGTTTAAGTTGTATATTGTTATATGGCTGCATTTAAAGGAAAATCTGCTCTGGTTATTTCAGGCATTCATTAAGCCTTCCAAGCTTTGGTGGTGGTTTGGAATGTCTCCTTTATAGTCCAATTCGAGCACAATTTTCGTTGAGCAGTTCTTACTGTAATAGTGGTTGGGTATCTGGCCAAGTACCAGAATTTAGCTTAGAGACAATAATTTTGATACTTCTGCTTTATTTCTTACCTTCTCTGTACAGTCTGAGAAAGCTGGAAGTGAAGACATTTTCTCAGCCAAGGTACAGCTGCATTCAGCTCAAGAGGACTTGTTAGCACACTTTATATACAATCCAGGAATCTGTGGAAAGGCCATGAAAACTGATGCTAGCTCACTTTCTTGACTAAATCCTGAATACAAGACTTTACAGAAGAAGTTATAAGTAAACCAGTGCAACTGTCCCTGTATAGTGTATTATTTCAAAATAATGAAAGTTGCTACAAGTCAGATACCAGCAGATATCAGGCCAAGGTTTTTATTTCTTTTCTCTCAGGGAAAATATTGAAATCTTAGGATTTTTCAAAGAAACTGATATAAAAAAAAAGTTTTCAGACTTGCAAGATACTTTTGTTAAGATTTTAAAATTTCATATGCACTTTATTGTTTCTAGTAATATTACTACGTCCAAAAATTCTGACCTTTTAAAATTTCAGTAACTTTCTGTCGAAATGTTGATGGTATTCTTTGTTTTGGTGAGGCAGCATTTTCCAGCAGAAAATTGTTCCATTGGAGAAGAAAAAAAAACTGGGTCCAAAATTCCTAAAAGACCCTATGGAAACCAAAAAGACCAGCACTGGACGGATCCTACTCCCCCTGCCCGAACCAAGGAGGAGAAGGGAAGGCAAGGGGAAAGCCAAACCTCTGGCATTGCTGGAGAAAGTACCTCTGTGTGCATGGGACTTCCCCTTCAGTAGCACGGAAGCAGGAATAAAGGCAGATGCGTACTGGGGCCAAGGGCATAAGCAGTGAGTCCAGAGCCAACTGGTACGGAGGGAGCTCTTTGGGGAGGGTGGTCTTGGGGCAGCTCCTCTGCTAAGAAACTCATTTCTGCACTTAGCCTAGAGCCAGCCCTGCCGAATGACCCAGCCGCTCACCTGAGATTTCCTCTGGTCAGCCCCAGTTTACCTCATCGCCAAAGGTTCTGTTTCTTTACACTCACACTATGGTGACAAGCCGTCTAATGGGCCTTTCCCTTTCCTGCGACAAGCAAAGAGGAGGTCTTTAAAGCTCAGAAACTCTTCGTAGTGTAGGCAAAAGCCAGGAACGCAGAGAGGCAGGTATGAGTTAAAAAAACCTTTGAGAACATTCCACACGACATTTTTACAGAGGAACCACAAAACTTCTACTATTTCTTCATATGGTGTCAACTCTATATTAACTTTTTAGGTTTATCTGTTTAAAAGTCTCAGTTTGAAAATTTTGATAACAAAGGTTTTTCCCCCCATATATCTTAAAATTTCAGAATTATCATGACAGGCACACTATGCCAGCTGTTTTAACAACAGTGTTCCAGGAGGGAAAGAGCTGGGTTTACAGATACCCTCTCCTGTCTCTCTATTTTAACTCGTGACATTTTGTCAGTACCTCTGCCAGTGGGGATGAGAACAGATCTGAAGTGGAAACCCTGGCACAGGTGCTCTCCTCATTAATGGCTGTTATCTAAACATCTGCATTGAAGTTACCTGATTTTGTATTTCACTTCCTGTTCTGTCCCACTCTCTATCCTCTCTGTTAATGTAACATTAATAATTTTACACCATCACGTCGTTCAGAGCCTGATGTAAAGATAGGTATGTAGTGTGTAAGCAGATGGTGTTAGTGGAAAGAGAACCGGCTGCAGGCAGCACACCGCTGAGCTGCCCTGGCTGCTTTTCGAAACACTCGTTATTCAAGTACATTGTAGAAACGCAAAGAACACAGTGTATGAAATAAGTGCTGGTAAAATAATTCATATTAAGATATGTTTGTAATCATGAAATTATTAGAAAAGAGTTACTTTTCAACCCCTAGGGTAATTTCTCAGTCTCAGTTTGCTGGGATCTGCATTATACATGTTTTCACCAAGTGCAATACCTGTTCTCTGCTCCGATACAGGTCTGTAGTTTACCTGCATATAAACACACCGTAGAGACAGAGAGATGTAGGTTAAGTATACATTTACTGTGCAGAAAGGATGATAAAAACTTATTCTTAATGTCAGGATAATACAGCAGAAGCAACGGAATTGTATTAAACTCCAAAGCATACAAAACAAAGCAAGTCATTCATCTATATCAAATACTTCAGTTCCCAGGAAGTCCTTCAGAGAAAAAGAACTTTTTGGTTTTTTTCCCTTTATTCTTGGCCATCACCTCAGCAGTGACAACTGACCCAACAGGTGCTTACTGCTCGTATGAATTATGCATTATTTAATATATGGCCATAATTTCTTGACCCGGTCCTTCAGAGTCAGGATTTTCGGATGCTCTCTCACCTCTGCCTGACACTGCTGGGAAACCATGTTCAGAAGACATCAGAAGCTTTCAATCCACTGTGACGGAACCCTAGCGATCTTTAGCATATATGTTACTTTTACAGGTCTGTCTTAAGTTTAAATCAAAGTGATGAACAGAGCGTATGTCTTATTTAGGCAACAAAATCAGAAATCTGAGTTTAATATGAGATACAAGTTTTGTTAATCAGTTGCATTTTAAACACAGGGCATATTATGTAGCTTTGTAATAGTTTAAACTGAAGACCGTACCTTTCACAAAATGAAACAAAAACTTGTTAGCAAAAGAGATCTTCAGCCACCCGAAGAGGGGATGTTTATGGAATGACAATTAATTGGTACTTTTCTAACAGTAGTACAGTGAATGGTGTCATAATTGGGGACTGTGCTGTTTCTTGCCTCCAGCTATCTCAGTTCAGCTCTTTCATGGAAGAACTTGGGGATCCTGAGGGAAACTTCTGGTTTTTTTTAAAACACTGTATGGAACATAAAAGGCCCTGGGAGGCCACGGGGTTACACAGAAAATAGAAGTTTAATTTATTCAACCTAAATAGCAAAAGGAATATTTTAGTATACATTAAAAATGGAGTCATTTTATGCACTTTTTCAACCCGGTGCCTGGTTTGGTGTGTTGATCTAGCTCTGCATGACGCATTCTCGCTATAGGAATTGGTAGGCTGCTGTCAACGACTTCTTCAGATAAACATGCATGTAAGCGTACAGAGGCTCCTGGGGTTTTTTCGTGAAAATGAATGCACAAGGTAGGAAGTCCTTCCCTTTCTATACCAATCTTCCTAGGCACCGCCTAATGACTGCTTAGATTTCTTACCGGCAGTTCTTTTAGGAGAGGAAAAACATTTTCACCTTCTGGATCTTTCTGTAGCGACAGTTCATTGGAACTGGAGACAATTAATTAATGGAGAACCCTAATTAATACATTTCCCACATCCGCTGCTGCTCTTCAGTGTTACGATGTTTACTACTGGATCACAAATACACAATGCTTCTCAGATCATCACAGCTATTGTAGATTTACCCCACAGGTAGTTGTGAAAATGAATTAGTACTCCCAGAGCAAAGATAGCCATTTAAGAGAGTAGTAAATACCATGTTTGCAGCGACAGACGTACCTGCATTGCAAAGTTTGTTCCTCCTGCCTACTAACCGAGTGCAAGGGTATAAAGGGACTCGTTTTCATCTGTTTATCTTGGACCACTCATTTCAAAACTGGCTTTGTCCCTTTGTAATGCCCCTATGGTAATGATCAGAAGACCATTTAATTGATCCCTCTTTTTGTTAGGAATGGCCTCATAGCAGAATATGCCTAGTGAGGTGTCTCTGAAGAATTCATAGCTCTACTTTTAATGTAACAAAGCCTGATTTTGCTAGTTTTACCAGAGTGCTTGGGGGAAGCAGTCGTCAATTACAAACTGGTAGAACAGAGAACAGAAATGATGTGGACAAGTATGGTACAAGCTGATCACTGCCACGCAAGATTGGCGCTGACGTTGTTTATGGGCTTCTGTATTTTTAGCTACTGGCAATGCCTGCCACAGGAGAGCAGGGTGGTAGATACAAATGGAAAGAATACTTTGAAAAGGGTGTTATTTTTATACTGAACTTCTCATATTGCTCAGCTGAAGTTGCCTCAGCATGATACTGAACACAGTCAAAGAAAAAGTGTCTGTCACAAGACTGTAAGAACTGCCACACTGGTCAGACCAAAGGTCCATCTATTTTAGCATTCTGTACAGTGAGCAGTTGTGACTGTTCAGAGTATAAGAAACAAGACAATACAAATTGGTCCTTTTTTCTGACAATCAGTTGTTAAAGCATTTTGGACCACTGAATACAATAGCAAACAATGAACATACCCTCCATATATTTGTCTAATCCCTTTATAAACCTATCAATACTTTTGATTTCCAAAGCATCCTCTAGCAATGAGTTCAGCAATTCAATTAAGCAACATGTAAAAAAATGTGTTTCAAATTACTACGTAGCTTTTGCACTTCTGAAACCATGAACCACCATGTTTATACCACTCGTTTTATGCTCTATCCACCTTTAATCATCTCTCGTCCACAAAGGAACGTCCGATTCAGTTTCTCCTGTATAGAACATATTAATTGTTTCTGATCACTACTGTTTACCTTCTCTGTGTCTTGTCTAGTGCTACTACCTTGGGCTTTGAGATGCATGACCAAAAACGTAGCTTTTAGCTGATTTGTTCTACAGCCTTGTCTAATGACATGTCAGTGTGCGAGAGTTCTCAGATTCTTTTTCTGTTTTGTGAAATCTCACATTACTCATCTAAGATTTCCCAGCTATACCAAGGTAGTTCCGTTCCATCAGAAGGCATTCTTACAAAGACTGATCTCACCCAACGCCTATAGCTGGATCTCCTTCAACCTTTCTGAACTACATCATGTGATATTTATAGTTAGATGCACACCTCTGTGTAATCAGATAGGAAAAGGACTCCAAATTGAGAAAGTTCAAAAAGAAACTGGGTGTTTAGAGGATGATCGGAAGGAACTGCAAGAAGTGACAACAAAGAAATGAGAGTAAACCAAAAACAGAAGAAGAGGGGTACTCCTACCCGAAGTTTCATATATCGTAATTTTTTTAAACAATGTGCATTATGTAGAGGAATTCTTTGTTGACATACACCAATATTCTATCCAAGGACTGAGAAAAGATGGTCAGGAATTTTCAGTAAAATATTGAATAATTATTTTTTACACTACATAAATAAATAATTACTTTTTTGGGCTCAATCAAAAGATAACTCCCTGATTTACCAAAACTATTCAGAGTAAAATAACACTGTATTTGAATAATCATTCAGAATAAAAATCCATTTCATCCCAGTCCTCCTTTGCATTCACTTCCAATAGCAATGGGTTGCCCACAGAAGGTTTATTAATTGCACTGGAAACATTGGATAGGCTGTGAAATTGAGCAAGAAAGTGAAGAGACGTATTCAGTACTCTGTTCTCTGTAGTTGACAAAAATCCCAAGGAAGGAAAAAAATTAATTAGAGCTCTAGAACATACTCCAGTCAAAGCTATGTGAATGGAATAGAGAAAATTTCTTCACTAACTCCATGCTTACTCCCTCTACAGTACCAGTAATTGCTGCTTTGCTGGTTTGGCTGACTGGCTAACTAGCCCTTCATCGTACTGTAGCCAAGGACAATGAAAGTCACTGGGGAAGCATATTTAACTTTTTGTGTGTAGCTTTTCCATCTCCACTTATTTCACACTTTAATATCTGTACAAAGTGTTGATTGAAAAATTTTCTTTCTGACTTCCACTGCTTTGAGCTCTCCAGCCCTTGGGTTTAATTCATTCTTACAAGCCAGCTGCCTTCCTCTTTGCACTGATTCTTTTTTAACACGCACACACACTCCCACACCCCCACACGCATCCCCCCCACCATCACCCCCCCACAGATTTCTTTTTCATTTTATCCATGTTAGTGCATGAAAGAAAACATATGCAAGTGTAAAGGAAGGTCTCTTCACAGATGGTTTTCTTTGCTTTGATCTCAGTGAGGACTTGTGTACGTAAAATGGGATTTATCCGAGCTTCAGGTACTGAAAGCTGAGTCTGAAGCCAGAGTTTGCCTTTCTTTTTGGCCTTCAAATTCTCAGTGTTCACAGAATCACTGAATAGTCGAGGTTGGAAGGGGCTTCTGAAGACTGCCTGGTCTAAATCTCCCGCACAAAACAGAATCCACTGGAAAGTGCTGCTCTGGATCTTGTCCGGTCAGGTTTTGAATATTCCCAAGGATGGAGAGTCCACAGGTGGTGTTTTACCACCTTTACAGGAAAATAGTTCTTCCTGATGTTTCAGTGGAATTTCCTGTGTTTTGTTTTGTGACCATTGCATTTGTTGTTGTGTTCTTTCAACGCTGCTCCTGAGCATTACCAGGCTGCTCTGGCCTGTGCAAGTACCACTCAGTTCTCACATAACTGAATAGGGATCCAAACGTAAGTGGAGTGGCACATCAGTTTCCTAAGGAGATCTGTTGGGTTGGCCCACTGAGTCAGGTTAAAAGAAATCTTAAATGCCTCGCCTCGTTTTTCCGAAGCCAGCGGTGGCGAGGCATGCTGATCCTGGGCAGTACAGGCTGCTAGCCAGAGCACTCACCCAGAACCTACAAGCCGGTGTTCAAACTCCTCCACAGCCCGAGTCTGAACCCTTTTCTCATGAGAGCATCCTGACTGTTAGCTTTATTAAAGCTGGGTGAGCACGTTGCTGTCCCCACCTTCCCTATTGCTGAAATACTTGCTGTTAGCCATGTACACAGGAAAATGAAGCCAGAAATACAGCATGCATGGGGAAGCATGATGGTTCAACCTGATAGCGCTGCAGGCTCCTGGCTGGTGGCTGGAACTGGTTTTGATTTCTTACTCCAGTGACTAATAACAATAGTCTTAAAATCAGAGACCAGAGTTCAATTATTAAGCTGCAAAGTCATTGTGCAGTGAGCATGAACCCAGAATGAAGCGCTCTATGCAGAGGGTGTACTCATTTGGTAGGGATGGGAGGGAACAATTCAGGCCACAGCAATCAGAACAAGATCGTCGGTACATTTGCAGTGTACAGGGGCATCAGTGGCAGCACCACAGTTGCTTGTTTTTCCTTTAAGAGGTAGAAAGGTCAGACAGGTACCACTGAAACTGATAACAAACTCAGGGTTTATTACAAATCAAACCAGAACAGAATAATGAGACATAAATACATCTTAAAACAGCTTCTCCCCACTCCTCCCTTCTTCCTGGGCTCAACTTCACTCCTGATTTCTCTCCCTCCTCCCCCCCAGCGGCACAGGAGGGCCGGGAATGGGGGCTGCAGTCAGTTCATCACACGTTGTCTCTGCCGCTCCTTCCTCCTCAGGGGTCGGACTTCTTACACTCTCCCCCTGCTCCAGCGTGGGGTCCTTCCCACAGGGGGCAGACCTTCAGGAACAGACTGCTCCAGTGTGGGTCCCCCACGGGATCACAAGTCCTGCCCTCAAACCTGCTCTGGTGTGGGCTCCTCTCTCCATGGGGCCACAGGTCCTGCCAGGAGCCTGCTCCAGTGTGGGCTTCCCACAGGGTCACAGCCTCCTTCAGGTGTCTCCACCTGCTCCGGCATGGGGTCCTCCATGGGCTGCAGGTGGATATCTGCTCCACCATGGTCCTCCATGATCTGCAGGGGAAAAGCCTGCCTTCACCATGGTTCTCTCCATGGGCTGCAAGGGAATCTCTGCTCCGGTGCCTGGAGCATCTCCTCCTCCTCCTTCTTCACTGACTTTGGTGTCTGCAGAGCTGCTTCTCTTGCATATTCTCACTCCTCTCTCTGGCTGCAAAATGTTGATCCTAAGTTTTGGGGTTTTTTTCCTTCTTAACTCCGTTATCCCAGAGGCGCTACCACTGTTGTTGGTGGGCTCAGTCTTGGCCAACAGTGGGTCCGTCTTGGAGCCAGCTGGCATTGGCTCTATCAGACATGGAGGAAGCTTCTAGCAGTTTCTTACAGAAGCCACCCCTGTAGCCCCCCAGCTACCAAAACCTTGTCACACAAACCCAATACAAATGCCACTAATAACACTGATAATACCATATGCTTATATTTTCAACAAATGGCCAGTCAGGGTGAACTTCAGCTTCAACTGGTCAACACCAGTTACTGCAGAATTACCCTTTTCACCTCTGGGTGAGAGATGTTTATCTTAGTGATTACGATATTCTCCTCCTAGACAACTTTACCATGGAAGCTTTTACCAGTAGGAATTATTTCCTTTACAAGACAAATCTCACCAAAATCCACAATATTTTTCACACAATTAAAATAATTCCACATACATTCATCTCAAAGTAGGCATATCATCAAGAACCACAGTAAATCAGTAAAAAAAGTAAAAACATTCTAAAATTCCCTACTGTTAATGTTTGCATTTGCTCTTCCTGAATTTTACATACATACTGGTCAAACTACCCATGTTTTGTTAGATTAAGATTCTGTTGAAGCATTGGTCTCTGTAACTTACATTCTCTTTGCTTCTCTTCTATTAATTTGACTTATTCAATGATCTGCTAAGGACCAACTATTTAACAACTTATATATGTGAGTTAGGGGTAGTAACTATGTCCCCATGCAATAGAAAATGAATAAATACTTTAAAAAACCAAATAATTCAGCTTTATTTTAAATGTCTTCAACTATGTTTACTTACATGGTTTTCATTTGAATATTCTCAAAGCCATTTTTCTTTGATGAAAACAAAGGGTCATATGTATAGCCCAATTATATCTATGGAATGGTGCCCACTTCTCAAATTAACTTTGAGGCATCAAATCAACATGACTGATGAACCTATAGACTGTATATTTATAGCTAGCTTAAGACAAAATTAGGCCAGTACTAAAGTATATGACAAAAGATAACACATGTATGGACATTGACAAATTGAAAGAGACTTAAAAGATTTCGTAAGAGCCACAGTGAACTGCTTTTATTTCTTAGTAGAAAAGACAGAATCTGGAAAGATACACTTTTGGCTGAATAGAAGCATTTAGAATACATTTCCCAGGTAACAGTGTTTGAAAGTTTATATTTGCTGAGATTATTGAGCTGTGCAAAGTCACACAAACTAGTTAATGGCAATTTCATATATTACATGCAAACAAGAACTAAATGCTAAGTCTCTTACCTGTATATTGAGGGACTGATCTGAATCCAAAAGTGTAGCTTGTGTTCAGATCCAAGTATTTAAAATTACCCTTTGCTATGTTATTATAGTCTTGCGTCAAATATCTGCACCCTTCTAACTTCAGATCCCATTTTTTCCATTTATAGTACCAAAGTCATGCCAGAACTGTTGCTTGGATGAAAAGCTCCTGTCAAAAGATGCCTTGACAGGCACGGTAGGGTCTGCTATGGCAGTTTTACTGTCCAGAATTCTTGTGATTAGGAAGCTACTGCTCCCTGGAATCACTACTGTCTGTTCCACATCAGTGCTTCTAAATCCTTTCCTACCTAAGGAAAGCAAAGCAAAGAGTCAAAGTTTGCTTGTTAATTTTTGGCATTGTGTTTCTGTGGCCAAATCATGACCTTTCTTTTGAATAATTCCTTAACCATGCTCTTTGAAAGACCACAAAGCAATGAGATCTGCCCTATAGCTTCAGTTTAAAATGTTTATAAACAAGCTTTCTGAGTGAAATTCCTCACTGATTAACAAATTCATGTTAGTTACAGCAATCTCACCATTAGAGATAGAATCCATGGCATGATCAGCACTTCCATTTTAATGCAATGTACGAAGTTATATGATTACAGTATATATCCCATAATTCATTTAAAAGTATTAATGCAAATCACCTTCCCTCAAAGCATCAATCCCATGCCATTGCTACAGCTGGAGATGGGATAGAAGAAAAGTCCTCTAGCTAACCACAATTTTATTTTCATTTATGCTTGCCTTTCTGACCAAAACACAGGCAAGAAACGACACAGAAACACCTTTTGGGGCCTCTGCCATTCCTTGCAAAGTGACTTCAACCTCTGCTTTATGCCCTGTAGCAGGAGTCAACTCTGGCTCTCTGAATTGTTTCAATTTGAGTTTCAACAGCTACATCAAAAGGAAATTTAGATGTTGCATAAAACTTGCTGCTAAACGAACCATGCAGAATCAGCTCACACATATTTGTAATAAAATTTAAGAATATAGCTGCTTTTTATCTTAGAAAATTAATCCAGTTTGAGCTTTTAAACCAAGCATTTTTAAAATATTGCTGTATAAATTTTAACTAAAGAGTATTATTTATCATTAGCCAAACTGAGGAACTGGAGACAAAGGAACGACACTTCAGGCTTAGAGTATTCTGGCTTTCCAAAGATGTTGATCATAGTTTCCCTTTCTGTGACGAAAGAATCAGGAAGTATGTGAACAGCTCAGATCTCAGAAGGTTTTTGCTGACCAGCTTCTCCTTGTCCACATTTCAAATTACCTTAGTTCTTCACAGCCCACCTGGCTTTACATATCTTTTTCTACTCTCATTGTGCATTTTCTGGACACTATTGGAAAGTGACATTAAATACTAATAATCTCTGTAATAATTTATGACAGTAAGGAAGTGAAAATTGTTTAAAAAGTTGTTAAAATATTGTTTGTGTAGGGTTAAGTCCTTTTGAAACTGGCAGGTATAGCAGCTGCCATTCATAAATTATTGAAGAACTGACTGAAGTTTGTTTAGTTCTAGAGAACAGAAACAATGGCAACTTCTACCCAGAATGTGTGGCGCTTCCAAAAGTCCAAAAGCTGGGTACGTGTAAGCAAGGGTAACATGGATTACCTGCACCGAATTTCAGTGTGGACTGCTAATCTGTGAGGGTGCATCTAGATGTCTTTCTGTCCACAGGTTTAGAAACACACTAGCAGGTGCATACCCACCATACCCTGCTATAGGATTAGCTAATATATGGCCTCCCAACAGCTAGCTGCTCTCACTCGGTGCTCAATGGGATGTCATCTATGCTCCACCCACTATGATATAAGCATCTTTATCTTAACTCTCATTTATTCCAGGATAAAACTGTGCACTTGAACAGTAGTTGTCATGAAGCAGTTTTGTCAGGGTTTCACTATAAATCATCTGAAATAGTCTCAGGAAGAGAATCATGAAGATTCAGGCTACGGGTATGGTGGGGAAATCAATTGCTCTGTTCTCCTTTGACAGAGTAGAAATCCTAAGAGTGGTTACTTGATGCAGTATCTTTTAACTTAATTTTTTTTTAAAAAAAGGATTAATTGAATTCAGTTTTATGATCAAGATTTCTGGGGAGCTTTGGCTTCCAACTTTTCAGAAACAAAATAGATCCCTGGAATTGCGTTGAGTGTTTCCAACAAATAACAGATAATGCAAGGGGAACTGCAATTGCTTAATCTTAACCGACAAATTTAGTAACTGCTGTGTGGATAAGAGAGGGAGGTGAGAAAGGAAGCTTCTGGAATTCCTTTTAGATTTGTCCACTGCAAAGTGACACCTGAAAATGAATGCAACAAACCCAGAGAATTTCTGATTAACATGCAGTTAACAAAGACATAGGTGGTCGTTTGGCACAAGACTGAACTTTGTGACAAGCTGATCTTTTACCATTCACCTCACATTTCCTGGTAACAAGCAGAGTAAAGATCTTACAACCTACTGAGAAAAATAAATAAAAAAAAGGAAACAAGGTGACCAAAGCAGGTATCAGCTCACCACACTAGGTCAGGGAAAGGAAGATTTGAGTTTGTATCATAATTTCAAAACTGGTCATTACACCCCGGGAATCACAAAACCTTTGCCAAATGATGTGAGCATTTGCATTAGTTAGCTAAGGAATGTTCACAGTGAAAAGGCTCTTTTAGGGATACGCAGCCTCTGCCCAGCAGTGTCATGTGAGACCCTAAACAGGCTACTTGCCAGTGCTGTGCCTAGGCCTCTGCCTGTGGGGAGATGCTAATCATTCCCGAGGGGCTCACTGAAAGGAGCAACTCTCTGGCAGCTGAACAAAAATCCAAAAAGGAAAAAGAAATCTCTGTGAAGATTTCAATCCAAATATATTGTTCTATTGGTGATATGAATATAACCGAAAAGAAAAAGGTGGAAATAAACAAACAAATATATTTAAGACCGCATGGAATGTTCAATTAGATGTTTGTTGCCTTGCTGGAAAGAGTTGTTTACAATTACATTTTTAAACCTCATCAGAACCATGAGTTGAAAGAAGATGAGGATGTTAGGAATTTACTAGACTTGTGGTACTGGTAGGTGTAGAAACCACCTTTCTTTAGGAGTAATGTAAAAAGAGCCTGAGCTTCTTTACGGAAGAGACGAAATCTGAGGTGCCTCTGCCTCAAACAGAGTCATGGGGAAAAGTGAAGTACAAGCTACAAGAGTCGAGAATGGCTGAAAGGGAGTCTTGGCTCTGTAACGGTGAAGTAAAAGGAGGAAGGAAAAATGGGAACCGTCAGAAAAGGGAGCAGAAAGCCAAGAAACAGCAGAATAAAGACTAAGTAAAATGAACGAGACCAAGCTTCTTGGCCTGAGTACTGGCTGAAAGTAGTACAGAAAGGTAGAAAAAGCCCCCACTTTGTGCTTAATGCCTCTTGTGTCCAAAGAACGTGCATTTGTGCACATTGTAATGAAATACCTGGCACAGTTACTATTTTATTCTCTTAGTTGAACTAATATGCCTACTCAATTTAGCATACTTCAGAAAGACAGACAATACAGTTTTGACTTTTGGATTGATTTTGTTTAAAGTCAACATGTTTTCATCCTCAACTAATTTGCAGCCCGCTGAGTGATCTGTACTGCAGCCAACTCAGAGACAGATGAAGCAAATGGATGGAGCAATAATTCTTCCACTCCCCTGTCCTACCATACTAACATGTAAAACACTACAACATTGCGGTCATTGAAATGCAGGCAGCAGACTTCAAACTGTAGTGCATCTTGCTTCCATGGGGTCTTGAAGTGACTTGTGAGCTCATAAAAAAAACCTGGAGTGCCAATAATCACTTGGTAATTGATAACATCGTTATATAATATATAGTGATTTGTAAAATTATGATATGACTATGTTCAAAACATATCACAACTAAAAAGAAAATAGTATTTAAGAGTCCATATATTTATAGACAGCTAAAATCACATCTGTATGTACGCTTGAAACAAGCGGAAAATGTTTATGAATTTAAATCCAAATTGAGCTGAAAGAAGGGCAAAAACCAGTCAGCTCAGGGAAGAATGCAAAATAAAGCAAGCTGAACTTATCTCGGTACCAGGTAGATTGGAGGGTAACCTGGGTTTTAGATAAGACAGCTACACCAGTGAATCATCAGGTTCCCTGAGGCTATTAAGAAAGAATGTCTTTGTGAGCTAGCCAGACCAGCCAGGGAGATCGGTGGGGGGCAGCGCACAGGAAGCTCAGTCCAAGATAAAGCATAAAAAATGGACAAATAATAAACTTTGCAGGCAGCAATGGGCTTGAGCTAGCTTCGATCCACTTCCTCCTTTCAGGAGTGCCATGACAGTGCCATGACAGTGAGCATATAGAGACCAGTGATGAGAATCACATTTGCATTGAGATTCAACTACAGCTGAATATTCCAATCGCTCTGTTATGTTCGTGTTGTGATTTCAGCTCATTGCTGTATGACTCTGCGAAATCAAACCCTCATGTAATGTCAAATATACCAAATAAGTAAATTTGATATTAAACACTAGAGAGTCCTCATGTGGAACATCTAAAAGAACCTGGTCAGAGAGTACTGGACTCTGACAAGCTGCCAAGAGGAGAATTTTGCCTTTTAGGTCTTTTGAATCCTGGTGAGTTCAGAACTGGGGAGAAGCTGTGATGTGAGAGCTGCTACTAATTGTCAGAGATGTAAAATACTTTGCAACGGCTAAAAGCAATGGCTTTTTAGCCAGTCTGTTCTCTGGCACTTGCATTTCATATGGAGCTTCCCCCGCCCAAAGCAGCAGTGTGCCTGTTTAGAGTAGGAAACAGCGGTATTGCAATGCAGGACTGCAATTCATGGCTTGGAATAAGAGGGAACATGTACGAATATCCCTTCAATCACTTGTATGGGCATTATATTAATTTTAAAAGTGTAAATGCCAATATAACTACAAACACTAATGGGTCAGCTGAAAATAAGTCTTAGTCCATTCTTGATGGTCTCAACAACAGCCTGCTGAAGTGTATTGCACCAGTAAACTGCTGGCTCAACAAGCATTATCAGTAGAAAGACAGAGGATAATAAACACAGTTCTACAACCCCCACAACATTGTATTTCAGGGATCAGATTCATCAGTGCTCCGTAAATCAATGTTCCCACTGAAGATCTATTCTACTTCATAGTTTTCCAAGAACTGCTAACTGTGGTTTGCTCAAATGACTGCTGTTTTAACCAGTTTCTTAGCTGCTGATGCTACTCCAGTGACCAAGAAGGTGGCAAAGGAGGTAATATTTCTCATCTTTGCTGTTAACTACCTGACAGTGGGTTTCGATATTCTCGGAGAATTCACAGGGCTTTGACAAAGTTTTGCGTGAATCAGAATTACTACTAGTGGATCTATTTTTGAAAAGCTGAAAAAGTAATAGACAAAGAATGCCATACTCAAAAATACTTCTACAATCAAATTATGGAATTTCATATCTGTTTGAACATTTTATTATTTATTTATAGTTTCTAAAGCAGCATATCAAAAAAGTAAAAATAGAAACCAGGAAGCATTTTGCCAATGCCCTTTTGCTAGTTACCGTTTGAAAGTTACCATTTGAAAGTATTAAATACTATCATACTAAGTCTTGATATATTATTATCATCTTACCGATACTGTATCACTTGACCTTTATTGAGGTTCTGAATTTTTGAGCTCTTGATACTGCCTTTCCTTCTGGTTGAATTATGCTCAAAAAAAATTATTTGCTGTTCAGTGATATATTGTGGGCACAATATATGGTCAAATAATTTGTTTACTTCTTAAAAGTTCAGGGGAAAAAGATGGTTATCTTATTTATTCTCCATTTTTAGTATTATAATAGATAAACTTATTTTGATGCCACATAATCCAATCAAAAAACTATTGTCAAGTAGAAATAATAAAAATTATTAGTTTCTGTAAAAGTGGCTGTTTCCTCAACTTATAGGGGACATGATGTCCACAGAATAATTATCCTTTTAAAAGTTACATTTATTTGATCTCAAAATAGAAGAATCTATAATACCATAAGTATTTCCTTTTTATAGCAAAGGACTAGCTGAACTGTTTGATCGCTGTCAAAAATATCTAAACAGCAACCAAGGTATTCCTTTAGATCTGATCATTTAAAGTGCCAGCAAAAATAGATAGTAAATGGTACAAGGTTTATATTACTGGGTGATGTTTGGTACTACTTAAATTGATTCAGCAGATATAATATTCTGATTATGCCATTATCAGCAGAACAGTAATGGTCAGGTGCAAAGGACGCAAACAGGACTTAGCTATGCCAATAGTCAGTAGTGCTGTATCTCACAGGAGGGAGATTACTTGTAGAGTCCCACAGAGTTTGCATTCAGCATATTTGTCTTCAATTTATCCAAAACTGAATTGGAAAAGAATGAAAAACAAGGTGATTAATATCAATAATGTACAACTGTAAATACAGCAACAGCCTGGCATTTCTTCATACAATAAGGATACAAACCAAATCTTGAAGTTGTGCACGTTGACAAACAGTTCCTTGCAGATCTAAAGGATGTTTTGCAACAGTTACTTAAATTTTTTTGACAGCTGACCTCCACTGATGTTAAAACATCTAGCTTCCTTATTTCCAGCCTATCAGACTTTGACTTATTCAAAGCAACTAGATGCAAAGCACCTAAATGGTCATAGTACAAACTGACAACACTTGCTGTTAGCGTCTCAGACCTAGCATATGTTTCCAAACCTACAAAGAAGAAATACAGGCAATAAATTAGAAGTTGATAATGTGCATGAGGAGAAGACAAAAGCTGTGCTGCCTAAGCCGATACAGGAGCAGCAGCGAGGTCCAGTACTTTGATCAGTTCTCTTGCTTTGACATACACCTAAAGAAATACTTTCACGGTAAATTAGTAAAGAGAAGAAAAGAACATCTTTAGAGCAAATTGAGAAATGAATGAAATAGAATGTTTATTCCTAAGACACCTCAAAAGATACCATGTGCATCCTCCTGCACTGGTCATTGGGGTGGATACTTATGTCTAATAAATTCAAGGAGGTTCTGCAAGAACAAAGGCCTTTGTGTCTGTATAGTTCTTTATAGGATTGGAAAACCTAGGACTCAACTCCAAACATGGCAGAAAACAATGACAAAATTCCCATTGATTTCTGTAATCTTTCGCACACAGTTTACATCTTGCTAAAGCATCCATACAGACCTCCTTCAGTGACATCTGTGTACGTACATTTAACTTGATATGTTTCTTTGGGTATTAGTGGAGCAGTGAGCAAACTGGATTTGGATTCTCACAGGACTGTCACTACACAAAAATAATGTCACATGTTCTTCTTCATGGCAAAGTATAGTACAAAAGCATTTGCATAAAATCAGCAGGTCTTGGAGTGGTGAATCACTTATGCCATAGAAAGTGACTTATAAAGACTTCTCTTCTTACATGGACTAATTTATTTTTTTTTCAAGTGAAGAGATTAATTAAGAGACAGCTAAATTAAATCTGTAGTTTCCTGATATCTGTATAAGCCAATTTTATCCTAGTATGCTATACATATGGTGTGGTTTAACCCCAGCTGGTAACTAAGCACCACACAGCTGCTCGCTCACCCCTCCCCACCCAAGAAGATGGGGTGGAGAATGGAAAAAAACCTCATGAGTTGAGATACCAACAGTTTAATAGGATTAAAAATGGAAGAGAACAATAATAATAATCATAACAACGATAACAACAACAACAATAATAATAAATAAAACAAGTGATGCAATTGCTCACAAAAACCCCAACCCCGATGCCCAGTCTGTTTCCCAGCATCAATCCCATCTCCCGGCCAGCTTCCCCAGTTATATCCGGCGCATGATGTTGTACGGCAGGGAATATCCCTCTCACCAGCCTGGGCCAGCTGTCCTGGCTGTGCCCTCCCAGCTTCTGCTGCGCCTAGCAGGGCGTGGGAAGCTGAAAAGTCCCTGACTTAGTGCAAACACTACAACTACCCAGCAACAACTGAAACATCGGTGTGTTATCACCATTATTGTCCTGCTAAAACCAAAACACAGCACTACACCGGCTACTAGAAAGAAAATTAACTCTACCTCAGCCAAAACCAGGACAGTATCCAACCCCTCATTCCATACCATCTACATCACGCCCAGGTCCTATACTTCCCAAGACATTCCAATTAATCACCATCACTTTTCCTGTCTTTCCATGTGTACACACAGATTTCATTCCCTTAGTCTGCGGGTCATCAAGCTAAAATGTCCACTGAGTTCATTTACTCCGTGACTTTTGGGCTCCATCTGTCCAACAGTCTCTGAGGGCAGGAGCGATGGTGCGTGCTGTTGGATTGTTGCGTGCTGCACCCATGCTCACAGTCTGCGGGTTGAAGATACCAGTCTCGAAGAGGTTGCTGGGTGCTTGTTTCTGAAGCCAGTTCTGGTTTCATCACCTCTGCACCTTGCTTGGTTTCATCAAAGTTCATTATTCGTTAGTCTGGGTGTGCCTTACTGTAACTGTTGCTATGGCACATAGCAACCATAGTAGTGATGATA
Source organism: Psophia crepitans (assembly GCA_013399095.1). Lineage (NCBI taxonomy): Eukaryota > Metazoa > Chordata > Aves > Gruiformes > Psophiidae > Psophia > Psophia crepitans. The sequence continues at coordinate 267,502 of VWZZ01006764.1, forward strand.
TGCAATCTTATGTAGCAATTAACATCAAATGATTTAAATCATTGGCTATTCTCACCCACTTCATTCACTGTTGGTGCATCTTTGTCTTTCCAGGCCAGTACTGCCAATGATTTGGCACATGCTGGTGGTGTGCTCTGTACAAACTTCCACTGCATAGATTGGGTATGTTGGACTTCATCTGGATCTGTGGGAACTGCACACTGTCTGGATCATAATAGACCATCTCCCACGCGGCTAATTCCCTCCAGTACTAAATACCTCTCTTCATGGTGGTCCACTTGCCTGGGTGACATGTAACATTGTCACTGAAGGGATACCTTTCTCTCACACCTGACAAGAGTTGCCTCCAGAGGCTGAGGGCTTGCTGTCCCTTTTCCAATCACCTTGTCAATGCCTCCTTCTCTAGACAGGGATCCCAGCTGCTTGGCTTCCCTACTCTCTAATTCCAGGCTACTGGCCCTGCTATTCCAGCATCAGAGCAGCCAGGTGGCAAGTTTCTCACCTAATCAATGACTGAAATCTTTTTGCATATCTTGCAGCTCACTTGGGGACAGGAATTGGGTCGTTATCTCTGTCTCTTCTTCCTGTTCTTGTGATGGCCCTCTTTCATCATCCTTTACCAAACAGTTGTGTCCATTTCTTCTTATGTATATGGGCGACTGATACTGATATGGCTTGGTTCTCTGGTTCAGCTCAATGATTACCACTAGGGTTTGAGTAGCCACAGTGCATGTCGGTGGAGTTTGAGTAGCTGCAGTGCCTATTGCCAGGGTTGGAGTAGCTGCAATGCCTGTCATGGGGACTGGAGTAACTGCAATGCCTGTTGGCATTGGGTGGTATTCTTAAATTCTTAAATATTCTTAAATAGTTATTTAACCCTAAACAAGACCTGCACCACATTCAGGAGACCTAACAATAGAAACATGCTGGTCTGAACATCACAACGGTACTCAACATTCTCAAGAACTATTGTAATTAGCCTGAAGGGGAAGGTGAAGGAAGCTGTCTCCCTGACATATTGTTTCTCTGAGGAGAAAAAGTAAAAAGTATAATTGTTAATAGCTTCTGTCAGATGGCTCCCAAAGTACAGGGATGAAAACACTGCTGTTGCTCTGCTCTGTGTGCTGCTTGCTGCAGCTGAATACAAACACAAAACTGGTCTGACTGTCAGTGATTTTATCATCCCATAAGCCAGGAGTGCACGGAACAGCAGAGTGATAACATTAATCCAACGCCCAGAGGTGACAAACCACACATGAACGCTGGTAACCAGTATATACGGCAAGTAAGGTGTTACACAATGCAACTGTGAGAAACCAGGACAACATAGCACACTGCAACAAATGGAAAAGGAGAAAGGACAGTCTGCCTGTTAAGATTCAATCTATACAATGACAATACAGGAGCTATTTGATTACAGCCATCTGCCTTCTACAGCAGATGAGCAAGGAATACATGGTATATGACTGACTAGCTTGCTATGTCCTTTGACAGCCTCTCAGCAAGTAATGAAGCATGACTCCTCACGCGTAGCACAGTCAGATACTACATTTTGCTTGTCTTTGTATGTTGGTATCAGCATAATACTTTGCCTGAAGCCTGCTGCTCTTCAACTAGGTGAAGGATTGTGTGATTACAAGCTTGATTCTATGAGCTACACAACTAATAAAACACAGTACTACTACTTTCTATAAAACTTGGGTTTCTTTCAACTCTTCTAACCTGGCAGCTCACTCAGAACTTATCAACAGGAAGAATTAATGTTTCTGCAGAGAACATGTTTACTGTAAAATGGCATTAACAAAGTATGTGTGAAGATTGGTTAATGCAGGGGTGTTTTTCATGTAGTTGTCATGCCTGGCTTCACTGTTTAAATTCCTCACCCGCCTTACTGAAGAAAAAAGCTTCCCTTATCACTCATGAATGTGACTGAATGACTGTACACACATGCGTTTGCTTTTATAATTTTTTCATCTTCCAGACTTATTGATAATTGAAAAGAATTACCTACATCACTAGATAACCACACCTATTAAATAAATAGTGACTGCTGAATTATTATGTATACTTAGAGGCAGGTATTCTCTTTGTTGAATGTGACAGTAACAACATTCTCTAGAATAAAAGAAACTTTAATTAATCTGCTGTCTCTTTAAAAAAAAAAAGGCAAATTATGTCCTAAGTAATTTTAAAACAGGGTCTATATCATCTTGTATAACTGAGTGATTCTATACATAAACAAATATTAATGATACAGTCTGCTCTATATACAAAAGAAGATGTGCCTACTGGTATATTTCTGGGCAGCTTAGAAGGAACATTAGCACCTCTATGGTGTGTACCGAAACAAGAACTATTTTAAAGAAATGAAAAGTACATTTCTGCAGGTAAGAAAATAACAACCATTTAAAAGAGAGGAAAATATCTGTCTAGTATCCAGTCTAGTATCTAGTCTAGCATCCAGTTTTGGGCCCCTCACTACAAGAAAGACATCGAGGCCCTGGAGCGTGTCCAGAGAAGGGCAACGAAACTGGTGAAGGGGTTGGAGCACAAGTCTTCTGAGGAGCTGCTGAAGGAACTGGGACTGTTTAGTCTGGAGAAAAGGAGGCTCAGGGGAGACCTCATTGCCCTCTACAACTACCTGAAAGGAAGTTGCGGCGAGCTGGGGGTTGGCCTCTTCTTGCAGATAACTAGTGACAGGACAAGGGGGAATGGCTGCAAGTTGCGCCAGGGAAGGTTCAGGTTGGAGATTAGGAGAAATTTCTTCTCGGAAAGGGTGGTCGGGCATTGGAACGGGTTGCCCAGGGAGGCGGTGGAGTCACCTTCCCTGGATGTGTTTAAAGAAAGGTTGGATGTGGTACTTAGGGACATGGTTTAGTGGGTAATAGGTGGTGGGGGGACGGTTGGACTAGATGATCCTTGAGGTGTCTTCCAACCTTAATGATTCTATGATTTGGGCACACGGAAAGAAAACAAACTCAGATATGTATTTTGAGAAATTCCCTAGATCCTTTTCTGCACTGATCACGATTTGAGCCCTTTCCTAGTCATGTCTTTAATGAGAGACGGAACAGTGGTGTATGCACAAAGGCTAATTTTGGCATAAGGATAGTTGCCTTCAACTTTGCTAGTGTTGTTACCGCTTGTTAGCAGCGTTGATTGTAACACGAAGTGCTCTTTGCTTTCCGTGCACAAGGTGGTGCTCTTAGCAGCCCTCGGCCCTTACGATGGGTGCGTGCAGGGCAGCGGCTCCCGGAGCTCGGTTAGGAGGCACAGGGTTCTCTCCATCCAGCTTTTCCATTCTCTGTGCTGACATGTCAAAATCATAGGTTTCTGTTCCTGTCGCCAGATACAAGGAGATACGGAAGAATATTAGAAGCAGGACAAAAATTAAGAGATTAAATAGCTCTAACATTAAAGAGACATTTGGCAAGTTCAGTGGGATGTGAGTTCCTTCACAATTTTGAGACTGAGAAGCCGAAAAAAAATCAACTTCTGAATGGACTTTATTATGATTTTTTAAATTATTTTTTCTCTTCCTCTTAAATTTAAAATCTGATATTTTACCTTCACAGCTTTCTCTGTTAGCTAGACACTACTGATTATACCATATATACTTGCACTGAAATAATCATCCTATGAGAAACAAAAAGAAAGAAATTGTTAAAATTATTGTACCTCCATTGACTTAAAGCAACTCTATAAATAACACAAGTTTACTTTCAATAATAGGCAGGCAAAATGAGCAATTCATTGTATTTGGATATAGCTAGACCACTTAAACCTTGACTGATCTCAAGCTGAGAAAGATGCAATCTGGTCAGTACTCTGAAAGACTTCCAAGGAAACAGCACATGGATTATTCTCCTGTCAGGGAAGTGAAATGTCTGAACATAAACAGCAGCAGCAGCAATACCAGCCGCTGGAGATCTAATTATTCTGATTACACAGAAAATCAAAGCTTTGTTTATTCTGTTTAAAAGCATCCCTTTGCATTCTTTCAAGAATGTCCGCTGCTAACATCCCAGCCAAATTCAAGTAGCTGCAACTAAATTCCAGAGTTACTAGAAAAATGCAACTTTGGATTGTATCTTGGCTTACCCTAAAATGTCTCTATGTTAAGACATTAAGCAGTTGAGTTGTTTTGTCCCAAAGAGTTCCAATACTTTCAAACAAATATTCACTCATGTAAAGATATTTGCAAATATAAAGATTGAAAACAGATTACATATCCAGGTTTCTTACCATTTCACTTTAGAGAACCAGGGAAAGAATGGAATTGAGGAGAAAAATAGCACACAATAAGGACAGCGCAAATTGTAATAATAGTAAAAGAGATCTGCGGGTGTCGCTACACTTTTTCTTTGTTCTTTTTTTCTATCTTTTATTTTTTTGTTTCTTTTATCATCAGGTCACAAAATAATATGGGCACAGGCATGGGATACAGTGACGGAAAGTTATCCTTTAATGAGGCATTATATTGTAAATCTGGTCTTACTTCTCCAGTGCACAAATATATAGCTATTGAGAATATTTAATTGATTTTAATGTTGTGAGTAAATGTCTGATAGCTGTCCATCATACAACCATGATTCCTGTTGCTAAACCTGCACATATTCAGTTCAGAGAACTCAAGTCACTCAGATACTTCACATGGAGTCTTTTAATTCCAGAAGGATGCCACCACCATGAAAGTTGCATTATAAACAGGCTTAGTAGCATTGTTCATTTCTAAGACAGTTGAATACAGAATCTTCTAGTAAGAATCACAAAACAGTTCATAAATTTGCTAAAACAGATATTTAGAGTGAAATTTTCCTTGCAAGCTTTCTGTCTCAGGCTGACATTTCCAAAATTTGGAAAATAATGGTAAAAGTTCATCTGTCTCTAAGGATGGGGTCAGGAAAAGTTATTTTACAGAACCAGGACAAAAAAATGTTTAAGTTAGCAACTTATGGAAAAGCTTTTGTGGCACCATGTTTTCCATAAAGACTTGAAATTTGGCAGCAAGACTATCTTTACACGAAGGATGGGCTTTTTGCAGTCCTATGAGAATCCAACAATCATCAGCCTTTCTGAAATTACAACTATTCATATACTCAGAAAAGACTTCTTCAATTTCAACAGTTAAAAATCACCGAAGAATCTGTAACTGCTGACAACATTGGCTCAGAAATGCAATGTGCTTTGCTGCATGGATAACGTTTTTCTAGACTGTCCCATGTTCTCCACTGCCTTCATTGGCCCAGGCAGCGTGGAAGGCAGAAATACAGTTTGTTGTGAAAAAGTCAATAAAGCACAGTGGAGAGCAGTACCAGAACTCTGTGTTAATTTTGTTGTTGCAGCTCTGTTACTGTGCGTGTAATGATTTAGGAACACAAACAGCCCAAATTTACAGAAAGTCCGTTTTTATTACCTCATTTAATTCAGCTCAAGAAAAGAGGCTTTGGGGACCACAAGCCCTTCTTGAGATGACTTTATTACCTCTGCTTCCAAATTCTGCCTCAATTAACATCAGCAGTACTCGTTAATACTCACCATGAGGATTTGCAACATATTATCTCCCAACTTAAAAATGTAATTGCCCTTTCTGTACATAGAATGATCACTTCTATACATACAGAAGCGGTCACAACAACCCCAGGCAATGCTACAGGCTTGGGGAAGGGTGGCTGGAAAGCTGCCTGGCAGAGGAAAAGGATCTGAGGGTGTTAGTCAACACTCACCTGGACATGAGCCGGCAGTGTGCCCAAGTGGCCAAGAAGACCAACGGCATCCTGGCCTGTATCAGGAATAGTGTAGCCAGCAGGAGCAGGGAGGGGATCGTCCCCCTGTACTCAGCCCTGGTGAGGCCGCACCTCGAGTACTGTGTCCAGTTTTGGGCCCCTCACTACAAGAAAGACATCGAGGCCCTGGAGTGTGTCCAGAGAAGGGCAACGAAGCTGGTGAAGGGGTTGGAGCACAAGTCTTCTGAGGAGCTGCTGAAGGAACTGGG
>VWZZ01006764.1:279930-296846 GCA_013399095.1 Psophia crepitans
TTTTTTTTTTTGAAGGTCTTATAGGTTCTCCATGTTGTGAGGACTGAAAGTGTCTCTCTTGGCTATCTGGATCCTAGAAGGATGGAGAGGTCAATCCGCCAACCCAGAAACCAGCTGTTTTGCACATGTGTATGTGAATTATTGGAAGCACAGGGCTGTCATTTTTCCTTTTCAAGTAACATGGAAACTCAAATTTTTCAGCAACTGAAATGGCATAACTGAGCCATATTTTTAAACTGAACTTTTCTGGGACAGTATAAATGAAAAGTAATACCATCCTGACTGTACATTTTGTAACCTTAAATGGAGAGAGTTCCATTTCAAGGAAGATTAGGAATTCATTCTGCCAAGTAGTTTTAGCACTGTAGTGGAAGGCAAGACACTCACTGTTTTCACAACCTCCTTGCCAATGGTGTAAATCTGGTCTAGCCTAATGCAGTCTCTCTGTGTATCTCCTTTAGGAAGGGAAGCCGGGCTGGTAAAGAGAAACACTTCCCAGTCTCTGTCTATTCTGAAGTGGGTCAGAGTTGTGGTGAAATCTGTGTGCTTCCAGGTCACCAAATGAATGTATCAGTCGGCTCCTTACTTCAGTATGCTCCTTAACAAAGACTTTGTGGACACCATAACTCCAGTTCTGTGAATTATGAATCAAAAGAGGCTCCCTGCTAGCACCTTATTCATATTCTCTGCATGGAGAAAGCAGCAGGTTCCTTCATGTGACTGAAGGTAGCAACATGTGACCAAATTGCCAAACTGATTTGAGAAGACCTATTTCCCTTCAAATCAGCTACAAGAGGATACAGGGCTACTTCCTTGTCTACTGGAATTGCTTTCATCAGTCTATAACTCCCTAATAGTGATTGTCTCTGGTTTCCAATTTGGCAGGACTTTGAAGCAGTGCCTGTGTGCTTCAGCACAGTTCCCCATTTAAGAGGCTGGAGCTAATGAGCAGTTTGGTATGTCTACACAGCCCGTGAGCTCCCAAGCCAGGGAGATACATAACCCCTGTGAGTCTGGCGGTGGGTTAGACAGTCCTTTGTTTGGCAGTCCACCAGTTTCGATGGCCATACCTGGTCCTGCCACCTCAGGACAGCACCAGCACCAGGACATCTCCACAGCTGTACAAGCTGTGCAGGGCACTGCAGATTCCAGTGTGACTCTTACCCCATTTTCAAATTATCGGTTTATGAGATAATAACTGTGCTAAAATAAATCCAGCGCATTACTGTTTGTGTTTCTTTTTCCCCCTAAAAAGGAAGGAATAGCAGAGGAGGTTGGGAAGAGCCTTGAAGAAGGCTCGGGGTGCTCGGTGTGCGAGCACAGGGATGGAGCCGAGGCTGAGGAAGGGGGCGGTTGGCTGCACTTCAAACCGACCAAAACAGGGCGGGGGGATTAAATCTCACCTGAAATCGTCCGATTTGCCAGAGGTCTGCCAGACGGTTTTCGGGCCGTTCGCCACAGTAGCCACTGTGTGGCAGAAGAGATCAAGACTATGATTTTTCTGAGGCGAGCAGCACGGGAAGAGCGCAGCCCGCGGCCGCCGGCGTGCGACAGGCGCCATCTTGTCTGCCTGCGGTGGGCGGGCGGCTGGTGGGCACCTAGGAGGCCGAGCAGAAGCACCGCTGCAGAAATAACAACCGCTAGCCGAGCACGCCTGCCATTAACTGGCAGTTCATTGCTTTTAACGGTGCGAAAGAATCCGGCTGATGGCAGTTCCTTCAGTTAATGGGCAGAGCCAAATGCTGGCCTGAGCTTTGCTGCTAAGAGCAGCGTGCTCTGGCCTCCTCTGTCGGTCAGGGAGCCGCCGAGGTGAGGGCGTGCAACATGGCCGTGAGCCCCGGGGAAGCTGGTCCTCAGCTGAGGGAGCTGCTTGGATGTGGATCTGCAGGACAGCCAGGCAAAAGAATCAAAACTGGATTTAAAAATAATCCCCTCAACAGAAAACAATAAATAAAACTCCAGGGAGTTCCGGTTGGCGTGATGAGAAAAATTAAATGGCTTTTCCTCGTACAACACGACGCTCCTTAAAAGAAACAAAACTTGTTGACCCATATTTGCAGCAGAGGAGGGAGCTCTATTTTTAGCAAATACTAGATTTGCTGAAAAACATGCTTTCAGAACACAGCAATTAACAAAGATGCCACTTCATAAAAAATTTTCTCATGACCTGGAAATAATACAGAAAGGTCAATGTTTGTTGCTGCAATCTCAGGACAAAATTACAGTTTTAAAATTACATTTTCATTTTAAATTTGATTTTCCAGGCGATGCATAACAAGAAATCAAAATAAACCCTTTTGTTTTAGGTTGATTAAAATCTTTTCAGTTCTACCCAAACCAAAATTATTTTCCATTTGTTTAGTTTGGACACCAAACTGAAAAGCTAGTATGTCATTACCCACACATAAACAGCAAAAAAGATGTCTTAAGGACACGCAGGGTTTTAATTAGCTCCACTTCACTATTTAAGATTGATGCTGAATAGAATTACTCACAATATATACATCCTGAGCCGGAGTCTAAATAAAAAATGTAATTTTTTTTTTCATGTTAATTTTGAACTCGATACTAAAAGCTTCAGAAGTGAGTCAGGGCCTCTGAAGTAATTAGCATATACATAGAAAGAAAAGATGGCACTGGCTCAATGTGCTCATAGGCAACAGAAATAAACAGAGTTGGGTAATATAAAATAAAAGACAAACATGATTGTCTCTGATGTAGCCTGTGTAATAAGCTACAGTCTCAGTACATTTGCTTAAAAGTATTGACAAACTAAAAGACAAAACCAACCCAAAGTAAGCCAAACCTACACCACTTCACTAAGTTATTGTATCAAAACACACTTGAGGCGATACCAGGCTGTGTTTAGAGAAGGGTGTTGAACGTAACTACGGGAACAATTGACGTTGAATCCAAGACTACCAAAAAAAGCAAAAGCACAAAAACATTGTGCATGATTTGCGAAGGTTTCAGAAAAAAATTATGCAAATTTTACACAAATGTTTTTGGTAGAAACTCACGAAAATTAAAAATTTAAGGAATGCAAATATTACTATTCGCTTCTTTGCTTCACTGCGGGAACGTTTTGGAATTCTATAATGGATCTGTGCCTTATACCTTGTTTGGAGAAGACTTCTGCCTTACCAACCTCTGCTACATTTCAGTGGCCACAATGTTTGTCTTCCACTTCTTGTGGTGCAGTCTTAGAGACCTATGGTATTAGTCCTGAAAGGCAACATGCACATAGCCTGGCTTTTATAAACACGTAGAATGTATTTCCAGCATATGAATGTGGGCATTAGTCTAAATGGGGATACTTAACTAGCTAAAAAAATAGATGCAGCTGGCCTGGTGGGATGACTACCTGCGTAAGACTTTAACTCCCTCAGTTCTACAAGCAACAACTTTGCATTGGTTACAGGTTAAACAGGTTTGCAACTAAACAGGGAAGAACAACTGTGAGAAAGCTTAAATGTTTGTCAACTAAAGGCACTATTGCTGCAACAAATGACTGTGACAAGACTGATCCTGCTTGTTGGACATCTGATCTCTGGCTATACTTCAAGAGAGAATTTTGGGGTACATGGAATGAGGAATCAAAATCCATCTATCAGTGGTCAAAGGAGTCAGGAACAGTCAAATGGAACAAAGAAAAGATCCTAGAGTAAGAAAAAAATCCAAAAAGTTATTCAAATTTACTCACTTCACAAAGACCTACTCATTCATGTGATCTTTTCACATGGTCCTATTAAATTGCTAGTCCTTTGAGACTGGTTTTCATTGTGCATTGCAAGTGAAAAACAGAAGCACTTAATAAACAGTCATCGGTCTGTACCAAATTTCTGCTCATTTATTCAGCTATATCCCAATTTTGATGCTGTAGAATTTGACACAGAATCTATGAACTACTGTAAAATCTACGGGGGGGGGGGGGGGGNAAGACAATCATGGAAATACGAACCAAGTGTGTCAGTTTCCCAAGTCCATAGCCAGCCAAAACTCATAACACTAGGAGGGTGAACTTGACCTCTGCGACTCAGTGGGTTGTTTACATTTTTCCCTGTAGGTTTTAGAGTTGGTATTCATTGCTGATCTCTGCTGTCGGTCATTCAAACACATGTGTCTTTCAGGAGTTTGTATCCCAGGACAACCTGCTTCTTTTGATTGACTACTCAGGTTGCTCTTCAAAAGGCAGAATTGACAAAATTTGATTTTATTTATGTTGTTGATGATGAGGCTGTTTCCTAGAGCATATCTTTCAGTAGCACCAGTTGAAATGTTGCTTCAAGTTAGCACTTGGAGCACAGGCTCCAGGGTCAGGTCTACATACTGAGCAGTTTTTTCCTGCAGACTCACAGCAGCATATTAGTCAGTAGATATGTTTCAGTCCATTGGCATGCTAGGCCTTCCCACTATTTTCTCATAGAAATGTCTTCCAACTTAAGTATAATACAGGCTGCATATTGTTGCTGCCTTGTCAACAGCAACATCTGTTCGTTTCCCATTGCATATCTGAGACACTGAGCTTATGGCTGATTAGAGCTATCGCTAATAATATACTTTGTTGTGAATTGTAGAACAGTCAGCAGCAGCTGCAGGTGAAATTCTCAGTCTTGATCATGGATGACACACTAACTAAGAAGGAAGCAATATGAGCTCATACAGATAAGAAGTGAGCTGTTTTCTCCTGAGAAATAGCAACAGCTCTATCTAGGCTGAATGGAGGTAAAGTCAAAGTGTGTTATTAACACACCTTTCATATCAGTCAGTGACAAAAAGCCAATATCCCTTGGGAAAGTGATACGTTTCCAGGTACCTTGCCTTCCCTAGCCATTCCAGCACTTCGTTAGCCTCAAGCATGACACCAGACTGGGTTATAGTATTCACTTGTCAGGAGTTGAGGGAGAAACTGTTCATGCCATCATATCTGGATATCTAAATGTCACTGCTGTTAGTTGTTAAAGCTTCGATTTGGGAACGTAAAAGAAAAAGGTTTCAGTGCTCTTATGGACCCATGGCCAAAACCAGCAACCATGGCAATTACACAGGGAACTGTTTGTTTCCCAAGAGGCATTTGCTTTGTGATGATATCTACTTCAGAGTGTTGCAAAATGTATCTATTTTTAATAACGCCATAAGATTGATGAAAAGCTTGGTTAGGGTTCAGCTCTTTCCTTTGCCAAATGATCCAGGACTTGCTGTCCTGAGGTATAGGTAATTGCATCGAGCACCAAGGGTAGGCTGATGATTTCTGCTAGACTTAGCATTCTGTGCCACTCGGGGAAGGGCTGCCTGGGTTTTCTAGTCCCAGTTTCTCCTGCCTTACTTTTGTTCCACTTACCAACTCTGTCCTTGCCAGCTGCCCTGTCTGTGAGAGCAGAGCCTGGAAATTTCTGGCTCCAGGCACTACTAGCGGCCCCTTTGCATGCTTTTCCAATGGGTTCAAATTTGCATTTCAAACAGGATAAATAACTTTGTCATAAACCTCCTTCGTCAGCGTGTTGATACGACCTTAATGCTTTCCCGTGTTTACAGGTCATGGCAGTAGTTTACCAGGCAGACTCCAAGCCCTACAATGTGATTAGTCTTCATGCCACTCTATATATGTCTTACCCGAGCAGACTCGTCTGGGAGCGTTTGTTTGCAGACTGGAGTCTACATGCACAAAGCACTGGGCATTGACCTGCACTCGCCTTGTTATTTTAGGGGGCTGTGTTTTTACCTCCATATGGGGCTGTGTAGATGCCTCCACAATTACCACATACAGAGTAGTAGTCTCACTGCAGTCACCTTTTTCACTGCCTGGGGCAAAAGACACTGATGGTTCAAGTGGGAAGTGGCTTCCTCAGCTGTTAATCATGTATGTGTTCTAGTGATGTACAGCTTGCTGCTTCACAAAAGGAAGAAAGGAAAAAAAAAGGTCACGAGTATCTCCAAAGCCTCAAGGTCCTCTGTCACCTCTGCACCTCAGGTGACCTCCACGCAAAATGTTTCATTCAGGCTGGCCCAAGTCTTCATCTGACCCAGTAGTATTTCAGAAACCTTCCAGCAGTCAACGTGGGACCTCGTGTTCCACCACACTTGCTTTGTGAAACATAAGTTACACTCTTCAGAACTTCTAAGATGCCGCACTACAAGAGCAGCAAACTCGGGGGCTTTGAGGTAGAATTAAGACCCCATTTGCCTCTGAAGTGCAAAGGATCTTGAGTTACCATCTCTGTTAAATATCCAAACACCGGCATGTACTTGTAAAATAAGTGAAAAGTTATAATTGTTGGAGGGATGGGCAAGAATGATAATTTCTCTGTCAAAATATATAAAGAAAGTTAGCATCTTAGAAGACCATTAAGTGTTCTCTAGGCATGGGAAATCTTCCTCAAACAGACGTGCTGTTATGAATTACAGCATTTATCAGCCTACTGATGATAGAGTTTACTGTAAGTCTGCTCTTTCAAAGTGAAACCATATGTTGCATGGGAAAGAGTGGAAGCCTAATGTAAATGGAGATAAGGCTGTTTATTAAGCTATGCTGATGGGTATTTTGTGGGTGAACTTTCTTTTACAGTATTGTTAAGGGTTATATAAATTCTAATTGGTATATGCAAACAAATTTACAGGCACTGGGTAAAACATGATTTCAGTTAACTCTCAGATGAGTTCTGGAAGATAGTGGGACCAGTACTACCAGGTGCCAAACACCCATCACATCCAAACTTTGTATCGTTCCCATGTTCAGTTGTATCAGTCATGCTAGTTTCTAAGGAGCAAGGAGAAAGACAAACTGATACTAATTTTTTTTTTCCACTGCTCTTGAAAATTTTGTGTTGCAGAAAGTGTGTTGAATCTTGGAAAACAAGAGGAAGTCACATTTCCAGCTATTCCGTAAGAGTTCCAAAAGCTTGAGTCTAGAAAATGACATCCTGCTGGATCCTGGGAGCTGCAACAGGTTCGGCTTGTGGCTATGTCTGTCAGTCTCCTGTCTTGTTGGTTGCCTGCAGTGCTTCTTTGGAGTTGCAGACTCCTTAGAGGGAGCAAGTCCTAACAGAGGACAACAAGGCATTTGAGCTATGACTCCCATGGGAAGAGGTGGGAGTATTTCCAAAGTGAGGCTTTTCAGCTTTTGGCTAAAAGACTAGTTTTGAGTATTTAATTAGTTAATTTAAAAGAAAACAAGGTTTTCCCCAGAAAGCAGGCTTTGGCTTAAAAATGTGCATTTAATAAAGATCTAATTTTCCGCCAAAAGTGTTTCAACCAATGCTGGGAATTATATTCCCTGACAAAACTACTTGAAAATGGATTTCATAATGTAGAGTAAAATCCAGAAAATTTTTTCCAGATGACTTTAGAGTGATGTTGTTATTATTCCTAAACTAAACATGATAAACCTAGGAAATTCAGAATGAAGGTTAATGAAAATCTAGCACATTAAAGATACAGAAAATATATCGTTTGAGCATGAAGATTACTTTAGTCTCTGCCATCTCATGCTGTAATGTGATAGTTATGAAAAAAAGTTATATTTGGGCTGATTTACTCCAGAGCATCTTAAAGCGGCCAGAGCACACTGACTGAATAATCAAATAGTTTTCAGAAATACTTGGTATTGCCAAATGTCTAGCCAAGCTCAGCTCTACTGCTCATGTGTCAGCTGCCCACTACCTTTTGGGCTTCTCTGTTCTTCCCTGGGTCTTAGTCTATACACAACTGCCTTGCGGTCCTTCTACCAGTTTCTCCTACAGTTCCTTCTACAGCCTTCAATATAGATATAGATACACATAAACCAAATGCGTGAACTCACACAGAGAAGCACACATCAGCTTTCTACTACTCTGTATTCCCTTAGGCATGGCTTATTCTTAAGTCTTCCACTTCTTTACTATTCTGTCCTTGTGGAATGTCCCCAGTGCAATGAATAGTTTATCAAGAAAATACATAAAATGAATGATTGTTCTGTAATTTCAGAATACAAAATATATTTTCCTTAGGAATAGCATGGCGTTAGAGGTTACTTTTCAAGAGCAACTCCATTGGTTTCCAAGGGCTGTGATCCCCATAGAGAAGCTGTGATCCCCATAGAGAAGCTGCTCTCTTAAAATGGGTCCTACTCAGCATTCCAAGGGAGTGTAAGGACCACCTTCCTCAGTCTCATTGGCAGAGTAGGACAGACACTTCCCAACAGCAGTTACTCAGCTGAAGTTAATTTCGACCACAACTCTGTCCAGTCACTGGAGGTGGAAGCTGTTTTCAAAGAGGGCAGTTCTACTTCAGGAGTTTCGATTTACTGTGAAATGCAAAACCCAAACATTTGATTTCCGTGTGGTTTTGATCTGTCCTTTGACCTCCCCAGTCCTGTCTTCAGTGACTGAAATTGGTGAGATGCAGTTAGTCCTCTCTACCCCACTCCCCACAGTGTATTTTTATTTCCATCAGTTTCATTGTTAAATTCTTCTTTTGTTTTGTTTTGTTTGAATGGGATATAATATTTTGAAACCAAAGACTAGCAGGTTTGGGTGCAATTCTACTTTTTCCCCTCAGCTATACTCAAAGAAGCACTTAGGGGAAATCTGTGCAATAGTGACTGGATGGAAAGGCAGAGATTTTCACACTGAGACCTTACTTTAGGACCTAAGCCTTTTACCAAAAAATCACCAGTGGAGCTGAATAGTAGTATTTTGTTTTGTCTATTCCAGAAGAAAACAGCTTCTGAAGAGAACATGACAGTAAGTACTCAACTGAGTCGCTTAATTCTGTTTCATTTTTCATGTAGTGGTTAAAATGCAAACCTTGGAACCACTTGTGGCCATTGACTTTTTTGTTTAAATAAATACTCATTCGAAGGCAGAAGGTCTAAGTAATTAGAAAATAAACAAGTTCTTCTGCACATTCATTTTCATCTGTAAAATTCTGCATTCATGATTGCTGTTGTGACGTTTTTATTGCTGTAACACAACCTATGCATTTTTAAGGCTTTCTGTGCCCAGAGAAAAACTCACAAAATCAGCCAAGCAGGGGTGAATCACTGGTGTTGTAAGAGCACCTAGCAACGCTGCACAACAAGTGGAGATGGGAAATTGATAACCACTTTAAACAGCTTACGAAATTAATTAAAAGCTTACTAAGGCAAAGTATGGTTATCATAGTTGGCCTTTGTCCAGAGCATACAGTTCATAGTAATGAGGTATTCAGTGTCAGCTAAGGATTCTTTGTTCATCAGACAAGAACAAAACTTTTACTTGTGTTAGACGCTAAAGACAGAAAGGACACATGGGATTTTATGACAGAATTTTTGCTGAAATTGATTTTAAAAAGTTTCTATCCTCTTCTGCTCTGCATCTGTGAGAGTATCCGGGATTATTCATGAGGCAGGTGCTCAAACGATGTCACAGTTAATGTTTAGCATCATTTTCTCCTAGGTCAAGTCTTTTCACACCCTTTTTAAACAAAAAGTTGGCGTTAGACCACACGATATTACATAAGGAGTCAAGATTATATGTCGTTCACACAATGTCGTTGCCAACAGGAAGCTCTGTGAAAGAAAAAAAAAACCGGTTTCAGTGTGTAAATTAAGTGTAATAAAATACCATAATCAGAAAATCAACATAAGACATGGTAGGCCTGGTCCTCTTATACCTGGACTCTCTTGGGAATCAGCAAGAGCTGCTCGTGCATCAAGCTCTTAACAAATGTGAGTCAACACAGAAAGGCTTTGAGATTCAAAATGTGCTTAATCAATTTCATCTGGATATACGGATTATACTAGCAATGTGAATAGGTCAGCACGGAAAAGTAAACAAATTAATTTTAAAAGCCTCCATTGGTGCTGCTGGAGTTTCCAACTATCTGTTACAGTAACATTAGAGAAGGTCAAGCAAATGCTACTTTCTTAAACTTTGACCCATGCTTGTGTCCCATTAATGTAGAATGGCGGGGNCATGCTAATAAGTCAAAACACATTCAAGTTCAAAACAGCCACCAATTCACCAAGTTAAAGCAAATTCAGCTTTAAACCAAGAACAGAATATATTTTCTGCTGCCAGTGTTTTGTTCCACGTTATTAGCATAGCTCTTCACTCTGGCTAAATCCTTGCCAGCCCCATAGACAGAAATACCAAATTCCAGCTGCTAAGTCAGAAAGAAACTGATGGTACTACGGGATGAGACTTAAAAACAAAAGCAAATTAAAAGCATTTTCACTGATTTCAGTACTGTCCTTCTTGTTTCCAGGAGTGAGAACTGGCACAAATTCCACCCCAGTTGTATACCACCATGATTTTATTGCAAGCATCTTTATCCTTTTACATTAAATGCCACTATCAACCACTGAACTGATGGAGGTGAGCTGGGACAGTGACCATCACTAAGGGAGCTTCCAAAGACGAGATCAAAACCCAGCCCTTGCTAACTTTTCAGTAGTACTTCATAAACAACTCTTTCTGGCTGGTGGCCTGACCAGGAACCCCGTGCGTACTTGACACACCCCTTGCGATGAAAGGTGCCCGGGGAATGTGTGATGAGGCCCCTGACCGAGGAAGTCAATGAACCTTTGTTTTAGCTCTTTGCTCATATCTGATGTAATGGAAAGCTTTTACAAAACAGTTTTTATGGGATAGAACAGACAATAAGGAATTAATGGATTAAACAAAAGATAGAAATGCCGTGTTTGCGGAAAGTTGTGCTTTATGGTAATACTAACATTCTGTTTACCACCTGGACCATTACTGTATCAGTTATCTACCTAGTGGGTGAATTATATGTTTTTTTTATTTCCTTGCCATCAGTGATATGAGTGCTTCGCATTCCCTTTGCAAAATTACTTTTTTGTCAGTTTTAATTCTGAGAACTGCCAAACTTCCATGAAAAGATTAAAAAGCCAGATGAAAAGAGACACTATTTTAATTTCACTGAAATCTTTTCATATATCATTTTTGGGCTGGTGGTAAGAACTATTTTTTAAAGACTCTTCTGCAGGCCAGCAAAGTGAAGAACTAAAGAAAACCACCTTTTCATTTATCTTCAGCAATAATCAAACTTTTAAGATACACAGGTTACATCTGAGCACATTCTTCTTGGTTCAGTGTTTTATAGAGATGTTAACATGCTGCTGGGCAGTCTAAAAAACTGAAGCAGGTATTTTCTGTCTCAAACTTCCTTGTCATCTGTGATGACATGATTATTCAGTTCATCCCTAGGCGACATAGAGAACAGTCAGGTTCTGTCCTCCTGCAAAATTCCATATTAGAATTTTATCTCCATGCTTTCTCTTTTCCAGCTTAAACAACCCAGCACTTTTACTCCTTACTCACAGGTCAGATTTTCTGTTCTTAATCTTGTCAGTTCCTCTAAACTCTCTCCGTTTTTTCTGTATCTGTCTTGAAAGATGATGACTACAGCTCAACACCATCCTCCAGCTGGGGCTTTCCAGCACAAAGTGGAACAATGCATAGCTCTGTCTCATCTGTGCAAAACTCTTAGCCATGGCCTCAGGATGGTATTTCCTATTTTTATAACAGTACTATATTGCCAGTTCAAATATCTTTATTCTGAAGCCCAAAATACCAGTTTCATCCTCTAAAAATGTGCACTGTGCCCATCTCTGCTTTTAGTATGAACCACCAGAAGTTACTGTGCTCTAGCTTACTATACCGTTACTACCTCCTTCCTGCAAATTCCAACAGTGGGCCAATTTGTTACGTACATCAGGAAATGTTTCAGTGTTTTAAGAGTAAATGTAATTTGGGAGGCCTGCAATCAGCTTGGATAACCAGCAATTAAGCAATTAACCTCAGAACCCTGGAATATTATCCCTGACATGATTGCACACTCAAAAATGAATATAAAGAATCGATGCCATCGCATCATACCCCAGTAGCTGTATGGTGGTACCGAGATGTGCCTTTCTTTCTGTTTGATAGCTGGCTGATTCTATACTGTCCCCATACCTGACCTTACAAACGTGCTACTGAGCCATGCCCCCTTTGCAGATCACGTTACTTTGCACTTTGTTTCTACATTTACAACCAGTATAAGAAAAAGATCTGACGCTGAAGTGCTGGACAACCTTTTCTATGGAAGTACTCAGTACAGGCTTGTGGGGACTACAAGTCTGGAACTGAATGACTGCCAGCTTAATATTTATAGAGAAAAATGCCAACTTCACTGAGGGACATGATACGAATTTTAGCTCCCTGGGCACAATGTGGTGTTTTGCTGTATAGGATTTGAAACAAGTGTCACCTTTTTTGTCTGGTTTATTTCTACTCACCGTAACAAGCTCACTCAACAACAGGACCACCTCTTATGATGCTGCTGCCAAGACCATTTGTCTCCCAGTCTGTACGTGTGTGTGTGTGTATGCAAATGCATGTGTGATGTTAAGTAAGCGGCAGGTCCCAGAACTCCAGAATATCAGGGTTTTCTCTCTTTGCCATCTCTGGCTCTAGCTGATGTCCAGGCAGTTGGATGCCAGTTTCCAACACAAGCACAGTCCCGTTGGTTTCTCAGCTTCCACTGTGTGACGCTGTTTAATGGCAGTCAGTGGCCCGTGTGCTTTCTTGAGGACCACGTGCTTTACCTGTGGTGCACTCTGTGCACAGGGTAGTGGCATGAGGAAGCTCCCCTCTGGCTGTCCAATCTATGTTTTGCATCTTCATCAAAACGCTGAGCACTGCCTTAGCTTGTGCCATTTGCTATGGCATGGGGAATCAGCATGGGATTTTTTTTCCTTTTTACTTCTTCATTAGTGTTGCATGCCTTTATGCTTTAACCTTCTTTCCTTCTTGTATTTTGGATTGACTATTACATACGTTCTGTCGTAGCCTTAGTAATTCTGCAGGAGCTTCTGTGAGCAGGGTGCCTGCCACTGCTTTGCAAAGTCCAGTGGTTTTGTCACAAATTAATCGTAGAGTTCACAGTGTCACAGTTTCTTATCTTAGTTTCCAGGTATGATCTGGTCTCTTCTTGGGGCCTCAATGTACCCCTCCAAATTGAAAGTGTGCAATATAATTCACCCTCTCTTTCTAAAAATGTGAATTTAGTAATTTTGACTTTTACACGTAATACAGTCCTTATATTTCTGTAAGGTGGTTTCATAGATGGCCTAAGTTAATCTCCGTTAATTAGAAAATAGATCTCCACTGACAAGTAGCAAAAGCCTCAAGCACCACATTATCGGGTGTGCTCTCAGGAGGCTGTGGCACCCAAATGCCAGGCTTCCCCATTTCCAGACTCCTGCTTCCCTGGGCATGATTTGAAATGACCACAACTTTTATGTGCTGCGGATTCAGAACCTTCCAGATTTTTGTTAGCGAAATATTTGTTAATGTTCCAAATTCTCAAAATTTAGTCTTTGGAACTAAGCTTTGCTGCATAGCTCTACTTGACTTTGTGCTTCTAGTACTTGTAAATCTGGGCACTGGAGAACTCTTAAAATCCCAGGATTTTAGGGCTGGGCTAATCGTTTAGCAGATGCTTTTCCAAGCATGTGTTGTTGGCTCCCCTGTAAAAGACTAGGGTCACAGAAACTAGAAATCACTCTACTGCACAAAAGCAGTTCATCGGAACATTTGCAAGCTTATTATTAGATATTATGTATTATGATTTAAGTCCCATGACTGGCAGCAGAGCTGGAGAACAAAGTCCTCTGATTAGGCACAAAATTCTTGCAGCATGGGTAGCAACCATTCACCATTTGATGCATCTCTGCTGTGTCTCAAGCCTGACTCAAAAGGCCCACAGTCGAAGAGTAATCCCAGTTTCATTCTTGTCTTTCCCACTGGTTCTTTTAACAGCTGTGGACACCTTCTGAGAGAAGGAGCCACCCTTGGACTGAAAGCATCACATTGTTTTGCAGAGACTCTTGAACAACCTCAAACACTTAACTACTTCCAGGGATAATCAGCTAGGGCTGTATTTGCACTTGTTAGAACTACAGCTGGATAATCAGTTCTGCATCCTTCAAGAGCTACCCTTCCTGTAAAGGCTTTGCCATCTTTGCTTCTGACAATCTGTATAATTTTTATTTGACGTACTACAGATAAACAGGCAATATAACATTAAAATAAAACCAAACTTCAGATTTTAGATCAAATTCAGTCAACAAAAGAAGTTATTAAACATCCTCTACAGAAAACCAGTTATTGAATGAATACTGCATGAAGGAAATTCAATCTCACTCAAAGTAAATATGGACAATTTATTTGCATTGCCTAAGGTCAGAAATGCAGGAGCTCAAATGAAGAAGAAGCAAATGTCTGAAAAAATCATTGCTGTTTTAACTCTTTGAGGTATTTAGTAACACCGGTAAGGACTTAGAATACTATATTTTAAATTAATAAGCAACATATTTTATGTATTTATTGACCGAGGTCTGTCAGGTAAGAAAGAATGATCTCTGTTGCATCACATGAAGAAACAGCCTTGGTGTCAGTGTCAAAGACTTGAATTAGTCCATTTTTTTCTGAGTTCAGTATCTTAATCTTTTCTATTTTTAGGTTATTAGGTTGGAGATCAGGAAAAGGTTCTTCACTGAGAGGGTGGTGGGGCACTGGAACAGGCTCCCCAGGGAAGTGGTCACAGCACCGAGCCTGACTGAGTTCAAGAAGTGTCTGGACAACGCTCTCAGTCATCTGCTCTGACTTGGCTGGTCCTGTGTGGAGCCTGGAGTTGGACTCGATGATCCTTATGGGTCCCTTCCAACTCGGGGTAGTCTGTGATTCTATTTGGGTAAAAGTGGCTTCCCACTTGCAGCTCACAGACAACTAGTTCAGAGAAATATTAAAGCAGCTTCTTGGAGTGTTGACAAGGATCACAGTAACTATTCTTCTCTCTGCCTCCCTCTCCCCTGCTACATCAAGAAATCCTATTTAGTAAGAGGAATAGAAATAGGGCTTATTAGTTGATCATAAATCCA
The DNA here is from genome assembly GCA_013399095.1 of Psophia crepitans. Taxonomy (NCBI): domain Eukaryota; kingdom Metazoa; phylum Chordata; class Aves; order Gruiformes; family Psophiidae; genus Psophia; species Psophia crepitans. The sequence continues at coordinate 294,839 of VWZZ01006764.1, forward strand.
TATCTTATTCAGGAAACACTAAAACTGTAAAAGCAAATCATGCATCTCCAGGGATATGAAAAGCCACAGAGAATAACTCTGCATCAGTCCAGACTCTAGATGAGGGTTCTTCTCTCCCATTTTCACGTGAGCTGCTGAAAGTGTATTTCCAGCCCTGAACACTTGCTTCTGAGACCCCAGTGCAGCCTACTGAAGGGATGAACAGCGGCAGCCATGGTCTTCTTACTTTCTAGGAAAGACTGTAGTTTCTGTGGCTTGCACATCCAGATCCACAGCTAAGATGAGCTGGCTCAGATCTACCAATGCACAGTCCTGTTTACGTTGCGCCAGCTCAGGATCTGCACCTGAATATTGGACTCACGGCTTGTTCTGCCAAAACTCCTGCTGAAGTGTTCACGCCGTTGGCATGGCCGATACGCTCGTTGCTTTTGTTGACCAGGCTGGTGCTTTGATCTGTTCACGCGGTGGGACAGTTGCAAACAGATTTAATATACAGAAAGTTGTCATTCCTATGAGCTACCAGGGGCTGATTAAAGGAAGTGAAACAGCTGGATGCATTTGAATGTGCTTTGTCTCTCAGGCAACTAAGAGGTGCGGGCAGGGAAAGGGAGTGAAGTGCTGATGAGGTAAAGTAGCTGAGGACAAGTGGATGCCACAAATACCACTCAGTTTGACTGGAATATCAGCACTGGCTGTATTTTTCAAAAGGGTATTTGTAGGATTTTTACTCCCACAGCAAGGAACAGTGTTGCTAGACAGGGAATACTGAATCCACGCTGATGCCACATTTCCTTCTCTACAAATTTCGGCATTACGTGCAGGGTTAACACCAGAAATCCCACTGTGGTATACTTTTGAATCCATCACACTTAAAGCTTTAATTAATACACACAGTGTAATTTGTCTACACTAAAGAACGGTAACCAGCAGGGCTGCATTTGATCCACAAAATGCGTAATATGGAGAGAAAGCAAAGTCTAGCAACTCACAGCAAAGGACTAATGCCTCAGAGATCCTCTCCTACAGCCAAAATCTCCTTTGCCTCAGCACAAGAGCTTGGTTAAAGTGCCCCTAACGTCATCAAGACTCGGCTTACTTGCCCTTGAAATTAGGGGACTGTATTAATCGTTATTTTTGCAGCTCTTTCTGTATTTATCCAATTTTCACTGATTTTCTTTCACGGGCATTCTGACCCAAACTTTTCCCCACATAGGCTTATCAGCTTGAGCCAGTCACGTTAATCACAAATGAAGATTTGATTGTCACAGTTTCATCCAGAATTCCATGATCTTATATGTCCTGCTCTTAAAAAACACAGCTCCAAAACGTTTGATCTCAGTTATGATCAACCATGCAGTTCTTTGGAGATGTTTGTGCAGTGAGTCCTGACGCCTTAGTGAGAGCTGTGAGTCTGTGTGTGTGCTCCAAAAGCAAGAGTGCCTGAAGCTAAGCTGATTCCAGTGATGATTTTATTTTGATGTTCTGCACAAGTCACGGGGTAGATCTGGAAACAATGGTTGGAAATCGTAGATCCTGCTCCGAAGGTCAGAGTGAGCGCTCTGCCAGTGGAACACGGAGCTTTTCAGCCTTGTGCTGAGTTAAATAGAATAGAATAGAATAGAATAGAATCATTAAGGTTGGAAGTGACCTCAAGGATCATCTAGTCCAACCATCCCCCCACCACCTATTACCCACTAAACCACGTCCCTAAGTACCATATCTAACCTTTCCTTAAACACCCTCAGGGATGGTGACTCCACCACCTCCCTGGGCAACCCGTTCCAATGCCCAATCACCCTTTCAGAGAAGAATTTTCTCCTCATCTCCAACCTGAACCTTCCCTGGCGCAACTTGCAGCCATTTCCCCTTGTCCTGTCACTAGTTATCTGCAAGAAGAGGCCAACCCCCAGCTCACCACAACTCCCTTTCAGGTAGTTGTAGAGGGCAATAAGGTCTGCCCTGAGCCTCCTCTTCTCCAGACTAAACAAGCCCAGTTCCTTCAGCCGCT
>VWZZ01006764.1:301857-337054 GCA_013399095.1 Psophia crepitans
CAACATAACTTTCTCTTCCTCATCATCTTGTACTTCCTCATCAACACTTATAAATAGTTGAAGGGTGGGTGTCTAGAGGATGGGGCCAGACTCTTCTCAGTGGTGCCCAGTGACAGGACGAGGGGCAATGGACACAAACTGGAACACAGGAAGTTCCATCTGAACATGAGAAAAACCTTCTTTACTGTGAGGGTGACAGAGCACTGCAACAGGTTGCCCAGAGAGGCTGTGGAGTCTCCTCTGGAGATATTCAAGACCCGTCTGGATGCGATCCTGGGCAATGTGCTGTAGGTGGTCCTGCTCTAGCAGGGGGGTTGGACTAGATGATCTCCAGAGGTCCCTTCCACCCCCTATGCATCTGTGAATCTGTGAATCACTGCGGCCAAGTATTGCCCCTTTCCCTCTCTACAAGGCTGGAGTGCACAGGGATGGACATCCCAACACTCGCCGCCATGCCCTCACTAATGCAGTGTGCATTCAGTCAGCTGAGACTAGTAACAAGGAGGGCCAAATTTTGTGTGGCAGGACAAATAAAGGACTTTCTGCTCTCTAAACCTGAAATTCAATTAGGTTCCTAAAGAACACTGTAGTGCTCCGGATAAATCAGGAACAAATTTGGGCAACAAGCAGCTTAAATGTTCCCATTTTGTAGAACGTTGTCTTCAGCCAACTACTAAGAATTGTCTAAATTCTTACATGAATGCACCCAGAAAGGCAGAAAGCCCCACAGCCTGGAAACGAGCACAGGATGAAGCCGTACCTCAGAGTACACTCTTCAGAGCGCTCTGGTACCTGCGCGCATCTTGCCAAGAGCCCTTACAGATCTGCTCAACGCATTAGCAGTCATCTCTCCTACAAGCAGCACTACATGAAATACAGTACCTTAGCTGGCATTTTCTCAGAGAAAAAGGTAGGATGTGAACTTCAGTTTGGGGTGCTGGTAAACACTCGTATAAACGATTGGAAAAAGAAAAAAATGAATATATTCTGTTCATAACTTTTATTATAAACACATAGATTAAATATTGACACAGGAAAAAGGAGACATTGCTAGTCAGGCCTTTAAAGGGCTAGATGTCCTAAAACAGCCCCAAAGTCCCTTTTACAGTATTCACCAAGTTGGCAATCTCTGTTGAGCTACTTCTGTGGTAATCAATGCCTCCAAAACACTGGGCTATTGCCCGTCCTCTCTTTCAAACAGAGCAGCATGCTGCACAGGGAAACAGTTAGTCTGCACTTTTGTTTACTGCAGGTGAGCCACAACGAGTAAAAAAGATCCACGTATTCGAGGAACGATACTCCAAGAGTACCAGGTCAGTCCAGCTCCTGTTTTCATTTTACCCAACAGGCCCAAGTGTTGTAACTGGCTGGAAGTTAATGCTGTCAGTCAAGATCCACTGGGCCTACAGGGAGCTTTGCAAAGAGTGCCAGTAAGAGCTAGAACTGAAGGTTGTTCGTCAAGTAACATGCAAAAACTTTTTCAGCTAATTTATAAAACCTGGCCAAAAAGTGGAACATGTCAGAGCTGGGCAAAATCCTTTTGTTCGCCCATTTTCAAAATACTGAATTTCAGCAACAGAAATCTGGATGGTTGAAGTTTTAAAGCTTCAATTAACAGCTGATTAAAAACAAGTATATTAGAGATTCCACATTTTCTTGACCCTTACTCAAAGTCAAGAAAGTTAAAATAAAGATGCTTCGAGCTCAATGCTTAAATACGATGTGCTTTCCTGTTACAGTGTGTTCGCTGCTCCCCCCTCCTCCTCTGCCTTCCAGCGGCGAGTGCCCTCACTGCCACTCTAGTTCCTGTCAGATGTTTGAACCGGGTCCAAGTTACAAAAAAGATACAATTATTCAGTGTCCATACGAACATATTTGTACAGTCCAGACAGCCAACTGTAAATGTGTAAGCAGCGGATTTAATGGAATATATATATTAAGTCCAGTTGTCAAAGTTGTGCAAAGGGGTCTGTGCTTTTAGGTGCATATATTATCAATTATATACATGGCATTTTCCTGCCTTAAAAATAACTATGAAGAAACCCCTGAAAATATGGGGACTAACAGAAAGAATAAGCTTAGGATTTTGTAGGAAAAATATAATTTGCAATAAAAACATGGTAATTTCTTCTTGCTAGAAACAAGTAACAAAAATATACTCCCACACATAATTTTTCAGCATCCTAGTCATGTAACAAATACTTCTGCAGTAGTAACCCAACTTTTAAACAAAGTCTGAGTCCCTTACGGTGCTGCATTTTAATTAGTATCAAAAAGCACTTATGTCAGTAAATATTTGCTTACTCGTTCATGCATGGTCATCTGGCTTTTAGCAATGTAAGCAAATGCTAGAACACTGTTGATTAGATAAGTGGTTTACGTATAAGAATTCTATATAAGAAAGTAATTTATCTAAAAATAGTGGCTCTGATCACAGGCAGGGCCCTTGCCTCTCTGTATTATTCCATTGATTCCAATCAGAATTCACCCAAACGGAGCAAGCCTGGAGGGCCCCACTTGCAAATACCACAGGTAGTCAGAGAAACTCTTATTTTTCAATCTCTCTGTTTAAAGAGAAGGATGGGGGAAACGCCAAGCTACAGGCATGTCAGGGCTCTGAACAGCCCTGTGTGGAAGACGGAGATTAGAAAAGCCTTTGGGCACTGCCTTATTGCATAGTTGCCTTTGTGCCTCCTCCCGCAGCCACAGCTTTCCCCTTGCTGAGGCGCACGTTGCTCTGATCAAACGGCGTCACCGCAGGTGCAACCCCAGAGGCTCAGAGGTACCTGGGGTCAGGCCGCGGACCAGGCCAGTTCCCGTGGACTTCGGAGTCTCCCAAAGACAAGACTGCAGGTCAGGATGACATCAGCGACTACTGATGATGATGCTGATTCAAGCCGGTTCTCTCCAAGATTGGATTTCTGTGCTCTTACAGAGCCTGAAAGGGGCAGAAATACATTTTTCAAGGTGGATTTTTTTTTAAATCAAATGACCACATTTAGCCAGTGTTTCTTTGTGAAACGCTAAATTTTCCCATGGAGATGTGATGCAGGGGAGACCTCCTGAAGAACTTGTGTGGACAGTATTTGCCTTTTTATTTATACTACTTTAAACAGTGTAGGAACATCTTCATAGAAAAATCAGTCCCAAGGTTCATCTCCCGTCTTCAAGATGGACCGATGCTGTACCATTTAACAACAACTTTTTCAGGGTTGGCAATAGTATCTTTCCACTGCTCTACTGCTTCATTGTTACTGCTGTCAGAACTTATCCAGATCTGCAGAAGAAACAGAAAGAGAAATAAAATTGAGTTTACCTGCTATAACCCAGAGGCGCAGCCTTTATTAGTTCCAAGTAAATACCATGGAAGTGTAGAACGAGATACAACGTGCAGACTGCGACCAAAGCATCATAGCAACAAATACAGTTCGGTTGGGACTAACATATTTTGGCTTTCGGCTGGGAACACAGGGAGTCTGGGTTTAAATTTAGCCTCTAAATAAATACTTCAGAGAACTCACTAGATACTCATGTTTCTCTGCTTAATAAGATGTTTCAAGTCAAGCATTCCTTGCTCCATTCAAATGCACGTGCTGGGGTCAAAGGCTCATCAGGGCCAGTGATGGCTCTAAGCATTCAAACTCCCGTTGGCTGCAAGCCACCTGGCATCCCGAGCTAGCTGTCCAGCTTTTTCACAAGCATTTGAAATGTCATACTCCAACAGATGGGGCCAAACCTGCATTCCAGAGAGGTTACTAACATGCCCATACTACACAGTAAGAGTCCAATTCTTCTAAGTATTCAATTAATGGACAGTGGTCATTAAATGTGGAAATGAGGTACAAGCAGGAAGTTTTCCTCCTAAACATTATCACCAGCCTCTATCACCAAAAGAATTCTGCTTATGTAAGTAGGTATCATTATTTACGGGACTATTTCCTCGAGTCTTCCAAGAACGAGTCCTTTTAATACTTCTCAGAAACCTTCACCATGAAGTACATTTAGCCTGCACTGCTGAGGCATGAGTCCTCAAGAAGTGAGAATAACGTCTTCCAGAATACCACAGACAGCTGATGTTTCATCCACCGAGATTCAATATACATCTTGCTTATGATTAAAGACATGCCTGTAAAAGCAGCCTAATCTAAGTATTGTCTGCTTAGAACAGCATCCAATTAAACATCATTCTCTGAAGAGCAAAGTTAATAGATCCAGCTATATTCATCTTTTTCCAGCTACCCAGCCAATTGCTCCAAGTATGTTTTTCCCTGAGCCATATTTTATGTCTTCATGTGTTATGTGGCAATGTCTGCCTGCATGAGCTGAAACAACCTTTTCCAAATAACCTCTGAGGAGCAGAAGTAGCTCATTTCCTCCCCTAAAAATAAGATCCATGGTTAAATGAAACTCATCAGATTGAGATGACCTCACATATTGCTAAGTGACTAAAAAATCATACCCAGTCATTTTTGTCCCAAGGTAGCACAACTAAACAGAACAACTTTTTTTTTCTTTTCCTATTCCAAATCCAATTCCACCAACAGGAATCACAGAAAGATGGAATACGTGTGACATGAGACTCCATAAAATGGAGGAACGTCACATAACTCTTGCTAGTACATCATGTCTATAACACATCAGCATCTTCTATAACCACACGTCTTCAGTAGGCACAAGAAACATCACCAAAATGGGACAGTACCACTTTCTGTACCTAAGGGCAGCGCAGTCCTTCATCTGACAAGGGACATTACAGCTGGGGTTTCAAAATCAATTCCATGTTACTCATGGGGGTGTTGGTAGACGAGAAGCTCAACATGAGCCAGCAATGCATGCTTGTAGTCCAGAAAACCAGCTGTGTCCTGGGCTGCATCAAAAGAAGAGTGACCAGCAGGTTGTGCGAGGTGATTCCGCCCCTCTACTCCGCTCTCGTGAGACCCCACCTGGAGTATTGCGTCCAGCTCTGGACTCTCCAGTACATCAAAGTCATGGGGCTGATGGAGCAAGTCCAGAGGAGGGCCATGAAGGTCAGCAGAGGGCTGGAGCACCTCTCCTACGAGGACAGACTGAGGGAGTTGGGATTGTTCAGTCTGGAGAAGAGAAGGCTCTGGGGAGACCTTATAGCAGCCTTCCAGTACCTAAGGGGCCTACAGGAAAGGTGGAGAGGGGCTGTTTACAAGGCCAGGGAGTGACAGGACAAGGGGGAATGGGTTTAGGCTGGAAGAGGGGGGATTTAGATTAGATATTAGGAAGAAATTCTTTGCTGGGAGGGTGGTGAGGCACTGGCACGGGTTGCCCAGAGAAGCTGTGGAGGCCCCATCCCTGGAAGTGTTCAAGGCCAGGTTGGATGGGGCTTTGGGCAACCTGGTCTAGTGTAGGGGGTCCCTGCCCACGGCAGGGGAGTTGGAACTAGATGGTCTTTGAGGTCCCTTCCAACCCAAAGCATTCTGTGATTTATGCATCTACTAAAATTCTGCTATTAACTGTAGCTGGGTCAGGGAAAGCACTGAGCATTAAGAACAGTTATGGCTCACTATACCATGAAGAACACAAGAGAAAGAGGGGACAGGATGATGGTAAATTAGAACAACCATGGGAAGACGACAGACAGAGTAAAAAGAGACCAGACTACCACGTTTTATGGTGGTTAAATAAATACGACCGCACAAATGCTTTCAAAAGAGATACTACAGAAATATCAGCTGTAAAAAAAATAATTCTCAGCTAAAAAATAATTCTGTGTTTGTTCACCTGTGTTGTCACCTGATCATTCGTATTTAGAATATTGGGTTGATTTCAGCACTGCTTTACCCAGGAAAGGCCGTCTGATATTGTAGCTGTTGATATTTCCTTTCACACACCTATTTGTAAGCATACTGGTACAGTGAGCTAACACATCTCCTTCCTGCAGGTTGTGAAGCTCCTGCAAGCGCCAAGTTTGCTTTTTTCAGAAAGCCTAGAGGCAAGCAAGGTATCACATGTCTGTCCATAGGAAGGGATCTTTCACATAGCAATACTCCACACAAATATGACTTAAGAACTCCTTTTCAAAAGCAAAATCAATGTCAACTCCCGTTCTGATGTCAGTTCATGTTTAAGAGCCCAGTACTATGCTTTCCGGGGTTGCATCCAGAAGATTTTATTAGCATTTACTGTTTTGCTATATGCCACCTTAAAGTATTTTTAAAACTCATACCAAGAAACCAGTGGAACTGGATTTTAAGTAAATGATACCATGCAAGTTAGTAGAAACCAACCTGTCCTAGGAAGTGTTTTCTTCTCACTGAACTTCTGCTGTAGAGCTTGATGAGAAAGCTAATTCCTTGTTCAGCTTGGCTAACTGGAAAAATCATCATTTCTCCCCACTTCACTTGGCCATTAGTGGACTTCAGAAGACGAGTCTTCTTCTTATAGATCAGCCCTTCTGTACTAAACATTCCAACTTTCACAAAGAAATCTAGCACAAGAGAGAGGGAAAAAAGCATCGCACACACAGGGTTACTCACAAACACACCCAATAAGGAACTGACAAGATCCACATGTATGGTTCAAATTGCAACAATTTCCCAAAAGTCTGGCCAAAAGAACTGTACAATAGCTTTCCTGACTAGTCACACAAACAGAGTATGTTCAATAATATTGAACTGATTAACACGGTATCCAAACAGCAAGTGCAAGCTAATGCTCTTATATGTCAGGATTAATACTGGGATAAAATTCTTCCAAAATACATAAACACGTAGCTTCAAATCAAACAAAAAGTAATCAAGTAAGACATCTGTGGAAACAAGCCTTGGCAATGGAAATAACTGCACAATATGTTAGTCTGAGGTTTGTAAGGAATGTTATGAACTGCCAATCCATTTGAGCAGCAATTTACCTGTTACAAATGCTTTTAGACAGAAGGCATCAGACAGCTGATGTAACTTACATGAAGACAGCGGTGTAGATGAAACTGGAAGGTTTTGTGCTTCAAGAATCTGTAATTGAATCCTCCTGTTTATTGCTTGAAAACAAGTTCCTACTTGAAGTTCTGCGCGGCACACCTACAAGCAGAAGAATGTTGTCATAACATCTGGATTAACTTGCTTATAAACTCAGGAAACACAGGAATTCTGTCATATGTTGGGCTCCCGCATTTCTATCTGGGATTTCCTGGACAGAACCATAGGCATGTGTTACATACACAACCTGCAGATGCACAGTAAGTGCATCTTGCACTTGTTATAGCAGCAGTACATGTGCTCTGCTGATCAACTGCTTATGTGCAGTGCACATATGGCCCTCGTGGGCTGCTGCCAGAGATTCTGGACACATAAACAAGTCCTCAGTTTTCACCTGGGAAAGATTCCTCAAGGGAAGAGCAGACATACAGGGAAAGCCAGACATGCAGTGGTAGCTCTCCTAAACCTGGCTGTGTAAGTGAAAGACCAGGTATGCTCCATGAACACAAAAACCTTTGGAGTTCTCCTCCCACACTTCTGAATTTTGCAGTACGGAGATAGAAACAACGCTTTCCATAGATGCACGGCCCGGTCCCTTCATACCATGAGTATTTAGGGTGACTGCATGCTGTGGTTTCCTATGTTATGGACGTACTTGTGTTTTACATGCCTAAAATACACACACCCCCACGCTCTCAATGTACAGAGATCTCCAGTCTGATTTTTTTTAGGTTTTGCTAGTGACAAAGCTGCGTTGATGCATCCTCATTACTCTCCTGTCAGACGCTAATGCACTCTGAACACCGTGAGAGCAGCAGGAGGCGGCCAGGGGAGACCCAGCTTTCCTGACAGCCTCCATTTAAAAGAACTTTGCTAGTCCTCATTCCTTTCAAGTTTTAACGCACTTCAGTGAAGCAAAACGCACCAAGTGAGAGCGCAACAGGTCAGATAAAGGGAAGTCAGATTCCAGTTCATCGAAGAGACACAAACTCTCTTTGCAGCTCAGCCACTGAGTTTCTATGTAACCCTGGGAGGAAGCCACTTACTCAACCCTGAGCTTTGACTCTCTGTTGGGTAGTTTGCTGCCTCACAGGGTAGTACAAGAATGAATTCCAGCACTGTCCTGAGGGCTCTCAGATATAACAGTGAGGAAAGCCAACACAGAGAAAGAAATTATGAGATAATTCATGAATTTACACTGGGATGAAGCAGTTTCTAAACCAGCTTCCTCCTTCACTTAATCTTACTGCTTTTGAAGCAAGATGGTTATTCTTGTTAGAACTAAAATATGTCAAGTGTAACTTATGTTAGAAATCAAGAGTATCATTCATATTACTCAGACACACTTAGATAACATTTGCTTTTGAATTGCTAATTCAAGTTTAATTTGTTGAAAATACAAATGTCTAGACACAATCTGTAAAGGAAACAAAGTGAGGGTAGGGGGACAGGAAATCCCACTGTGAAAACCACCTGCTTCTTATTACACTAATGGAAATGAACTGTCTGAATTATTACTGCACAGCATGCAGTCTGAACATTAAATATATAGCTATCTCCACAGTTTCAAGCCACTGAAGATCTTAGCACTTTTCTTCCATAACAAAAGCAGATTCCATTTGCTCTGAGCTCTTGCTGTGAGTCCTGAGGAACTTCTGATGCTTTTTTGGTTGGAAAAGGCAATTACCCAGTGTCTTTTGCTGAACGTTTCCCCAGAATGCCCCTCCCTCAAGCTGTGGGCCACGGAGTGGAAGCGCTTGCTCTAGCTCTTTCCCAGAAACAGCTGCAGTTTATGATCAGAACAGCTTTGTGCAGAATTCAAAAGCCTGCATTTTTTTCCCCATCAAAATGCCTCTCCCCAAGAAAGCGGGGAGGAAAAAATAAAAGAAAAATCCTGCTTGTTGTTAACATTGAATTAGTACTGAATTATTTTACTTTCATTTCCAGCAACTCTTTCTAGGTGATAAAACAACGTACTTTTGCAGTCCTGGCACTTACAGGTGCTTTGGAAGGAGGACATATATCCAGCCAGTGACTTGACTCCTCTGAGCTGAGCTCCCGCAGTGCCAAGGAGCACTCTCCAATTGTTTTTTTCCTGGGAGTCTGTGTCTGGATTTTAAATACCAGTCTGACAGCCTGAAGGCTTTGCAGTTTAATAGCAAATACGAAAGTTTCCATAAATTCAATGTCCTAGAAAGAAAAACAGAGGGGTAATATCAGCATTGTAAGAGTCACACTGAGCCCGAAACCTAGAAACCAAGTCTTCCTGGTCCTATAGCCACTGCTCCCAGATACCATTTTAGGTTGCCATGGAAAAGCATGCTTTTACAGTGGTAAACATCCCCCCAACCACCCACCTCATTGTCACACCCTAGCAGGGACAAAGCTCTGGATTATTTTTCTGGAGCTTTACAACAGCATACACACATCGTCAGAGCAAACTCTCCTGTGGCCTTTTGCTTCAGTCTCTCTGGCTAATTTTACTTTCTTTCACCTTTGACTCACAATATAGGAGGTTTATGTTGCTTTACCTTCCACCCCCTTAAAATTTCTTTACTGCCACTGTCAAGAGTCTTGTCCCATGCGACCAATTCTTACTACTTTGTGTAGAGAGCATGCATGAACTTTGCCTCCTGCCCCAGTGAGAGGCAGTAACATCATGTACCTTCCCTGGGGTGAATGTGCACCTAGAGGTCTGCCCAGGCTTCCTCCAGTCCCCCACTACTGAGCTGCCATAGACAGCAGCTCATAGTTGAGTCCCCTATGAGCATATCTGTCCTGCAGGCTGGGGAGAAAAGGCAGGCAACAGTACAATGCAGAGAGGATATAGGGGAAGGAAGTAGCACAAGGCTTTTAATAGGATTTTGAGAAGTTGGAAAAAAAAACCCCAACAAAGAAAACCCCACAACAACCCCAGTAACCTGAACCTAGGCAACTACCACAGCAAACATGGCACAGGAGTGGATGTTTGGTCCATTTAAAAAAAATCCATTTACATTTCACTTCTTTTTTGGGGGGGGGAGAAGGTTTCTTGGTGTTTTCCCTGCTTCTACTTACACTGCGCCCTTCCTTGGCAGAAGATTTGAACTGCACTGGTTTGGGCAGTGTGAGAATTCCCTTCACATAGATACGAGGATTTTCCCCACAGCTGGAAGGCCAGCTCAGGTCTTTGCACTGCAACATTGAAAACACGGTCAGTTTAAACAACGTAAGACAGGCCTACAGACAACGTGGAAACAATCTTCCACACTCTTCTAGAATTAAGCATAATTCCTGTAATACCGAACATAAATCAGAGCAGTGTAATGATTGTGTCACTTCACATCATTTAATAATTAATTTTTACAACCAGAGGGTAAAAAGTTATTCAGTAGATTTTAATGATTTCACTATGTGGCAATTTGGCAACAGATAAATCATGAAATCTCTTACGTAGTACGTATCGCCTGATGTTGGTATAAAGTTTCTGACTACTCAAAGTTCCATTGCCTTAAAATTATTTGCAGTTCCCGGGAGCATATAAAACAGCCAGCATAACAGTATCACATTAGCTAACAAAAAAGCCACAAGAAGCGTGCCCTCGGTGTTATATGGTTCTGCCCTGAAGGAACTGTTAGATTTAAAGTCAGATAAATGCTGCCTCCAAAGTCGCTCCAGTTTGCTGCCTCTGAATTTCCACAGCAGGACCAGCCTATGACCAGCTCAGTTTTCTTATCTATGCTGAACAGCTCTTCACTCCGCTATCAGAACATATGGATAGTAACGTAAAGAGTCATATACTACTTTTTACTTTTGACAGCAGCAGAACAGAGATTACAACAGGAAAAAAAAAAGGGATATGAAGATACTTTGAATGAAGCCCAGTGTTACATTTGACTGAACTTTGTTTATATTAATACTTAGAAGTAATTCTTTTTTTCTCCTAAAAGCACTCTTTAAAGTAACAGAGAAACAAATTTAATGAGAATTAACACTAAGTATTGTAAAACAGCCACTTGTGTAAATAATAATCAAGTTATTTGTATTTGCTTACATGTAAAACTGTGATCCAAATCTGTTCTACGGAAGAAACATAACACAACTTCACATTCAGTCTTCCGAAGTCTCGTTCATCACCTGATAATGTAATAGTATCTGTAGAAGAAAGCCAAATAGTGTTTTTAGAAGCAACGCAGTATCTTATAAGTTCGCTCCAAAAATAAGGGAACTCCTTAATAGGAGGAGTGTCTATCTTTGAAAGTTTCTCTCCAAATAAGTTTGAAATATCTTAACACCTACATTGTAAGGACAAAATACCCACCAAGCCTTGTCAGTCTGACCTGCATAGCTAAAAGCCTTCACATTTATCTCCATTATCTCTATGGAATTTAATAACTTATGTTGTACTCAAACAACTTTTGGAAGGAAAAAAAGCACATGCCTGAGACACCCAGAACACATTTATAATCTATTATTTCCCTTAGATAAAAAGCATGCTAATTTATAAACTTAACAGTGAAAGTGATTAATCTTTCTTGGATTTAAATTCCAGCCCAGCAAACATTTTACTATTATGCTTTTCTCCAAGTCAGAAGAGCCATTTAATACCCAGTGTTTCTCTGCCGTGACTGAAACTAGGTCAGCACCCTCCAGTCTTCTTTTTGAGGAGACTGGGTGAAATTCTGACTTCCAGTAGGGTGACTTTCATGGGCACTTGATTAATTTTTAAAGGTTTATTTTGCAGTATCTCTGCTTCTTCAGCATTCTTTCATAAATACTGCATGCAAACCTAGTGTCCTTATTCTTGTCTAATTCTCAGTGTAACACAGGTATTGAATTCCAGGCACTTCCCACGGAAAAATACTGATACATGAAAAAGGACTAGAGCTGTGACCAAGGTCCTGCATTCTAGCCTAACCAAACAACTGTAATTTCTTAGTTCACGGGGGTAGTAAATCCACAGCTGAATTTTTCAAAAGCATGAGACTTCCTCAAAGGCTCATTTGCTCAATCTTCTGACGACACGAAGGTGCAAGTTCAAAACTCTTAATTTCAAACTGCAAAGCGATCTCCAAACTGACTTGCTAATCAGATTAATCTCAAAAAAAAAATAAAAAAATCTCAACAGTAGAGACAGCTTAAAGTTTCAAGTGCAAAGGGAAATATTTCATTACAAGGTAAACAAACAAAACATTACCCAGACTCCTGTTACTGCCTTGCGAATCCTTCCTGGAAGAGGTACTGCTAGGTACACTGGAGAATGAATCATATCTCTGGGAGGGGAAAAAAAAAAAAAAGTCACTTCATTCAGAGCAGCAGATGCAAAAGGTCAGAGAGGTTCTACCATCAGACAAGACATAATGAAAACAAAACAATGCCCAATTTCAAATAATTGTCTCATTCCCTACTAATATCTTGATCCAGCAGCACGGAATTACTACTTTGACGCAAAGAGCTAATACAGCACTCATATGGCCAGTATAGATTATTTTTTTTTCCTTGCTCACCGATATACATGCAACTTCATCTCTAGGTAAAAGATAATGACTGGGGCGGGGGATGGGACGGGACACCAAAAAAAAAACCTCAGTAGTTTCTGCATCAGTGGAAACTTCTAGTGTTCCACTTTTCAACTGATAAAAGAGATTACGAGACGAACCAGAACCTCTTGTCTGTCTTGTCCTGCCTAACAGCCTACTCGGGTTTCCCAACAGCCCTGTTGGTCCAGACCAGCAGTAGTCAGAGGTGACATCAGGAAAGAGCCTCTTGAAGTTGGTTAAAGACACTGAACTTCTCCCTCTAGTCCTTCCAGTGCATAGTACAATGCTCTTCGGTGTTTACTTTGAAAACAGATAAACCACATAAGCTGAGTTTTCAGTATAACCTAAGGGAACTCACCTTCATGAATCGATGAGGCGGGCTTCTGAGATCAAACATTGAACGACTTACATCAAATGATCCAGGCAAAGCACTAGGTCTTAAATCACTAACTAAAAAAAAAAAGGGAACAATACAAATCAAGTAAGCATCATTTCTAGAAAAAAAAGGAATTTAAGTAGACATATGGTAGAATTGAAATCTAGCTAAATAACATCTAAGAAAGGACATCAGTGCCTCTCCCCACTTTCCATTCCCAAAACACTTTCCTGAAATGACAAAATAGAACAAGCCATTAAAATATTTTCATGGCTTCCATCTTTGAAATAGTTCAAACTTACTTGATCACACTAGTAGCACTGGTTGAACAGGGAGTCTGCCGCAAAGTTATTTTCTCAAGAGAAATGGTGGGGTTTTTTAGCAGATGTTTTACCAAACAGAAAAGTCTTGTCTTTAAATCTAGTCAGCCAGAACTGAGGCTTAGCCTGGTCTCCTTTTTTAAGTTTTTCCACAGTAAAGATCTCAGTGGCAAAAATATGCTGCCTGCGAAACCTGGCCGCATCTCCCTGACTTTACTGATCACAGTGTCATACTCTGCACCCTTGTTAGATCTCAGACAGAGCAAGTCTTAACTCTAAGATGACATGCATACACTATAGCACAAAAGCAAGATCTTTATTTCATGGAAGGGTGGTTTCCTCAGCAGTTGGAGGTGGTTAAGTAGATCCTATCAGTTTTCTTTTGATCTCAAAGCAATACAGAGCTTAAGCACGTTGTCTATGCATATTATGCAGCAACAGTAGAAAAAGAGAGCTGAACTAATGCCACTGTGTCAGGAGTCTTTGCTGACTCCAGTAATGTTCAAGAGGTTTTTAAAGCCTCCCAACTTCAAAACCAACCCACAGTGAAATGAATGAAAGCAGTACAGTTTAACTTCCAGAACTATGTGACAGAATGAATTGCTTTTTGTGGCAATGCTGTGTTATGGCATTTCAGATGACTTGCACTATAATTCACTGATCATAGCATAACAGAACTACATCACTTGTTACTGAAAATTTATTTCCCTTTTGCTGCTATCAAAAAACCAACTATGCTTATTGTGAGATGTGACAATGAAAAAACAATTCTTTCTTTCCCCAAGGAAGAAAAAGAGAACAAAAGACAAAGAAAGTTTTGACAACCCATAGGGAGAAAAAGGAAAGTTACAACATCACTTAGATAAAATTTAATGAAGGTCTGTATGTCTGGCGTGAGTTCCAAATTCTCTCCTGTGCATAATACAAAAGGGCAGAGTCGTTCACCGTGTCTGGTGTAGAAATAGCATTATAATATCATGCGACGCCTAGAAACTTTGATATAATATGAGCAAATAGGAGAGACCAGCCTATTACTTGATTTGAAATTGATTATGGTTACGGAAATTAATTTCATATCCAGTACTCATGACTTTCATAAACTACTGGGAAACATCCACACAAGCCTACAGGTTACAAATCACTGAAATGCTCTAAAGACAGTATGATCTGCTGTTTTTAGTAAAGCTGGTTAAAGTTTTCAAAGAAAATGGGGGTGGGGAAGAGATGGTACCTTTTTCAAAAACTTCTCTTTTTAATAGGAGAAAAAAACAATTTTTACACTGAGAAAGCTGCCTGTAAAACATAGAAAAGCAGAAAAACTTTAACCATAAGTAGATGTTGTTTACCAATTTGGGAAAAATATTAATGATTTTCTTTTCCAGTTTGGAGGGGGTCTGCGTTTGTTTTGTGGTCTTTTTTTTTGTTAGGATGAAGAGGAGGTACTTCACATGAAAATTCAAGAATTTCACTTCCTACTTTCCAAATAAAACACATTCTGTAGTACTAAGTCCACACACATGAAGAATATAAAGTGCTTGCTGCAACAAAATAGGCTTAGAGTTTTGCTTAAATAGCCTATAGACACACATGAAAAGAATCATCTAAATTTTGATACAGCTGTCAAAAAACTCTGGAGGAAGAAGGCATTTTAGAACTGTACTCTAGACACACTGAAGTGACCTTTCTTGTGTTTCAGCTTACTAAGACAAAACTAGCAAAGTGTTTACTTGAAGAAAACTGGAAAAATAAATGATGAACTGAAGGGAAGATGTTAAGACAGTTTTATAAAACCCACTTGGCTCCCGCCACAGGTGCTTACAAAGCCCAGCAAAACCATATGCATTAAAGGCTGCTACAATTCTACATGGGTTTTGTTCTCTTAAAAAAAAAAATACAGACTAGTCTTTTCATGTAGTCTTTATGGTAATTCAGAATTATTTTTAAAACAGACACAGACTGAGACGTTTCCCCCAGCTGTACCGTTCTAAATAAAACATCTTTTGAAATGCATGCTGTTGCCAGCTTCCGACTTGATAGAGAAGTACGCACATTTCTTCGAATGTGAGTTTTCTGAATGCGTTAGCCTCAGCCACCTCTTACAGCAAGCAACGCTTAGCCATCTACTTCAGTCTGACCAGCATTCACATAGGGTACATATACCAATGAACAGCACAGAAGAACACTTTTCTTCAGGTAGCCATGCAGCCAGTTTTTTTGCACCTGTTCTTATCTGCTCCTGAATGTTTTTTGGTGCTCGTTCCTCTCTATATATACACTCCTCAGGCATTCCTCCACTCCAAATACTGCCTGACTTCCCTTTTCTGTCTCCCTCACTCCTATTACTGGCAGCTGGAATCTCCAGTACTGCATCCTGTTTTGGATCAGGGGCAGCTATACGAGCTTGCTTTGCCAATTTGTCTACCTTCATGTGATGCATGCAAGCCTCGTTAAGCCTCCGAACAACAGAAGGGAACAGCGCAGCTGGAAATCACGCAGAGCTGGCTCCACAGATTGATTCTCCAACCAAGAAGTGTCCGCAGCATACAGAGCAGTTTGAGAACTGCTATAATCAAACAGGTTTTCTGCAGACTTAACGGCTTTTTTCTCTTACCTATAAACCTTGGAAAAGGGAGGAAGACAGCAAAGTAAGGGTGGGTGCAATCCTTCTTACCTGATCCATATAATTTCCTATTATCTGATTTTGCTTGGAAGCGCCTAATCAGATCTGGCGAAACCCGATGCTCCAAATAGAATGGGTTGTACACATCATAGCGGGGCCATTGGTACACGCCGTGCAGTTCTGCTTTCCGGTCACCAAATGAGGCTCTGGCAGATTCTATGGAGCGCAAGTAAACGTCAAATGCAAGAGTTCCAGACATAACACATGCTGCCTGGCTTCGTAAGGCAGGCAGAGTGCCTTCAGGGCAAAGGACAAAGTATTTCAGTATTATCTACTTCAGGAAAAGAGAAAAAAAAAAAAGAAAAAGAAAACACACACACACATTATGCCAGATTTCCAGAGTGTGCTAGCAAACACTGGAATTTAATTGGCCATAAAAAGCTATGCATACCCTATATTGGTATGCACATATATAAATATGCACAATAAATGTCTAACTAGTTAAAGTACAGAAGACTCCAAAGACAGACAGCAAGACAGAAACTAACAGTAAAAGTAGGGCCATGTGTACAGAAAAACTCTGACTTGTTTGGCTACCTACCCCCAGGGTAGGTACTGTACCCTCTAAGCTAAAGGACCCCCAGGAGATTTTTGAATGGAAAGATAATGTAACCTGTGACGCCAGTCTCCCTGTAATCCAAGTTCCATAGGAAGTCTGTCAGTGGTAAAATCACTGGTCAAAAATGACTTGAATTGTTGGCTGAGGCACAAGCAGACAGATCTGAGAATGCTTGAATCCCAACCCTTTACTCAGCTCATTACAGCACAGCTGCCCTATTTTTCTTTCCTTTATTTATAATCATTTCAGAGAAAACATGCATGTCTTGGTCAGCAGAACAGTGAATTACACTGCTGTATTCTCCATTTCATCTGTCTGGAGCAAAAGTAAGCCGTACACAGCAGTACAGTAGAGAATGGGGATGGAGTGACCTAGACTCTGCCACGCTCTGACATTTGCTTCCTTCATTTCACCTCCCTGGACTTCAACCTATCTGTTAAAAAGTTCTTTACCCCATTCTAAAGTGCCTTCAATTTGCAAGTGTGTTGCACGATAAGAGGCAAACTACTATTTCTGTAAAATATTTTCTTCCAGGTGTTAGTAGAGTAAATAAGGAAGAGTAACTAGAACAGTGAGATGGAACATGACAGATGATTAAGCAAGAATTCAAGTAAAATGGGCTTGACCGTGACATAAATTAGGATGAACGCTAGAAGTGAGGCCATGAAGAACTGCTACAGAACAGATGATGGAAAAGCCACTATTCCAGCCCAGGGGCACACTTCTTCCTGCTAGCTTACTGCTGTGAGAGCATGAGACATGCTGCAGTGAGCACTGAAGAGAAAGGCTGCCAGAACTTAACTACTTTCAGAAGGAATGCCAAGAGCTCACACTGAACACGGCCTGTCTCACGAAAGGAAAATGGTCAGACATGCACAAAAAATGGAGCAGAACCGACAGCAGAACTTGGACTTCTGCAGATATTTAACAGTCTAAGCAGCAAATACTCGAAAATACATTTTCGGAATATGCTGGTGCTTTGGCTAATGTGAAGAAGGAATGACAGCACACTTCACTGTATTTAGTAAATCTCCCTAGAAAGTAAACATTGCATTTTTAAACACAACTTTAATGAGGCTTAAAAAAACTGTACTTTAAAAATAAGTAGTTGTATTTGGAAAGAGAAATGGAAGTTGCCTACTTCACATAAGAGTCACTTTTCACATATTTGTTCAAGAATTTAAAATATTTGCTCAAGAGAGACAATTACGAAGAGTCAGGTCATCCTGCCAGAAGATCTACCGGCTTTACAGCCTAAGGGCCACTCTGTTCACCAGGTCCTTCAGAAACGATAAAGCAGAATTCCCAATGAAGACAAGTCATTGGTTTGTAAGTCAATGACTGATAAGATTGTGTGGAACAGCATAAACAAAGAAAGCATTTATCTAAAGGTTGTTAGACACATCTTCCTTCTCCCTGGAGAATGCTTGTGCCTCAGAGTTCTTGAGGGACATCTCTGTACAGTATCTTGAGGATGAGGTAGGACAAAGAAAGGCAGAGCCTGAACCCAGACCCACTAAGAAAAGGGATTACCAGACGCATGTCCTGAATTTCCACACCTTGTCCCAGTCTGGGCTTACAAGAACTAGTTACTGAAGTAGCAAGCAAGTGGGGAAGCTGAAGGAGATCAGGCTCAGAGATGAGGAGGGCCTCACATGTTCTGCCTCTAGCTGTTAGGTTGCCTGTCCATGCCTGCGGAGGTAGATATCACAAATAAAGCCCACTAAAACGATTGGGCACAGAATGGCCAATCTGTACCAAAAAGCTCTGCTAGGCTGATTAGCTTGGTTCTGGTGCCAGTGTTACCAGCAGGGGTGAGTGAGGAGGAAGTTTGGTAACAGGCATAGAGGAGGAAAAAAGAAGCAACAGCAAGGAGCTAGGAAGAAGGGTGGGAGTAAAACCACACAAATACAGAAAAGTTAGATAGTACTGTGTTAGTTATGCAACACGTAGTTGACTTTTTTCAGTTATCAAGGTTTCCACCCTCAGAAAAGAAATACAACCACATGGGACTAAAAGCGTATTACCAGCTTATCACGTCCTCAAAGCAAAGCAGCTAGAGAAAGTAACTGTTGAGGTATGCTCCTGTGCCAAAATTTTCTCTTATCTAATTCTAAGTATCTCCTGGCAGGACCAAGAGCCTAGAGACAGCCTAAGATCTGTAACTCATGTTACTGGGCCAGGCTCCTATTTAAAATGCCACTGTGCCTACATCGCATGTACGTAACTTTGGCAGTCTGAGCACAGGACTAACCGACAGAGGTTGAAGCACAAGACTGTTATGAAGCAAAGGATCATAGTGTCATGTGCAACCTTATACCACTGAGGTCTGTGACCCCTGGCCTCCCAAAGAGCAGCAAAAGGAGCAGGAAACAGTAGGAGCAAAGTAGTTCTGCCACGTAGTAGCACATGCTACGTATTGGTGAAATTTGAAAAGGAAGATGTGTTAGTATGTTAAAAACATACCAGTACATTAAACACGAAAGCCAGACCACCCTCCTCCTTTATTTGAGTGATCTGGACACTGGGGATGTGTTAGGTCTTTCATTGCCTCCAATAAATTCTTTACTGAAGCTTCTGTTTCCTTTAAGTGTCTTCCATTACTGTGAGTATGAGCACTAGTGTGCAATCCTCCCTTTCAGTTTATTCATTTTGGGATGACATCCTTCCCAAAACCTCTCTGAGCGTCCAGAGAGAAAAGAAACAAGATCATGCTTCTAGAAAAGTTCTGCAAACATATGTTTTCAGTAGGAATACTTGACAACTTTCAAGGAGTAGCAGAAGCTAAAGAACTATTTCAGTAATGCCGTTTATATTTTACCTTCAATCCCGCCAGCATGTGAGATACTAGGAAGGTTCTTCGGCTGTACGTAAGCCAGTTTGAACGGAGGGACCACAAATGGTACCTCTTGACCATCCAGGGGCAGTCTAGAAAGCAGATAATCCTCTGAACAGCCAACTTGATGCTTCACTGACACAGAAGACAATGGAGGCTGCTCTACAATAGTTGGCTTGCTTGCGGCTACTGCTTCAGATTCCTGCACCATGGAAACTGCTAAAAATAAAAAGCAAGAAAAACAGACAGTCCACATGTGCATTAAGTTTTGAACAATACTATGAACAGATCTTTTTTATTTAATAGGATCTGTGGCCAACACGTTACTTAATGGTTGCCAGTATTCAGTTTTACCAGCATTCAGGACTAGCACCTGGAAAAGATATTCATCCTCATGACACCTGTATTGACCCGAACTCATGGTTCCCCAAGCTTCTATATTTATAGCTACCTTGCTCTTAAGTGAATTTTACAAGAGGTACACTTGTATCATAGAAGAGTTCTCCAAGCAACTAAGACACCAAAGAAAATCCTAACAACAAATCCACAGGGAGTTAAAAAAAAGCGTTCACTCAGAGTTTGAAAAATACAAGACCTTTACACAACCTTGGTAAAAAAGCTGGCTTTTTTGGACAGCATTCTAGTCTGCAGGAAGCAAACTTCAGACAACTGCTATTTTTCAGTTTCAATTCATAACACTAACAAGCATGTGTTCAATCTCCAACTGGAGGTATGGAAAGAATTTTGGATGTTGTAAAAGAATTCAAGTTTATCATGGGTGACACAGTCATATTATTAATGGGAAATCTCATCATTAATGAAGCCAGAACAGCAAAACCCTTAGCTAATGTCATTATGTCAGAACTCACGATCATTTTTTTCTTTTTCCATGCAGAAACACCATTTACAGCAGCTTTTTATACATTCTATTGCCATTGTTTTCAGTGTCGCAGTTTAGAGGAGACCACAATCAGAGCTCCAGTGTAGTTATCAAACCTGAAAAACACAATAAAACAAACCATAGAAGATGGGAATAACAAATAAAAATGCAGTATTATCAGTTATTTAATACATGATTGCTTACTAGACACCGTCCCAGGGCCAATGAGAAGGATACTTCAGTCATAAAAGGATCAGAACCATCAGATTGTTCTCATTGAGAGAAGATTTTTTTCTTATATAAAAGGACAGAGAACCATTTCAACATATGGCATCCATGTACTTTCAGTGACCCACTCAGGTCCCGGTCTTTCAAAAACCCTAAAACTCGCCCCATATTTGTGTGCACCACTGGACTTGGGAGTTCCTCAGTTTTACAGCTGTTTTGATGTGGTCTTGTCAAGTCACTGGCAAGATGTGTTTTTTATTCCATTTCCCTTGTTCCTGTTTCGCCTATCCTCTTTCACTCATGTACTATTTTCACATACATCCGTAAGCATTTACATTTTTCACTCAACATGCTCCACACTTTACATTTGAAAACACTCTTTGTGAATGATGCCAAAATTGCCTTCTTTGAGGAACTACTGCTTTCTCATAATTGTATACACATGAAACTGAAGACCTGTTTTATTATATAATTGTCTGCTATGCATACAGAAATAGAGAGTGCTGACTTCCAGCAAAATAAGAGGCATGTCATCTACTAAAGAACGAGAACAAGTCTATAACAGATGGTTAACATTAGAAGAACTTTAAGACAATACTAACTGGTCTCATTTAAATGTCTTTATTCATATCCCTATGTTCTCTTTTCAGAGGGACACAGCTGCGTTGCCTCCTGTCCAAAACTTTAGCTAAGTCTAGTCCTTTTACATGTACCTAAAGTACACAAGGTTCTATGTAGAACATACCCAAGACATGATTCTAACTTCACAGAGCGCAGAAGGCACCAAACAGAACATGAACATAAACTGAAGGGATGAGGAAGACAAGTAAAAGAAAGGGAGAAAGCACAAACAGAAGATGACAATTACACAAAAACAGACATATTTGCTCAGTTATCTCAATCTCAACAAAATGCTGAAAGCTTCTGTGCACCAGCACAGAAACCATTCCCACCTGCAGCTTGAGCAGTGCCATCATTTTCTTTGTATGCGTATTCAAAGACAGCTAGGTAACCACACAAATACTGGGAAATAACACTAATATCCCTAAAACCTTTACTTCATTAAAAGTCCCTCAAAATTTTGATGTATGCCAAGTTGAGATATTAACCCTATGAGCACTTCACCTATCTTCAAAAACATGTGCTTTTTTGTCTTAATATTATTTCTTTCCGTGGGTAGGGTGCAACTGAAAGTTATCAATAGATGTATCATTTTGCAAATACTGACCAAACACAGCATATATTTACTGATCTGCTCAACAGTACCTCAGCACTGATATTTATGTTGTAACTTACTGGTTTTGCAAAGGCACTGAGAGCACATGGCTTCATGAGGAAGCCTTGAATTAACTTGTTACGTTAAAATACTAGTGTGAGATATAATGAAGGTTTATTAGTAAAACTACATAGCTGTTCCAGAATTATTCTTAATCGTGAGCTATCAGAAAGCACTGATTAGAAGGAAATTCTTAAAATATATTCCTATTAGAACTAAACTTAAGTAAACCATGATTATGCTGCAACAAGGACCTAAGAGAATATTTGGTTTAATACAATTTCTCTGAATAATTTTTGCTGGTTTTACCACTAAGTGACATTAATTATATCCTCTAGTTTCATACTGCTCTTTGTGCTCAATAGACCAAAATGAACAAAATACAAGTGACCCGCATATAAAAGCCTCAGAAGAATGCTGAATACTAGTACATGTTGTTCTGGAAAACAGAACACTACTGAGGAGATTACAGCATAGTCTCTAACCAGACAGGGCAGGGGTGCAATATCCTGCTTTCAAAGGACGTGATTACTCTTCACAGAATCCAGCAGTCAGTACTTGCCCTGATCTGAAAATTGCATTGAAAATCTTCAGAGGCGACACAACTGACTCCAGAACCTGCTCTGCATCTTTACAGAAGCACAAGAGGCAGCACAGGAATTTATCGTTCAATTCTCCATGTTTCTAAGGATCAAATTTTCACTGCTGCTCCTCCCTTGGAGGCACACTCAGGATAGCTGAGCCTTCTAGAATTCAAAGTTTACTTTAAGGTTCCCTTGCAGTGATTTTCCTTCCCAGCTGTTATCAGTACACAGCTGGAGCTAATATGCTTTCCTCTTGTTCACCATGTTTAAACTGGGCTGAAACAGCTGCTTCATTTGCTCCAAGCTTTGCAACAATGGTATCTAAGCCTCAGTGGCAGTTTGGGCAGGCAAAACAGTCTTTTATCTCAAAATGTCCAGATTGAATTTATTTGCTACTGCTGATGAAGAAACCAAAATGTTAGTAACCGCCCTGCTTTCCAGCTACGTACAGTGGAAAAATTACTTTTTCTGCATCAGAGAAAATTCAGTTCATGGTAGTAATTTCTTTTCCCAGAATTGTTTAGCTGGAACCATTAATGTAAGCAAATAAACAAATGTAAATCATCTGTCACCAGCAGTTGCCTTTCCATCACCAGGTTGACTGCCTCACCTAGAAAGAAAGGGTACTGACACGATAAAAGTAATAATGTAATTCTACAACTTTTGTACTTCTATCTTTAAAAAAAGACCACGTTTTTCACAGTAAGACCAAGTAACCTGTAAGTCTTTGGCCATTATCTTCCCCCCCCATTTATCAATATGCAAACATTTATACATTTTTTTCCTATCTGAAGACAAATATAAAGCAAGTCATCACTGCCTATTGTACGGAAGAGAGTACACTATTTACAGATTACTGTTTTGTAGGCAAGGTAATATCAGTAGCCAATGCCAAAGTACATAGACACATAGCTTAGAGTTTCCAATTCATTTTCAGCTTAAATACAGAATTTTGAAAAGAAAGTTCCACGAGTAAGAAACAAGACCACCATTTACTCTTTTTTAAGCTTAAAAAACGTAATGGTTTCAGTGACAAAATATACCACAGCCACATTACAAAAAAAAAATGACAGCCTTTATTGAGGGACAGATCATCTAGATATAGTGCTCCCTCATTTTGCTTAGAGCATTCTGCTTTGCTGGTGAGATCACAGCATGGATGGCCTCAACTACTTTTTAGTGTTTGGGGTTTTTTTAAAGTTGCCTATGGTTAGTTATACAACTTTAATTGTATACAAAAGTTTTGCCTTAATCATGTGGGACAGAGAAATTTAGCAGGTTCTGCTGTATATTTTATCTACCGAAAATAAACAAAAAGTCCTGTAGAAGATTAAACAAGTATTTCATGATCTTGACAGAAGTTGACATTTCTATCAAAGGTTAAACTTCTCCCACATGCCAGAATCTTTTGCTGGTGTCAGCTACCTGAAAATCCTCTGTACATCATCTAACAGTTGTTAAAAGGTTATACTAGCATGCATTTGTCTGGGAACACATTTACCAAATGTCTCTACAGTTCAGGTTTAGGTGCATCACCAAATTCCAAAGTACTGAATTCCCAACAATGTCATCCATCTAACAAGAAGTTAGGCCTCCTTGACCCTATCTCCAAGTTTTGAGGCCAGTTTCTGTTAGGCAACATGCATATGTCAAAGACATCCTCCATTTTGGAGATATTAGGCTGAGAAAAGAAGGAAAAGGAGAATTATCCCTGATTTTCAGACAAAAACCCTCAGAGAAATCAAATCAGTTGCAACAGAAGAGGGAACTGAACTCAGATCTTGTCACTCTGTCGCAAATTCTTTCTTGGTGTTTTCCAACAATTTCAGTAAGCTTCTTCATTTCTCTCTTCCTAGCATCAAGCCAAAATAAGATAATCAAATGTAACTCAGCAATAGTCCTTCCACACTAAGGCAGAAGAAGAGCCAAGATTATTAGAACATCCTGGAAACAACAAAGTTTAAAGACCAGCCACACACATACACAGAGCCTGGAGAATTACAATCACTACTATTTTAATGGGTTTAGATGGAGAACATAAATTATCTTAATGATTTCCAGATTTCTCTGATAGAAATTTTGAATGAGCTAAAATAAGATAAACAAAGTATCAAAGACTTCAGTTCCAGATGCCTCCAAAATGATTACAAGACAGAGATGTTTGGAAAGGAAAGTAAATATTTTCAACAACTCATTAAATAAAAAGAACATGATAGAAAACGGATGATTGTGATATTAAATATTAAAAGCTGAAAGCAGTCTGAAAAGAAATGTCAGGTCATTGCTGCCTTATGATGAAAGGATATGTTTTGCAATAAGTCTGTAGGCTGCTGATGTATTTTACTGCATTTAGTCACAGCACTGCTCCATAGGAGTTGATCAGGTAATACATTTAAAGCTACGCAATAGACAAAGGTGAAATAGCTGATCTCAAACTGGCAAAGCTGGCTAAACCAGAGGTTTCAAATGTTATGAGATTTGTTGCCAGCCATAAATGTATAAAACACATTCTCAGAGCTGTGTTCCAGAAACGCATCATGGCAAAATTTCTAGTAGTAAGTCCCCACAAAGCGGGAGGTGTAAATGAAAAAATCCGGAAACAGGGAAGATCAGTTGTTATTAAGCATTTGGGACAGATCCTTGAATGACGTAAGTGTCTACAGCTCCAGTAGCCCCGGTGGAGCCATGACACTTTGCAACATCTGAGGATCTGCCCTGTGGAGAAAGCGAGCTCAAGCTTGCCAGTTCACACCTCAGCCAAACACCACATTTACGCTACCTCTGCGCCTTTCTGCCTTTCAAATCCAGGAGATGCAGTCAATCCCAGTCATATAAATCCTTCAAAGAGCATAACAATACCACCACGGTCTCCAGATGATTAACAAAAACACAGCACAGCAAAAGCTGCTTCTGCTGCAGGTCAGGTAGATTCTCCTTTGATGGTGCAGATGCTGCAAAAGGTTTAACTTCCACAGCCAGCTGTTTCGTAGTTTTGTTTCTGAGGGAGAGTGTCTGGGAGCTGTGCACTGGTCTGAGCAACAGCTCTTTGTCTGAAGAGGGGTGGCTTGTGACCACTGCAACTGAAAACCAGTCAACGTTAGTAAAACAGCTTAAAGGGCTTTGAGAAATTTGCCTCCAGGTACTTTGCTACTGTTAGCAGGAAGGACAGCACGCGCACCCACGTACACACATAGTGTCATGCACAGGCATACGCTCCCAAAGACAAAGTCCACAGTATAAAGAAAAAGGCCCTAGGTTTTTTGGGACCTAGGCAGGTCCGATTTGTCCCATCCACAGAGGACAGAGAGGCAATTCAAGTGGGTTTGAGCATGTGAAAAGACAGGACACAAGCTTTTTCCTATTCATTATAAACTTGGGCAGTAGTAGGTTGTCTGAAGGAAGGGGGGGAAAAAAAAAAGAGACAAAAAACATCATGCCAACACACACGTAGCAGGTGGATGATAAAAGGCTCCTATCTAAGCCTGTTCCAGGAGAACCCCACAACAGCAATATCTGCAGTAACTAGTGGGTGTGTATGTACATACACATTCCTTCTCTGCTTGTAACCGCAACTCAGGGAAAAGCATGCAAGCTCTGGGAATTTGCACACAGATTTTATTCCAGTTCTTCTGCTTTCCAAGGAATGAGGAAAACGTGAGATTCTCCTTTCTTTTGTGCCTGGAAAGAGAGATTTCATGCTGAAAGCAGTGGATCACGAAGGAGATGCTGAAATAACACAAGAGTAAAAGAGAAGCTAGGAGAAGGCTTTTGAACAACACAACCAGAAAGGCATTCTTATGAGAGACACCTTACAAACAGCTCGACAAGCAGAATGAAGAGATGCAAAGCTCTCCCAGTGCAGCAAATAAATGAAGAAGAATTGTAATTATATATTTAAAACTGAAAAAAAAAGACCACGCATCATTAACCTAGTTTAGATGATGAGGAGTTCATGATGGACCACTGCACAGCTTTCCTGAGGCAAAGAGCCTAGTGGCATGGTTTAAGTAGTTACACAATTAAACCTGGTAACAGATAGACGGTAAAAAGTTGATGGGAAAAGTGTCACGCTCCATGATGCAAACAAACCACTAACTGCCTAGGCACAGGAAGCACCTTCCTGGTAAATGATGGCACAACAGATTACTAGGGGAAGCTTTATGGGTTCCTCTCGTTGATCCCAGAAACAGGAAACTGAATGACCATTGGTCTGAACCAGCACATCCTGTCCCACAAACTCCTCTCATTCACTTACAGTTTGCTAAAGCAGAATCTTACTTTGGAAGACCAGAAGGCCCAATATGCGCCCTTGTCCCACCCTCCTGTTACTGACACCACTGGGTTTCAACCAGTTACTCCTGCACTACACTGAGCAACTTCAGCAGGAAGACACTTAGGCTTTATTTCAGAAAATATTCCAATAGCTAATTCCCTTCACTGTTAATATTTTAACTCTATTTCCGGTTTAATCTTTTTACCAGTTTTTATGTCTTTGCTATATTAAGAGTGTTTATTATCAGTAGTATCTCTTTTCTTCATTCAGATCTTAAAAGATTAGGATCTAACTGTCTATTTCTCTTCAGTAAGCTAAGTAGACCAAAGCAAGCCATGTAGGCTTTACACTGTTCAAGTCTGGTTTGTACAGTTCTTCTCAAAACATTATCCTGCTTCTCTGACCAGTTTTATTCAGGCTGATACCACAACTGAACTATGCACCTCAGACTCAACAGTGTCACAGGATAATCTAAAGTGAGAATATATTTCATTAATTAATACTTGTAAGGGCAAGACTGCTCTCATTCCTACAGCATTGTACTGAGATCCCAAACTATTACTGGTCCACTGTCGCCTCTGCATCCTTGCAACTATATTCTGAGCAAGTGGAGAAAAGGAGGAGGATGAGAGCCTGCAGAGAGCATCTCCCCAGTCCCACTGGTGACTGCTGTAGTGTTCAGGTAAGATAGTTCGCTGGACTGTCCTAGAGATAACAGTTGCACATAAAATTTAGAACCTTTGTAATCAGCAGGAGTGCTAAATACTTCACTGCTATCAGTTGGGATGTGACAACCACACAAAAAAATATTACTTATTCAGCTTCAGCAGGCTTCTCCTGAGGCAAACCACTTCGAAAGTCAATCCTTAGCTGAGCTGTTGTCACAGCAGTAAAAGCAGAGCTCATGATCCCACGAGCTGCTTTATACATTCCCCTGCCGAGAACGTCTAGCTCTAACTGAACCAAGGCAGCAGCTTTGCCTGGAACAGCCACGTCTTCTTACATGCAGTTGTGAGAGACCATGCCACGTCCCACTGCAACTTTCCCTTCTCCCTCCAGTTTCTCTGCCCAGATGAAGATGATCTAATATATGTCTCCCTTTGTGCAAGCCCTGAGCTGAACCCTACAGCAAGAGCACTTGTGCAATCTAGCTGTGGTCCCCTTCAGCTCAGCAGCTGCTTCTTCCCAGGGCTCCAGACTGGAGGAAGCCAAATAGCCTTCAGCGCATCTGCACACACAGCCCAGGCACAGACCACCAGAGTACGTCAGGAAGAACTAATTGCTCTTGCCTACTTCCCTGAAGAAAAATAAAGCTGAGCAGGTGTGTGTGCTTGAGCTGTCTTGCTACAGGAACAACTGCCACTGCTTTCCAGGCACCTCCTGGAGAAGGGGAACAAGGCCTGGCACGAGTACATGATCCAGAGTCGTCCTTCTGACGTGGCCCCCAGGGACACCCTGCCTCTGGCTTAGCATTATAGCCTTGCACCCGCAGCCCTCAAATGCAGACTTAATCCAAGCCTGCCCCAGTATGCAGAAGACTAATATCATTTACAAGGGCCAAAAGAACAATTTTCATAAATCTGAGCCAGTTTTTCTCATGTGAGATTTATATTTGAATTAAGGAGGGAACATTATAAATCAATCCCATGATAAAGCTTAAAACTTTGGATTTTAACATGCTGAATCCCCTATGCTCTGGGCTGTAAAAGTTGATAGAGACAGTGTTTCTTCTAATGCTGCATTAGGCAAGTAACCAATTCATTCAATTACTGAACTGACAACCCTGTTCCTGTGAACTGTAGATAAATTCACTGACTTGGACAAGGATGTACAATATGGTATGTATTGGGGCAATAAACACAAAAGAATACATCCATTATGTTGGACTGCAGATCATTTTGGACTCAGACAGAAAACAGCAAAGCAAGAGTTGAAGTCAGGACACCAGAAAAGAAAACTTAAGACACTAAAATCTCTGTGAAAAGAACTTGGCTTTTGATGAGAACATGGAAAGAATTCAGCATAAGATAAGTTCTTTGCTCTAAGCAGATTAGGAAAAAACCATGACAATCACTGATGGGTACTTTATAATCTAACTTAAAACTTTCTTTATGTATTCTGTGTCAGGTTTTAATTCTTTTTTTTTTTTCCTTCTGCAGTAATGCCAGGAAGCCACAAAAATAGAACTGTCAGCAGTCCCTCTATAGCCTTGATACCAAAGAGAACTGGAAACATCTGGATGCATTTTTCAACAGGACAGCCAAGAAGGTGGTGTTTTAGGCAAGAGCATCTGCCTGTGCAGTGGAGTTCCCTAACACGGCTAAATGTATCTAGCTTTGAAAAGATGGCCCTTGGAAACCAACACTGAAAGAGAGCTCTGAATAGCACCCAGGAGTCCTCAGCCTCTGCCATGACCACAGAGCCACACAGAAAACACATGGATACACCTATAATATCCAGACAGCTAATGAAAAATAGCTCCTCCTGTTCATATGAAGAAGAAAATACAACCAGTTTTGCATGAAAAAATACAGTTTCACTACCATTAAAACTATTTTAAGGTAAGGTTGACCTACAAGAGTCAAGATGGAACATTTATATATACATACACACAAACATCTACTGCTTTGTTTTAGGTGAAACAGGTTTTTATTAATTATTTTACATTAATTATTTAATTGTTGCTTTACATATAGTTATTATCCTGTTTCACAATTAAAACAAAACACTTTATATTATGGGGTTTCCACGGGATGAAGATTCCCTATTCAGCAGTTCTGCTCCTCATTGTCACACTTTATAATTAGATACAACATTATGGCAACAGAAAGGAAAAACATACCTTGAATAAATGAAGGCTAAAAGACTATGGCTGAGATTAAGAAAAGAAACAGGTGATACATGAAAACAGATTAAAGGAATGACTTGAGAACAGGAAATGGGAACTGATCTTAATTAATTCAAATTCAGAACAGATTGGGAGTATGGTTCTGAAGGGGACATGCACTGAGCTCAGGAAGCTGCCTAAACACACTTTAAAATAAAAGTTCAGAAAGATCCCATCTTTATAAGGTGTAACTATTTATTATTTTTTGCTGTAAATTGATCCAACCACTTTTAACAGCCCCAGTAGTGCCTCTCAGAGCTGTACTGGCTAGACCAGCTGGCAGCTGCCCAGGAAGATGATGAGTGGTAACCAGGCACTGCATAAAAGAGGTATTTGTAAATAAATTTGTGTAGACATTGGGAGAAAACAGCTGAAATCAGAACTGTCTCAATTTTATGAGAGCATCTAGCATCCCAATTATTACTGGCCAAATGCTGCTACAAATATGGGGCACAGCAGTGGGGTTCCGCTCCCTTCTGAGAAGACAGAGGTCCTGAGAGCAGAAGTTGGCAGCATTAATTTATCATTCCCTCCCCCCTCCCCGAGGACAGATTTGCTTAAAACAAAAAGAATAATCGCTACGCCATAAATGTCTGTTGGTTTTTTTTTGTTTGGGGGTTTTTGTGTGTGTGTGTGGTTTGGGTTTTTTTAAATTCTGTTAAGTTCAAATCAACACACTTTGCAGGAGATATTTGACCCATGATTTCACACATTGGTGAGACTAAATCTGGAAGTACACGTATCACTGAACTGAATGAAAGCCAAGATAATTCAGGGAGATGTTCTGGTTTTGATCAAAGTTTCATGGAGGAAATTGTAGCTACTCTGGTCACTGCTAAGCAGAGAACCTGAATGGGAGACTGACAGTTCTCACTCTAGAGGCAGACAATCCCATTTTGCAAAAGTAAACTGGACAAGAAACCCCAAATCCAATCCAAACTAAGAGGTTTTAAGTTTTTCTCTATTGTGAAATGAAACTGGTCTTGAGAACGTTTTGTTGTCACCTAGAAGCTCAGTGCTAAACAACATTTTACAAACCTCTCAAACAGGAAGCACAACTTGGTTTTGTACCAGTTCACTGCTAACCACAGAAGGCTGCTAGCTCAAGCTGCTTTTAAACCTCTTTCTGATTAACCCTCCTCTCTGCAGTATGGCAGGCACTCTCCTCACTAGAAGAGGTACACACACAGCAGACTGGATGCCTGAATTTTGCAGGGAACTCTTCCTTAGCCCTCCTTTATTTGTCCCCTCCAGCCCCTGCCAACCCCTGGTCAAGGGCTGGGCCATCTTCTGGACACATGGACCACCTGATGCTGTGCATGCCGCCCAGCTTCAACAAGCAGGGTGGACAGGGTCACATCCAGCCCCCTCAGCCTGGAGGCACGAGAGCTCTGTGGGAGTGAGGGGTTGCATCCCTGCAAGGAGAAGACACTCTTCTACTGCTCTGGTGATGAAGCTACCCCACAAAAGCCAAGCAGCCTTCCAGCTCTGCATGCTTCAGATCCAGCTCTGCATGCTTCAGATGAAGCTGAGGCACTACACGTGTATGTTAATGTATTCCCAAGCACGCTCTGTCGATGAGGCCACACAGGCTCGGGGGCCCGGCATGCCACCCTCTTCCCTGCCCAGTGCCCGGGGCGCTGGGCAGGGAGCTAGACACTCACCAGCCCAGGCTGGAGCACACTGTGTAAGTTCACACCCAGGCTCCAAAGCACAGGTGCCAATTTAATTTAAGTGCCTAACAGGTTTTGAGGCCACTGGGTCACAATCCTCCTAGATTGCTTTCTTGGATTTCAAAGCTGGTTTAATTGCCAAAGCAGCATCTCCAGATTGCAATGACCACAAGAACCCCCTGAAACACCAACGGCCTTCATTTGGGGCCTCACTATCTCTCCTCTCCAGTTTAAGTGTGGCTATTAGATCACTGAAAAACAAAGCTTCAAAACAAAATCACCAGGGTAAAATTTACAGGAAAGATAAGCATCAGATTTCTGACATATTTTTTTTGGCACTGAATTAATGTAAACTTCATCTGTGATGACAGGCAAACAAACACTCACACTAAGCTTAAGAGAACTGTCCTCACTAATTCTGCATGGTTTGATGTATTAGCATAAGAGATATGATGCAACACAGATAAGCTCAAACCAAACCCAGGACTTGAACCACTTCCACGTGAGTCTCCTCAGCTTTGGTCTGAAAATTCATCCTGGCTGCAAAAGGCTAACAATATAACTTTTCTCTGCATAAGCAATCTTTCTGATGGAGCCTGAATAGCATTACTAACCAGAACAACAACATGGCTTAACCCAAACTCAGCCTGTTCTACTTAAAGTCAAAGCCCACTTTGCTTTTCACTTAAGAGAGATGAGATCTTTAGGTTCTCTGCTCACAGAGATTGGGTGTTGTCCTACTTAAGAGAGAATATACCAGATTTAAGGTATCTTGGGAGACAGCAACTCAGAGTAAACGAAGTTTGCAAAACTCTTAAAACAAGACTCTGAAGATGGGAGCAATAGGATATGCATCACGCAAAATTCACTAAATTAAGTAAACAGCATTTTAATCAAGCAAACAAGTTCAATAAATGTTTCCAAAGTCCAAGGGTACTTCTGGCATAAGCCACAGCGGGTAGCGTTCCCATGAAGACACTAGGCCTAAGCTAGCCAAAGCCTGGCTTGCTAGTGGAGGCTGCCCTTCTAAGGCAGGTCCTCTGGCTGTGCCCACCACACATGGGGGCTGTCTCCGCCCGTCCAGAACTTGCCTAAAGGCCTGGCTGCCACTGGAGGGGCAGTTCAGCTCCCCCTTGCCAACAACCATTCCTGTTGGATCTAGTAAGCACACAGCTGCACAATGAGTTGGCCCAGTTCACTGATGAGGTGCAAAACTAAACCACCAAAATAAACAAATGTGGGGTTTTTTGTTAAAAAGTAGTTTTCCAACTCCCCCTGGGGTTGACTGCAGAAGGTGAGGTCAGAACACGCAGTGGGGAAAATGAGGGGCCAGAGCAAGACTATCCTTTTCACAGCCAACCCACAACCCTGGGGAGTGCATTTAGAGTAACATACGTCTGAAACTAGAACACCTACAAGTGTGATGAACAGAGACTGAGCAAAAAGCAAACCAGCTGATCGGAAACACAAGTGACAGAAGAAACAAGTACAATGACTGAGCCTAATGACTAGAACAAAGAAAAAGAGACCAGAGTGAGCTTTTTCTCCAACGTTGTAAATTAATAGCCTACACACAGACAACTGACTGAAAAATCCTGCCCACAGTCACTCTTTCCATAGCTTAAGAAAAAAAAGAGGATCCATCACCTAAATTAAGTGCAGGGAAGGGCAGTAGAATTCATGGGACTTATGTAGAGTCCAACATAACCTTTGGGTGCAGTGTTTTTAATAGGTGTGATTTTTGTAAGTATTTGCAAGAATCAAGGGACACTTTAATAATAAGTATTTTTCTTGAAATTCAGTATTGCTTAACCACATGTATCCTGCAAATATCTTTTTAATATTTAATGCAGAGCTGGAAAAAAGACTAGAAATCAAACTTCCGCACTCTTGGATTCATGCCCCAGCCACTGAGTTGTAGGATCACAGCTCACCTAATGAGTATTTCTGTAGTGAAAGCAAGGCATAACAGTTTTGTAAGTAAGGAGCCGGAGACCACCAGCCCAGAACAACACACAGGTTTATGGCTCTAGCACTCTTTTGCGAAGTGAAAGATGCAAATTCAGAACTGGGCTCTTCACATCTGGGTAACAGCTCTAGACAAAGCCTAGAAAGAATAAGAAGGAAAAAATTAAATATAAAGCATCGCAATATACTCCCCTCCATGTTTTTTAACATCTATATGTAATAGATCTATATCTATTACATCATCTATATGTAATCTGAAGACACCTGGGCTCTCCAAGAGCAGCTTATTAAGAAACACCTCACTTCTGGATCCCTGGACAGTGTGAGCACCAAACTAATGAACACTGCCAAAACTAAGGCATGGCAAGCAGTAGACCTCAGTGCATTCAGCGAATATCACTGGGAAAAAAATGAGCCTGAACAGATCAGAGACCAAGGGTTAGGACTGCAAGGATCTAGCTCTGAGGAGTGAGCACTCGTAGGATCATTTAAATGCCCAAGCCCTTACAGCTGCAGTCCAGCATACATCCCTTGAGATCTAGTTCTCTTCCTGCACAAGTACAACGGCGCTGACTGGAATGTACATTCTAGGAACGACCACGATATTGACCTTTCCATTCTTATCTAGAGAAATGCATCACATGAGACACTGGGCATATTTCCACATTGAAGGAGAGCTACATGACAAGCTGAATTTAAGATGATATTCATTTCAGACCGCTGCTTAATAACCAGTGATCTGAACCACCCAGGAATCCAGCTACATAGTATGCATTAAAAAAGTATACTGTGGCTTTTGAACAGGACAGTTTGAAACTGCTTACAATCACAACTGCTGCTTTAACAGTGCTCTTGGATACAGCAGGTTATAACTTCAGTATTTTCCAATGTTAATGTGATCCAGTGTAAGAAAGGAAACATTGTCTAGCTATAGCTTCCAAGTTTTGGCTACACCATCTACACCATATCTCTAATTACCTGAGGTGTTCCTAGAGAAGGATAATTACTTATTTCCTGCTTATGATAATGCTTAGATGTTAATTTACACAGAACATTTGGATTTTACATGAACATTTTCTTATAGCAATACCAGTTTGAGACTGTTTTAAATACAATCTAATCTCGGACCTATTTTATATGAAGATTTAATTCTGTAGTAGTTCAATATGGTTACTATTTTTTACCTGCTTTCATCTCTCAAGGTCTCTCATTGGATAGAAAATACAGTCCTGAGTCAAATCTCTGAGGCATACTGTCAAATTAGCACTCATACAGCCATAAACAAACAAATCCCAGGCACTGAAAGGTCTTTACTCCAAACCCCCACTCCAGATACGGCAGCGTGGTGACAGGACAGTACGGGTGTGCAGCACTGCCTGTAACCCAAACTGCCCAGGAACGCTGTCTTTTGCAATTTATGTTCTGCAAGTTGAATTAGTCTGTAAAGTTTTAGCTTACTTAGAAAAACCACACAGATCAATATACTGACATCCTTAAAGCATTCTGACTTTAAAAATCTGCTGTTCCATTCAACATACCTATCAGTATGCATCAAGTGAAACACATGAGGGCTTCTAAAAAAGATCATTAGGTTTCGTTTCTCAGGAGCCTTGTATGTACAGGGAGAAAATAATACTTTACAAATTGAAAAGTATCACTGTACATTCACATGTAAATGCTCTAAGTATCAGCCCACGAGGCAGTTATGTTATATTCAATCACATCAGTGGCAGAGTCACTTCAGCAAGACAGCCCTGCAAAAGCCAACCTTCCCGGCCAGTTCTGCTCCCGTTTCTCCCGTGCACGGTCCCTGTTCCTACACCGAGGTGGGCAGCGAGTTGCAGAGGCTACGGGAGACCAGCAATCAAATGGTTCTGCTGGCAATATAAAACCCAGCTGTACACTGCCGATGAGCGACTAGGCAATGAAAGCAAACCACCACGCGGGGGGCCGAGGAGGGTCCGCCTGCAGCGGATACCTGCGCCGCCTCGGTGCNCGGCCGTGGGCTCCGTCCCTAGCTCCCCGCTCCCGCCCGCCCGGGCCCAGTACCTACTGGGAGGGCGCCCAGCCGCCCCTCCGCCCAGTCGCTCGCTGCTGCCGCCGGCCGTCTGTTGCCCGCAGCTCCTGCGGGACGGGACGGGACGGGACTGAACTGCCCTGCCCCGCGGCTCCTGCCTGGCCGCTCGCTGCCTCT
>VWZZ01006764.1:337077-364549 GCA_013399095.1 Psophia crepitans
CAGGCCTCTCCTCCCGCCCGGCGGCTGCCGGCCCCCGCCTGCCCTTCCCTGCCAGGCACTACGGGGCTCACCGCCCACATGGCCCTTCAGGTGCGCTCCCACAGCGCTTACTCACCGATCCCTATCACGGAAGCGGTGTTTCCCCGCCGACTTGAAACTCACCCACCTCACCAAAGCTACTCACAGGGTCAGATTTATCTCCGAATAGCTGCCAGCAACTCTTCCTTGTCGCTCGCTGGACCGTTAAACTTGCAAAGTCAGTGCCGAAGCTGCCCCTCACTTTGCTAGAAGCAGAGTCAGACCTGTACTGTAGAGAGGAAAACGGAATTAATTTTTTTAAACAATGTTCTTAGTAAATGGCTAAATGGCTAAAATGTTCAACTGAAATATGGATCCCAGTCAAGTTAGGCTTTACATAGACGTGCAGACGTGGCACTCCAGGACATGATTTAGTAGGCATGGTGGTGTTAGGTTGACAGTTGGACTTGATCTCGG
This sequence comes from Psophia crepitans, assembly GCA_013399095.1. NCBI lineage: Eukaryota > Metazoa > Chordata > Aves > Gruiformes > Psophiidae > Psophia > Psophia crepitans. Next base: position 337,573 of record VWZZ01006764.1, read on the forward strand.
AGGTCCTTTCCAACCTTAGAGATTCTATGATTCTGTGTGAGAGAAAGCCCCTGCCACAGAGTACATAGTCTGCAGGATAATTTACAGATCACACATGGTGGATTGGTTCAGAAATTTCCTTGCAGGAAGCAAAAGTTCTGTGAGACTCAAGGTGGTCTCCCCTTCCTCTCCCTCTCCTCGATTTTGGTTTCTGATAAAGAACTAGAAGTGCTAAAATAGCCCAGGAGATAAATAGGAGCAAGAAGTGGGGCTGCATTTGTAGGAAAAAGGGAGTATTTCCTCAAGGAAGTGCTTCTGACGCCCTGAGAACATTAACATTTCCAGCCAGTGAAGTTTCGCACAATCGCCATAATAGCTCTTGAATTGCAGCCTTCGGTGGATTCCCCATCCATAAAGACTGTAGTTTTTCTATTACAGTATTTTTTGTTTAAAATTTAATAGCACCATGGACCTGCTGCTAACTGAGAATGTCGTGCCTGTCATCATGCAGTGTAACACAGCTACTTTGAGCTCCAGAGTCACTGTAAGGGGAGACCCTTTTGCCAAAAGCACAGCCTCATAATGTCAGAGCTAACAAAGCATCTCTGTTCATCTCCACACAGAGCCAGGCGCAGCAGCACTGGGCTATCACATAGCAGAGCGGCTCTGATTCCTGTTAATGGAGCTCATGAGATTATGTGTGGTCATTATTTTAAAGAAGTACCAGTAACCTGCTATGCTTTCAGGATTACCTGAGTCCTCCTGAGGTGCACGTTAAGCACATGTTTCAAGGCATCTCACGGAACTAATTTACATGATCTAATAGCTTTATTTTCACTCTTCATAGAAGTGTGTTGTTTAACTACGGATAAGGTCCCTGTGTGCAGCTTGCTGCTATCAGACTACAGCAGCATTTTCATGCTCAAGGGTTTTAAGGATCCTCCGCAACTTCCAGTCCTGCCTGAGCGGCTCTCCAGTTGCTGGAGTTGGCGGTGCGGTAGCAGCCAGCCTTTGGGACTCCAGGTTGCCCCTCTGATGAAGGAAAGGACACTAAAAATGGTATTTTTGACAAGGCAGTTAAAGGAAAAAACAATTTGCAAGACTACCTTCCTTCTTTCTCAAGGCAGGGCTGTCCTCTGTAATTTGAGGGGGCCTCTTCTCACATCCCCAGAGCTCTTTTGATGGTTTGCGACACACTTTCCATCCTGCTTCAGCTGCTTGAAAATTGGGAAGTTTGTTTCAATAAGCAGAACATTCAGCTGCACATGGTAAGGAATGTGGCCAACCCAATTTTGTATGGAGAGGGAGAGCATTACTGTGCTTTGAATTTGTTAGCTGGGATGGGAAACAAACCTCCCCCCTCCCTTAAAAGATTTTTGTCCCAAACAAATCTAGTCTGAAAATCAGCAGTGAAACCAAACTACCTCAGTTCTTTGCTCCCCAGACCTCTCTGTCAGCTGCAAATACAAACTTCCTTCCCTGCCAGCCTCCTGGCAGCATAGAAAGTGCCCCATGCTCTGCCCTAGCACTTGCTAATCCTTCTGTCACTAAACTTTGCTTGAGAAACCTGGTGATGTTCCCATGCCTCCCTGATGCCTGCTCTTGGCCTCTCTCTCTCCGCCGTGTCCATCCCAGACCATCACTGCAAGCACTTGTCCTCACCAGTACCTGGTGCTCTGCAGCTGTTCTTGCCCCCACCCAGGGCAGTCCCAGTACTAAGAGCAAGCTAATAAACTGGTCTGGTTTTGGCTGGCTGTGCCAAACCACAGTGCTCTTAGCTCCAGAAACGCAAGGCTGAGACACTTGAGCAGACCTGTGCAGAGCCAACAGAGGAGAATTTATTAGTCTGGGCTATGTTTCACCTCTCATATCCCCCAGCGAGGCCTGTCTCATCTGTTTTGAACCTCTGCACAGCACACTTTTTCACTTGCTGCTGAGGCTGTTTATGCTATTGGATTACAACTTCCCCGTGTTTTTCTCTTTGAAAGAGGCATAGCCAGAAGAGAAGACTGTAGAAAGTAGCTCTGAGCAGCAGTGCATATTATCTACAGTCTTTGGGCCTTGAACCTTGAGGAAATAGACCTGAAACAATAAAAAACCTTTGTATAAATACTGACACAAATGTTCTTGAGTAATTCTTTGTATCTGCAAAAGCTTTCAGGCTGAGATGCTTTTTCTTCACTGCAAATACTCCAGTGAACAAGGTTTTAGGCTGGAATGCTGATGGAGGCTGCAGCTTTGCATAAATCAAGCCTGAATTCTCCCTTGTGATCCATTGCATCAGAAACCTGATCCCACCACTTGTGCACACTTACTGAATCACGCCAACTTCCATGTTACAAATCAAGTGGTCCAGAGGTTGAATCATGTTTACACAGAGCACACTGAAATCTTTCAGGCAAAAAAGTGGAAAACATCATTGCTTAGCAGTTCTTGCCTAGTTCGCAAAAGATTACATGCAATTAAGCAGTTGATGACTGCTTCCTCAGCTCTGCTGAGAATCCTTCAGCCCAAGCATCTAACACTACTGCTTGTGAAATACTTTAGTTTCAGAAAACTAACATGAAGTGATGCACATGTGATCAGAGTTAAAATCCAGTGTAGCCAAGTGATGAACTCAGTTGTCGGGACCTAAAAGCAGGGCGTTATCAGGGCAAGTCCAGCACACAGCATATAACGTCTCACAGCCAAACCCCATGTGTAGCCACTAAATTAAGTTTTCTGACATAGAGGCTTTTTGAGAGAGAAAAAAGGCTTTTGCAAGTTAGATTTCAGTGAAATAGCAGAGTCCTTTTCAGCTGAAGTCTGTAAGTGGTTAATACACCTTTGTTATAAACAACTTCTGCAGCCAGAGGCTTTTACTACCATTGAAGTTTTTGCAGCAGTAATCTTTATCCCCTGAGGTTTGGCTGGGAGAAACATGAAACTGTTTCCTCATCCTCCCTGTTCTACTCTCAGCTGGAGCCTGGCTTTTTCCATTCCCATCATAACCTTTGGGTTTAGCAGACACCTTCCCTCCTCTGCCACAGATGCTGGGTGGAGTCCACACATTATAGAAAGCTGCTATAATTCAGTCTGTGACTATTATTTTTTTGTTTTCTCCTATTTTCAAATGCATGTTTAGCGTCATGCTTTCCTGACAAACCGGTGTAATTCTGTCCACCATCTGCAGCCAGTTGCCTCCTCCCACAGCACTGCAGAACAGCTTTATTGCACAATGTCCAGCATCTTTTTAAAATGTCGTGAGGATGCCTAGAGGAGCAATTGCCTGGAGATACTTTGTTGTTCAAATTGGACCCTCTCTTTATCTCATTTAGATTTAATGTACTGTGAATTTGAAAAGATTTGCTGGCTTGTTTTGTCTTGCCTTGTGCTGTTAGGCATATTTTCTTTCTGCACACACGTCACTAATGCATTCTGGTAATAAAGCCAAGGAGGGCTGGCTCATCCTTGGTGCATCAGAACACTTTGGTCTCTCTGCAGCCAGTCCCACATCTCTGTGGCCTGCAGCAATTGCTTCTGAGCTACACAGCAGCTTTCAACATGCCGGCCCCAAACTAGCTCAAGGCAAGGAGAGGCTCCTGGATGGAAAACCGCTGCCATATTTTCTAGAGCTCCCGTACCTGCAAGATTGTGGATAGACGGTGCTACCTCAGCTTTAAAATGAGCGTGCTACATGGAAATATCACTTGGCATATCAAATCTGTTATTTAGATCCAAACAATTCCAGTAGTTTCCTGTTTGATTCGGTGTTTAAGCCAATATATTTAGTGTTTGATTGGATCCATACATCTGCTGTTTGAAAACTGCATTTTCAGGGCAAAGGATGAAAGAGAAAGGAAGAACCTTATTTACTCATGATTTCAGGAATGATTTGAAATCTGAGATATCTTTGAGTTCATGTCTACCTTTCAGTGCAGTAGTTGGACTTAGTCAAAAAACAGGGTTTCAAATTGTTCCCAAACTTGTATTGTTAGGCAAAGAAAAAACAAAACAAAAAAAACAACCAAAAACCCAAACCCAAAACCCCACCAAAACCCACACCCCAAAACACTCCAAAACAGGAAAGACCTGTTTCAGGAAAGGCTGTTGTATCACTGAAAAAGGTCCCATGGAGCACCTGACTCTGAAATACCCTTATTTATTACAAATAATTTCCATGGCATCACATTAACAAACATAAAAGGTCACGAACTCCTGTATTTGAAGCAAATGTGTTTGACATCTTGGGTCTGGCAGAAGTTCCTCCTGTGGGATAGATTGTTTGTGCAGAGCTTTATTGAAGAATAATATTAAGAATGAATTACGGAATATTAGTGTAACCTAGTAAGAAGTTAGTGTACTTTACAAGCCAGAGACATAATAGATCTCACAGAAGTACTTCAGTTCATCTGATTCAAAAGCATATCAAGGAATGATAGCTGTGACCAGCTAGTAGTGAAAATCTGTAGGTTTTAAGCACTGCAGTTAGAAATGGATTGGAAAAAGAGGTCCAGATGCAGACAATCTCCTAAATGCATGTCTGTATTTTCATTACACCCCTGCTCGATGAAGGGAGCATGGAAGTAATTGGCAGGGAGCCTCAGTAGCTGGGGGCTGACAGGGCCTGGCCACCCCTAGGCACACCCAGCGAGGGCGCAGGGCAACCGGGCAGCTCCAGCCCCAGGCATCGGACACCTCCATGGGGCCGGGGTCGGTACAGAAATGGGCAGGACACCAGGGCTGTGAGGAGCTGGACACCATCACACTTTCTCTCTCTCCTCTTGCCCAGGCCATTGAAAACATCATAGGAGCTGGCCTTTCCCAATACCCAGGGGATCTCCCCAGCCATTTGTGAAACCCAGCCACCCCAGCAGGTGCTCTCCCACCAGACTAGGATGGTGTCACCTCCTGAGGTGTCTCTGGGGTGTCTGCCCAAACACTGCTCCAGTCCCACTTCCCTGTGCCTCTTTCGGTGTGGAAGAGGTGATGAGAGGCAGCTTTTCAGATCCTCCCAGTCTCCTTGGGGCCTGGGTACCTGCCTGCCCGAGCAAAGGGCAGAGCAGGCAGTCAACTCAGGGACAGGAGACGTCCAAATGCCTGCCCGACCCCCTTCCTCCGCTCACTTTTTTGGGACCTCAGGGCCTGGTGCTGCTCCCTTGCCCTGTGTTTTCACACCATGGTCTCTCTGGGGTCTGGCCAGGGCCTCAGAGCTGGCCTCTCTCCCAAAACAAGACACAGGCCTGCCCGCGGATGCACAGCTGTTCCTCTCCCCAGGACGCAGGGGCCAGCCAGGTGTCACTCGTGCACGGAGCCAGGGCAACACACAAAAGGGCCTTCCTGAAAGGGACCGAGTCAAGAAAAAGGCCCAGCTCATAAAGCACAAAAATAATTTATTGTTTACAGTGGTAAAATTTTTTTTTTGCCCCTTCTATTTTCATGGGAAACCAAACTTCATTTACCTTGCTTAAAGGGGTGAGGACAAAAGTATGTCCCAGAAATCACATCCTGCTAGCCCCATGAAAATGAGGGGGCTGGGAAGAACATCCATGGTGGCCGGCGACCTGTCATCCACAGAAGATGGAATGCTGTTCTTTCCATCTAAAATTGCTCAGTTCAAAACAAAAGCACGCACTGACCTTCCAGCTAAAGCTTTGGGCTCGTACCTCAGGGAAAGGCAGGGAAGCAGACACAGGCCAGTCTGGCTTGGTACTTGAAACCACTTAAGAAATAGCATAACTAGAAACAGAGGTTACCAGCCTACTCTGCCCTAGTTTTAACACTTCGGTCCAGCTGCAGGCTGTTTGGCCATGTTCCCAGACAAACAGACCCATATCCAGCCAACCTGCTGCCCACCCTGCCAGCCTTCACTCTGCGGGCCCACCGGCAGCATTGTCTGCTCCTCACCAGTGCTCCTGGCATCACCTGGAAGCAAACACGCTGCATCCACAACCTTTGCTGGTGTAACTAGAGATTTTAAGGCAGAAAAAGGGGTGCCCCAAGGCAGAGGATTATGCGTATTTAACTCATGTTTGGTTATATGCATAAATATCCAGAGAGAGGAGAACATGCAGCTCTTCAGAGACCTGTGATTTAACAGCAAGTTTATCAGCTGTGAACTGCACGATGTTTATTCTCAACAGTATTTTCTCTACAGATTATTTTCAAGAACCCTGAGTTAGCAGTAATAACTGTAGGTACAAATATTTGTTTGCAGGACACAGTAGCTTTGCCATGTTATTTACGTGTGCTCCCCAAGCCAAAAAGTTCATATGTGTATGACTAAGGCTGGCCTTCCATGGTGAACAAATAGCCACTTGCCTCAAGTATATTCAGCTGTCACTATTGCTTTAACTCTTAGCTCCATAAAAACTAGATCATATGGTAGCAAGGAATTCAAGGGTGAAGGGTTAATCGTTTCACTGCACCTCAGGGATTAACTTCACATTAAAAACACGTGCATTTGAATCCAAGTGACATAATGAAAAATGTGGTGGGAGATGGAAGGTGTGCTCCTTCAAGCAAGGATTTATTGAACTAGTTCTTCAAGATCCTAGGAAACCGAACTGAACATTTCTCATCCAAGGCAGTGGCTGGTCCCTCAGTTAAACTGATGTAGTGATGCCATAACTGATGAGGGTTTTCATTAGCAAGCAGAAGGAGGCTATGTTTCGGTGCTGGATTTTAGGGGGCCTTGGCAATCATTCTGTAACAATATGGTGACTAAACTGTGCAAGAGCCCAGGAAAGGAGAAATAACACAGGCTAGAAAGAGAAAAAATGGAAATGGAGATGTTCCTTTAAAGATCAGCAATCAGCTGCCATTTGGGACAGTCCTTGTGAACAGCGGCACAGGCTGTGAGCCTTTGCATCAGTGTGAATGAGCTGAGTTCGCACATGCTGTCCTAATGCGTTACTGGTGTGAGAAAATGTTCACCTGTACGAGATGGGGAGCTGCCATCCGGCTTCCTGGAAAAACCATGTTGGGCTCATTTTTTCCATCGCCGCTGTGGCTGTGTGCAGGCTGACATGGAGGACAGTTTGACAGCATTCAGCAGCACTTGTGGGCCCAAGGAGTAACCAGTGCCACCAAAAACAGAGGAAAGAGGAGAGGAGAGGAGAGGAGAGGAGAGGAGAGGAGAGGAGAGGAGAGGAGGAGAAAGCAGGAGTTCTGGTAAACAGAATACAGCCAGTGGGACTTTTCAAGGAAATGCAATTCATAGCTCACCCTTAAGGAAGTGCAGCAGGAGGTTAAATCCCTGCATGATATCAGTTTTACAGCCCAGCCAAACCCCATCTCTCCAGCAGCACCGTGTCCTTTACCAGCTGGCTGGACAGCACTGACAGGAGAGAAAGCACAACCTCCACACTTGAGTCAGCTCCGGAGATACCGTTGCCTTATCCATAGAGCTCTGGCTGAACGGAGAGACGCTTGGCTGGGAGGGTACTGTCACAGCAGACTGGTCTTGCACTGTGAAATAAAAAACAGTAAAAGAGGAGGGGATCACACTGTTCAGTCCCATATGAAATCCTGCTTAAGACAACATGACAGCATGTATAATAAAAACTACCTCAAAAGCAGATTGTAAGCAGCGAAAGAAGGATGCAGTGGCCCAACCCTGGAAATCTCAGATTAGGCTACTTGAGCTGTATGCCAACAGCTAAATGGGAGCAACTTTGTTTCCTAAAGTGTCCCTCACCACCAAATTCAGGGGAAAGCCCAGCAGTTCGGTGGCTTCAAGACACTTTGACTGAAGCATCCTGGATGGGACTGAAGAATCAAAAGTCTTTAATCCTGGGTCAGGAGCACCACTAGAGAGTTGTTTGCTTCTGAAATTTTGCAGCCCAGCATTTCTGCACTTGGCCTCTCCTCTTTCGCTTTGCATGTGTGCCTCTTCCAGTGTAATTTTTCTTGAGTGTGTGATTTGGAATTAATGCGTTTGCAGGGCAGTGGAGGGAACTGACGTGTCCTTGTGATACTGTAAATGAGCAGCGGCAGTTCCTTTAAGTTCAAAACAGCTATAAAGATCTTTATCAGCTTTCTGAGTGGCTTGCAAATCATCATAAGCCCAGTGAATGGCGTATTACCTACCTCACTTCCGCAATGAGTTATTTGAATGATGAGAATGTGAGAGAGCAACTGTATGACATAAGTTCATTCATTTCCCACAAAACAAACCAGAGCCAGGCTTGGCTGCCCTTGCAATTTGCTGAAATAAGAACATTCCACCTGCAAAACACAAGCCCAACCAAGAAACAGCCAAATCCCATTAGGGATGGGTCATTGAGTATGGTGTGGGTGGAAAAGCTTTTCTAGTACTAAAGTCACAAGCTATGTAGTGCATGTGGGAATGAGAACAAGCCGCTAGTTAATATTTATGTATGAGGAAAACAGTTCAGTCTGAATTACCTTGTATTAACACTACTTGTTAAGGAGCCAAGTTTATCCTGAAGAGCTAAGCCTAATTCTGCCCATAGCCTCACGTTCACTGCGCAGCCCCCTGCCTTCACTGATCCACCTTGTGCCTCCAAGACCCAGTGCAACTGGGAGAGGAGAGTCACACTGCATCAGTCTGGGAGGAGAGCTCATCTCCTGGGATCCTCCCAGAACACCTGCAGGACTGCAGCATGGCAGCCTGTACACCTCCTGTACCAACGTCCAAATGTGTGCTGGGTAAAGCATGGCTGGTGCTTGGGGGAAGCAAGAGATGGCAAGGGAGCCATCCCCACCATCAGAAGCAATGACCTGCTGCAACCTTCAGTGCAGCTGCAGGGGAAAGAAATACTTCAGATACATCGTGCTTCTGGTACAGACAGTCATATTACACAAACTGTTAATTTGAGCCTTATCATGCATAAACCCAGCAGGAAATGAAGGTAAAATACACACATGTGCCCCCAAGCGTGGGCAAGTTTACATCATAAAAGCTGTGAAAGAAAATCACCCTCTTGAGAATTAATTGTATTTTGCTTTGAAGCTTTCTCTGCTACCATATATGTGTTACGAGTGTTTCTGACCAGTAAATGTACCAGTATCACTGATCCTCATTCACCTTTCTTACCAGAGGGTTTACATGATTCTGGCATGAATGCTCGCAATGATCTTATGTGATCAACTCTAAAGCAGGCAATGAATAAAATAAACTATAATTCACTTAGAATTTTTGTTAGCAATATATTTTTTATTTTAAAAAAAGCTTTAAAATAGTCTCTACTGGCATATTCAATGTAAATTGCTCACAAGTTGTAAAACAATACAAGAATTAAAAGCTCATTCCTGCTGCAAAGGAAGTAATGGTTTTAGGTTAAAAGGGCAGGACAAGGGACATTGAAACCATCCATTTTAAATTACAGTATTCCTCTTCTGAAAAGAACAAAGACTACAAAATATAATATGTTCATTAATCTGGACAGCCTGCAAGTAAGATTTAGGGAAATGAATGTTTAAGCAGAAGCAGAAGTTCTGTGGGTCATCCATCAAGCTGGGCACTGAGTCCTTCTCCCTACACCTGTACGAGTTGCAGGAGAAACTGCTAGTGTAAGGTGGTGCTGTATGTGCTATACCTTATATTGTACTTATAGGCTTCCAGCGTCTGGTGCATCTTATTAGGTGACAGGTTGATTTTTTTTGAAAACATGCTGCATTCAAACACATGAACGCTGACCTCCTATTTTTATTGAAGTGACTGTTAGCACTTTTCTGTCTTTCAAAGGCCCAAGCAAAGCTAAAATGCTTAATACAACAAGAGACTTGTCTCAGAGATCCTGGAGACTGCAGGATCCTGCAGAGATCCTGAGAGCGTTCCTTTTACGTTCTCTTGGTTTGCCCTTCCCTTGCCTCTGGCCATGACTGCCTCTTCCTTGGCCCACCGTCAGCCAGCTATCGTGTCTGTATCCTGGTAAGGATCAGCTGTGCTTAATCCTGCGGCTGGGAGACAAGCATGCTGGAGGTCAAGGAGTGCATTCTTCCTTTTCCAGACGTTGCGTGGGATGTCTTCATTCCAGAGCTATTTAAAAGCTACATGGGCACTTATCTTTCTAGGGACATAATCTCTTTTTCAATATTTTGGGTTTCTGGTTGATTATTTTTGTCCATAGAAATGACATCATAACCAAAGCATTGAAGTTAACTAACGAGCAAGCTCTTTTTTATTAACTTGCTGGTTCAATTGTAATTTTATCCCTCAATAATTCTCTTTTTTCATCTATGGGAATGACTTTACGCTGGTGTGAACCAAATGCTGTCACTTACACCATTGTAACTCACACCAGATCAGACTGGGTAACTGGTAAGGGAGCACAATTCTGGGGAATGGCAGAGAGATATGCTTGCTGCAGGTAGGATGCATGTGGTAGGCAACAGCTTGGTACTGTCATTTTAAATTTTCCATAGATATATAAACACAATGAGAAATTCTATACACATTATGAAGTAAATCTCCACTTGACATCATTAAAAAGTCAATGAAGATATCTCTCCTCCAGCTGAGGACATGTCTCTATGAGTTTTGTGCCTTCCTCACTGACCTGGGTTGCAGACTTGGTCTGATAGGTCTTTCTGATCACCGTAGGAGCCCCGGGATCTCTGCAGAGCAGCCACTGTTGTTTTGGAAGCAGCCAATTTTTCCGTCCCTCTTCCCTACCCGAATGACATCAGATATCAGAGTCCAAAGGCGTATTTTTAAATGACGAACTAGATTCAGGTTTTCTTGGGGATACTGATTTGAGTAACAGATCTGTGTAATCTTGGCAGGCCTTCTGCCTCTTTGTTTGCATTTCACATAATCTGCAAAACAAGTATGCTGACCAAAATATTTCTTAAAAACTGTAATTTCTTATGAATACTGGAGAATTCTGATTCTGGGCTTTTGAATTATTTTCGCATTGTGTGTAGGCAGCCAGGAAACACCATATGTTTTGAGGATTTTGTCAAAATTAACCTTTGGAGCTATGATTTCACATGTTGAGTACAGAACATTTGCAGCAAGTCGCTAATGAACAATCTCCAGATTAAGGTCCCAGTCTTGAAAAACACATGCACATGCATTATTTAGAACACTGCAGAATCTCAAGAAAGACAACATAATACCTTATAGTTGCAGAGAGGAATAATTTCTGCGAATGATGTATGAGCTGTGACTCTGTAAAGGCTTGGGTGTAGCCTGAAGTTTTAAAAATATGTAGAGTCAAGTGCCTGGGTTGGCCTTTGAAGAACAGGGGTGAGGAATCATTCATGGAAACAAATCAATGAATGACTTGAAATACCAGAGGAAATTTTGAAGTGTCAAAGGATATCTCAGGAAATCTTAAAGTACCTAAAGATAGTTCCCACAGAGAAAGAGATACTGCAATCGTACTACTGTTTATTTACTGGAAACAATCTTTCAACCCTACTTGAAAAATAATACGTATCTATTTACATTTATACCGCTGAGATTCAAGACTTAAAATAAAACTGGGCTAAATCCAGACCTGATGTAAGGTGGTTAGCGATCACCGACTTCAGCATAGTGGTGATCACATTGCTCTCTCTCTGACTGGGCCAAACACTCTGTTTGCAAACTGGGAAAAACTCACCCAAGGTGCGAAGAGCTGAAGGATGTGTTGCATAAATACATCCTTATCAGGCTTCTTCAAAAGCCTTGAGACTATCAAGCCAGCATGACATAGACACAATTTCAGGAGAAAAGCGATTCGTCAGGACCTAAAAGAGCATCTATTGCCTTCAAAACCAGAAGATTGTGATTTTAAAAAAATCCTCTTCATGAAGCCAGGCTCTACCGGCAGGCTGGGCAATTTCTTAGAATGATATGATCGTTTAGGTTGGAAAAGACATTTAAGATCATCAAGTCAAACCTTCAGCCATTCAGACCTAGTACTTTGCTGTAAGGGTGCCGACCACCATTGCAGAGGGAGTGGGGTACAAAAGTAGCACATGAACCAACAGCAGTGCCTTAATTTCCAGTGGAACACATGAAGAGCTTGTTGAATGGATGGTGGATGGAGAGGAAGCTGGCAGGGAAATAACAGGTCTGCCTTGGCTATGAGAGAGGCAACTGAGGTCTGTCAGAGCCTAGAAGATACACAGAGCCTACAACCGATCTCCAAAAAGCAAAGTGAAAAAAGGTAGTGCCAGAGCGAGAAGTGGAGCTCACTCAGCTTGTGCTTGCAGTGCATGACCATAATGAGATCACTTGTCCAGGACAAACTCAGAAAGGAGAATGAGCAACTTCTGGGATACAGGGGGGAACTGAAAGAGAGAATTTCAGGAATTTTTGTTTGCTGAAGTGTTTTTCAAAGGTCCCTTTCCCTCCCAGCTACGTTCCTCAATTCTTACATCAAGGTTACCACATCATTATTCACTTTCTGGTTTAAAGGTGTATGTACCTTGTACCCAATCTTTCCCTCGTATGACTTCACCAATATGAGTTGAGTTACACGGGAGGATCAGTTTGGCCAATGGAAACCACTAAAGGGATCTTGGAAGTTTGAATGAAGAACTGGAACAGGTGAGTTTTCCACCTCTGATGTGCACACTTATAAACCTCAGATGTACTCTGCACGGAAACAGGTGAGGAAAGAGACAACTGCAGCATCAGAGACATCCCCACACAAACACCTCTGGATCATTACACTCCCTGCAGCACTGACCCTTCAGCACAGGTCACCTTTCTGGGCAGACTTTCTCTGGAATCCCCAAAAATCTGGTTATGACCATCAGCCTCGTCTTCATGCATGGCACTTGCTTTGGGGTTGAGCTGTTCAGAATTGATTCAAAGACTTCGAACAACAGAACGTGATGGGTGTAAATCACTTGCCTGCACTCAGATGTCAGATTAGGAAACTCAATTTGCTTGTGCCATGTTATCTTACAACTCTTTGACTTCTGAATGCAGAGCCACGCTACCACAACTGGTTTTAGCTTCTGTAAACTCTGCTTGCGTATGCAAGCAGATACATGCTCAGTGCTTTCACACGCACAGGGAAGATCCTAAGGATACTTGTTATCTTTCCATTAAAGAGCAGCAGAGTCATGCAAATTAACACCAGCTGAGGGTTTTGTCCATCCAGGATAGAGATTTATTTTAACAATGGTTCCTGTCAGGCTTGAATAATGTTAGGGCACTCTTTTATTACCTTTTTTTTTAAACATCTTTGTTCTATTAAATTTTCATTGGTTTTTAGTACAGCTACGTGCTACAGAAGATATTCAGTAGCATATTCTGTGAAATAAGCCAGACTGGAGAAGGTGAATGATCACAAACTGTACTGATTCTATTGCTCTGCTTGCTCTAAACAGAGGAAAATGAATATGTAAGTTCTGCTTATGTTGATACCATGTTTATGAGACAACGAAAGTCAACGCATCTAAAAGCTGAGCCAAAAAAAGGTAAGTATGAGTACAGGCCTCCAGCTGGAAAAGGAGAAAGCTCTGTCTGAATGTCCCTGGGCATTACACTCGGTGATGGTGGGTGACCAGGTACTCAAAAAATCTTAGTTTTTCTCAACAAAGTTATTGTTGTCAGAGAAGCACAAGTTGAAAAGTGATTCTGTGGGAGTCAGCAAACTCTTAGGTGAAATAACATTTTCTTGTTTGTGCCAAAAAAGGGCAATCCCCTAAAAATATCTCAAATAAGCCAGATGGCAGGACCCATTCAGCTCTACCGAACTGGATCATTCATCTCTTGCCATTCTTCTCCCTTTGACACCTAACCCAACTAGCATGAATCACTTGGTTCATTTATCAGATTGCATTCTCCTTCACAATCATTGTGATCTGTTTCAAAGATTACTGCCATTTCTGCTTTCGTCTACTTTTATTCCAATTATTGCACTGGCAATAGATGCTGTACAAACATACTGAGAGACAATCTGTCTCCGGAGGCCCTTCCTTTATGACAGCTGACAGGCAGGAGAGGCAAAGAGCTGTCCCAGGGATCCTCTCTGCCACCTCGAGGGATCATGTCAGAGCAGAGCTGGAGAGAAGCCACACAGACCCAGACCAGGGTCAGTGCCCTCATCTGGTGCTGACCAGAATATTATCTATTAACCATATGGTAAAGCTCTTTGTGTTAGAAAATCCTCTGCAATAGGTTAGAATAAAGAATCATTTTCTGAGCAGACCTGGAATTCTGTCTGCTTTTAGAGAGGCCCAGGCTCAAAGGAGAACATGAATATGTATACAGCAGTTGCAAGTTTGCATTTTTAACTTTCATGCTGTAAAAACCTGACATGCACAGTCCTTTTTTTTATTTGGTGAGAATTGCTGTAATATATGAGCCTGCGATGGTCTATTGGAAACAGACCCCTGACTAGGAAATGGAGAGTTTAGATGTTATAAACTGCTAGTAATTTATTATTTTGAGATTGGCATATATTTTGGCAAAGTTAAAGTTGGCTGGAGTGATAGTGAGTGATGAAATATGTTATGGCGGTTGAGAAGTGGCTGAATTCCTTTGTTTCCAGACTTTTCACTTTTTTTTTAAGGCGCGGAATGTTTATATAGAAAGTGTAATATTGTTTTATGAGTATTTGCTGGACCCTGCTAAAACCAAGTATTCAAGCTTTACTCTTTTAACAAAGTGTTTTGTTATGGAATTCCTCTGGGTTTTGATGTTTCTAAATTAGGGTTAAATCAGGCTGGTATGTGGGGGCCATGGGAGAACAGCCCAGAAGTGAGAAACTGTCTGATGTCTAACAGGGTACACTTCCTCTCCAGAAGGTGATGTGATGGCAGGAAGAGAGAGAACTCCTCAACTGGACATAACATAGGGGCACAAAAGGGGGGAGAGGGGGCTTTTAAGCACTGGGAAAACTTGCAGCATGTTAAGAGTTTAACATCTTTAACGCAAGACCCTGTCTGTCCCTTGTCTGCTCTCTGGACCACCAGAGCCTGCTTGTTTCCCACATCTCACTTCCATCATCTGGGATGCATAGGCACTTTTAGCCCCATGGTTATAAAACAGCATTCCTCCTTCCTGGTCACCTCTATTTTCCCCTCCAAGACAGTGGTATACAATGAGCCATGATACACTCAGGAACCACATTCTTGTTTCTGATATTTCTTTGTACGTTTCCTCTACATTTATCTCCTCCAAGTCAGCTACTCAAAAAGCGCATTGGCTTCCTGCCCTCAGCTTGGCCCACTAAGCCCTGGAGTCAGGCTCCAGCCTTTTGTTTTTACAATAAAGGACAGCCTGTGTACAGAGCTCTGAGCCACAGGATCCCAGGACACTGTAGCAGCACGGAGAGAACTTTAGACCATTAAGAAATGGAAGCTGCTAAAGCACACTCAACTCAGCATTTCATTGCTGTGAGCCATTGCATCAGGGCTTCCTTCAAGCCGAGTACAATTAAAAAGAGCAGAGTCTCTGCTAAAGCTAGGGAAAAACAACTCCAGACTAACTCACACAGCTTATTAGGAAGAAAGGAGTCAATTTTCTGAGTGTGTCATGCAGTCTGTGCTGTGATAACTTTCTGAGTCTGTATTCTCTCATTTAATACTCCACTTTAATGAAAACCTCACATAATGTATCTACTCTGCTCCAGCCTGCTCACATTACAACCTTTATAAACTCCTTTTTCCAAGTAGCGTGAAGCACTTCCAGCCCTCAAAAAGATGAAGCAAAGTTGTTTTTCCTGCCCTAGAGATGCTGGAGAGCAAATGAGCCAATAGGGAAAACGCAGGAGGAAGAAGCAAAAGAGCTGGTTTCAGAGAAATTTAAGAACAAGATATATGAACCTTCATCTCTGCTAAAATAAAAGACCAAACTGCCAGTGGCTTCAACAAGGTAAGCTTTACACCTCCAAACTATACAATCATACTTATTTTTTTTCAAACTCTAAACATATATATAGATTTAGCTTAGCACTGTGAGGCCTCAGCTGGAATACTTTTCACAGTTTTGGGCACTGCACTTCAAGAAAGATGTCAACCAACTGGAGAGAATCCAGATGAGAGCAACAAGAATGATCAAAGGTCCAGAAAATGTGATGTATGAGGAAAGACCAAAAGAATTGGGTTTGTTTAGACTAGAGAGGAACAGTCTGAGAGAAGACATGACAACAGTCTTCAGACATGTTAAAGACTGTTGCAAAGGCAAAGATAAACTGTTCTCTATTTCTACTGGAAGTAGGATAAAAACCAATGGATTTAAATTACAACAGTGAAGATTAAGATTAGACCTCAGGAGAAACTTTCGATGGGTTACAGCAGTTATACCTGAGAAGACGTTGCCTATGGAACCTCTGGAATCCCATTGTCTGAGGTCTGCGTACTGGTATAGTGGGGTCTGCTTTGTGGCAGAGGCATGGACAATAAGACTGGTCCAAGTCCTCTTCAGCTTATTTTCCCCAATGTTAGGAATGTAGGAGAGAGACTTTATGTGAACAGAACAATTCATTTTTCCTGGAGGAATTTGGATGGGTCTGAGATGAGTGGTCCTTGAACAGGAGATTAGTTGCAGCCTTAATTACAGTTAGTATGAGTGCCTTACAACCCTTATCAACTGTTTGCAACTACCATACTCAGGAAAACAGGGAAAGTAAAACTCTGATTCTCATCTGCTCTAAAGTCTGACACTATCCTGACAGTGGAGGCCTGTGTCAAAGAGTCTGGGTGTAAATAAGCTGAACACCCCAAACATTGTAAAACATACCAACCAGTCACAGATTTCTATGAACTCTGTTATATAGAAAGATTTAATACAGGAAGGAACCCAAACATGTGACACTTTGTTAGAAAGTAGATTACATAGTACAACATATATTTTGGAATGAATTTACAATTAATTTCAGCTATAAAATAGAATCAAAGAAAAAACAGGTGAAACTAAGACAAATGCAGGGTGAATTGAGACAAAGTGCCTGCCTGATAATTCCAGAGATAATTGGGAATATAAGTTAGCACTTCTGAGATCCCTTGTTTCAATAGGTGGCTTTTTGTTTCTGTTTTTGCTGGTTTGTTGCTTTCCGTTTGTAATGAAAAAAAAAAAAAAGGCAAGATTGCAAAAGCCAGCTTTTTCCTCAGTTTCTTTGGTGCTTTTTGCTAAGCAGCCTTGGAGCTACAAAGGTTCACAGTCTTTCAAACACAGACTCATACCCTAGAACTGTTTACAATGGAAAGAAGAGTCCTTAAAACGTATGATCACAGATAATCGTATGGGATCTGCTGACGATATATCTTCAGATGTCTGCATCCTGGTAGGGACTGTGCATGAAGAGGCCTCCCTCCTCAGATAGGCATAGGTCACTGGGTCTGTGGAAATACTGGTTTGGTTTAGAGCTGCTATACGTACTGGCTTCTGAGGAGAGAGTTCTGCAGAGGAGGAACCATCTCTCTTGTTTTAATGCTTCCAGGGCACAAACTCAAGGTTTAGAAGGAGTACTGTGATACGTATATCCTCAGCCGGATGACAGAGCTTCCTCTGAAGTTGATGACAGTGTTAACAGTGATCATTTCCAAGTCCAACTGAATAGTACGGGGCCCCTTCACAGGACGGGTCATCACCAGAGTAGCACTGATCGGTCCCGTTTGCTGTGCACAAAACAAGAGGAAGCAGGTTAGATTTTTAAAAAATGGCTCTTAAAGCTATCATCTCTGGTGAGACCACATTATGGCCATGGTCTCTGAAATAACAGCCCAAATAACACTGTTTGCTGCTGCATTGTTGGAAGCTACTGCAATTCATGGGGGAGAGAGCTTCATTTCAGCATTTGGCTCCATTTCAGGATTTTGTACGAACTATCACCTTCTGCAGTTTGTAGAGCCTTTGGGAGCCCTGCACATGAAAGGAGCTATTGAACATAGGAATTTGCTATTGTCCAAATGGAAAAAGATGAAAACATGGATTTAGGGTATGGCCAGGCAGTGACACCTTTTTTGTGTGTGCATGAGATATTATTTTGTTTGATGTAAAGAGCACTGTTACTTTGAAGCAGAGAACACCAAGAAGAGGTTATGTTAACAGAGCTTGGAGAACAGATGTTCCTATGTGAACAGGATCAGGGTTTGTTGTATAATTGCATACGTTAACGTTGCAAAACCTTACCCTCTGAAGAGAGCTTTAAATATGTGAAGGCACTTTAGAAAAATCTGTCTTTTTGTAAGTGGAAGCAGAGCTTTAAAATATCTGGCCAGAACAGTGGATTATGAGCACTTAAAAATCAGAGCTTATGATATTAAAACCAAGTGCAATTTATTTTCCAGCAAAAACACAAAGCGGGACCAGTTTTACCATGAAACGGAGCGTTATCTCTGATTAGAGAAGCTTGACAAAGCCATGCGGAGGAGCCGGACCACAGGCGCTGCTCCCTGGGGAGCAGCACCCCCAGGGCCCCGCTCCATCCCGGCGGCCCTGCCCTGCCCCGCTGTTCCCAAGCACTGCTCTCTCTCTTGCTAAAGCAACTACTGGGCACCACCTGCTGGCTACCAACCTGAGATGGGAACAGTGCTGCTGCCAGGGGGGAACAGGACAGCCTGGGCAAGTGGAGTGGGTTAGGGGACAAATGGATGGATGTGTGACAAATAAATCCAAGAAGACTGGCAGACTCGAGCAGTGATGCTGGTCGCTGGAGCCTCAGTGTCTGGCAGATGCACCAAGGTAAGGGGAAAAGATCAGTGGGATCAGTAATGACTTTGCACCAGAAAAGATTGTGTGAGGTGGAAATGATCATTCTTGGACCTCTTGGCATTTTGGAATTTTGAAACTTTTTTTTTAACAGTGAGAATCTGATGCTCTTGGGAGAAATGTGTATTGGAATCTACCAAAATCCATCATATAACCAGTTTCTGGCAGGCATGGGAACCAACAATAGCCACTGAACGTCACACAATGTGAATATCAAAGCCAGTTTTTTTCTAGGGTTAAATATCGAATTTCTGAATGTCATCATCCCTGGTGGCTCTGCCTCATTCTGTGCAGACACTTCCATCTCTTGTGTGTCAGAGACGCAGTGAAGATGTCTGGGGAACAGAGATGTTTTCTGAGGAAAATTCTGATTAAAAAAACCCCCAAAGTAGTTGTGTTGTCTCTAACAGTGTCTACATAAAACGTGTACTCTCAGTGAAAAAAATACGTTACAAATAAAAGGAAAGAACCCAGGAAGCCAGTTGTAGGGATAAGGGGGAGTGGGCCTTGCTTACTTTTTTGGTTTTCAGGTTTTTCATTTTCCAATGAAGAGTTTTAAAGAAACAAATGAGAAACATTGCCTCTTCCAGTGACATGTACTGATTGTCCATCAAATAAAAAAAGGTTTGGCACAACAGTTTCTCTTGAGCGTGGGAGATGTGAGCTGTTCTTAGACATGGCTACATGCCTGGACTTTCCTGAAACTATCATCTCATCAAACGAGTGTGAATAGAATAGAATAGAATAGAATCATTAAGGTTGGAAGTGACCTCAAGGATCATCTAGTCCAACCATCCCCCCACCACCTATTACCCACTAAACCACGTCCCTAAGTACCATATCTAACCTTTCCTTAAACACCCTCAGGGATGGTGACTCCACCACCTCCCTGGGCAACCCGTTCCAATGCCCAATCACCCTTTCAGAGAAGAATTTTCTCCTCATCTCCAACCTGAACCTTCCCTGGCGCAACTTGCAGCCATTTCCCCTTGTCCTGTCACTAGTTATCTGCGAGAAGAGGCCAACCCCCAGCTCACCACAACTCCCTTTCAGGTAGTTGTAGAGGGCAATAAGGTCTGCCCTGAGCCTCCTCTTCTCCAGACTAAACAAGCCCTGTTCCTTCAGCTGCTCCTCATAAGACCTGTGCTCCAGCCCCTTCACCAGTTTCGTTGCCCTTCTCTGGACACGCTCCAGGTGTGTTTGCTTCAGGTAGGTTACCTTCCTGAAAGAGCCAGCAGCCCTGCAGATCAGCACACCACTCTGCATGTCTGCATGCAAAAATGCCTCACACTGGAGGTTTAAATGATATTAAAAACGGAATTCTGCTATTGGAAGAATATTCAGCTAACAATACGATACTCTGGGATTTCTCTGAACAAGTGCCAGACTTACCCGCATGTAGAATTCCCTGCCCTCGTTCCCTGATTTGATTTGGAAGATGTAATAGGCTCCAGGGTAGCGAGTTGTTGCTTGCATCTGAAAGATGTCAGAGGGTACAGACCGCCCGGACACCATATCCATCACTCTGTACAAGACAGTGAATGGCTGATCTCTGCAACCGGCATTTTCAGCTGGACACATGCAGCGGCTAATTGTCAGAGATAGGATTGTCATCAGGGGTTACAAATTGCAATAATATTTGTTTCTTTATATGCAAATGCAGCTAAACAAACAAACAAACAAACAATGTGGTTGGCCAGCTAAAAGAATCAATGAAACTTACAGTGAGTTTGCTCACTTTTAGTATTCTCTGTGCTGCTATTCTGGCCTACCTATATCCCTGTCTTCTTTTTCTTGTCTTTTAGGTGACAATATCTTGACATCCTTTGTCTGCTTAGATCACTTGAAAATCTGTATTTTCTTTAAAGTAGTTCTACAGGTGTAGAGTACCCTGTACATGTTTGTTCTGGTAGTAATTTAGACTGAACTGTCCCCAAAATAATGTTACTTGTTGGATAATTTCCTTGATGGTGCTACATAAAAGTTGCATTTTTTGTTTGACAATCTTTTATGTACTACATGAAAACATACAGCGAGACATCTTGGATCAGACCAAAGCTCTAGCATCAAATGCAGAGCTCTACGAAGGAGCAGCACAGCAAGCAAGCCAAGTGTATGACACTTGTGCCAACAGCCTCCAATCGTTTGTGACTCAGGAAGTTCTTGAAACAAAGATGTCTTCTGTGTATTCATCAGTCCCTAACGCGTTTCTAATCCATCAGCTTGTCCAGCTTCCCCTCACACACACATGAGCTCCACAGCCCCTTTCACCTCTCCCTGCACTGCCCCTTCATGACTTCACCTGGTGCTCACAGCTCTTCTGTTGAAAGGAGAGCAGCCAGGCAATCCCTGCTAATCCTAGTCATAATCGAGCTTGTTCATGGCTGAAGAGTCCTCATGTAGCTGTTTCTCACAAAGAAGCTATTCCGTACTTTTAATCATCTTCATTTTTGTTTATGAACCTTTTTCCAGTTATATTTCTTTGGAAAGGAGGGGAAGGAACTGCACAGTCTTGAAGGCAGGGGTACACAATGGTATGTGCTCTGAGGATATTCTCTGCCTATTAACACCTCAAATTCAGATTGCTTTTCTGACCTCTACTGAGTACTGCAGATCATGGAACTATCTATAGCATCTCTCAAATCTTAGTGTAGACAGACTATAATCAGATCAATGCTCTTAAGTTAATTTGTGAATTTTTGATTGTCTTTTTACTTTACAATCATCTACACTGAATTTCAGGTGCCATTTTTATTAGAGTCATTGAGGCTCCTTCTGCAATTCTTTTCTGCCCACCCTTTTCTCTACCATCCTCAGATACTGTTGTAGACTTTGCCCATCTCATGGTTTATCCTTTTTCCCAGGCTGCTACAAACATGTCGGACAAAGTAGGTCCAGCCCAGACCTCTGCCGAACTTCGCTGTGAAGGTTGGCAACTTAATACTATACTGTATTTATTTTTTATCTTTCAACCTCTTATTATTCTGTGCCAGGGACTTGTCTCTTACTTATGGCTGTTTAATTTCCATAATAACCTTATGTGAGGATCCATAAGGTTATGATTTAAAGTACTTCCAAGACATAAGCTAGTTAATATTTACAGGAAATATTCATACTAATTAACAGGCTGCATTTGAGCATATATGAAGTCAGTCACAAATGTAAGTAAATATCTGATATCTCTTATTACACTACAAACCTTGCTGTTTACTTCGATGAGTGTTTTTCCAGTCTAACTTCCCACACATCTGAGTATCGTATCGTATCGTATCGTATCGTATCGTATCATATCATATCATATCATATCATATCATATCATATCATATCATATCATATCATATCATATCATATCATATCATATCATATCATATCATATCATATCATATCATATCATATCATATCATATCATATCATATCATATCATATCATATCATATCATATCATATCATATCATATCATATCATATCATATCATATCATATCATATCATATCATATCATATCATATCATATCATATCATATCATATCATATCATATCATATCATATCATATCATATCATATCATATCATATCATATCATATCATATCATATCATATCATATCATATCATATCATATCATATCATATCATATCATATCATATCATATCATATCATATCATATCATATCATATCATATCATATCATATCATATCATATCATATCATATCATATCATATCATATCATATCATATCATATCATATCATATCATATCATATCATATCATATCATATCATATCATATCATATCATATCATATCATATCATATCATATCATATCATATCATATCATATCATATCATATCATATCATATCATATCATATCATATCATATCATATCATATCATATCATATCATGTCATATCATCCCACCTGTTGACCTGGTAAAGAATTGCAATTTATTATGTTTGTAAAGCTTACCAATGGTAAATGCAGCAACAGCATGTATGTATAGCTCTCTAGACACACTTTATGGCTGTGTTGCAAAAATGCAGCTTATTTGGTTCACTCTAGATATGCTTCACACAGATAGAATTTGCTTCTGTGGCTGTGGGTATGTTACTCACTTCTCGTTAATCTGGATATAAGGCTCCTCACATCTTACTGGGTCTAAACATTTATATTCTCCTGGGATATTGAAACATGTTTGCTGTGGACTGCAGGTGAAGTTTCTGTTTTCACATTCATTGATATCTAAAACACAAGAAACAAGAGAAAGGCTAAAGCAGGGAAAAATGTGCAAGACACCACCCTTCCAAACCTGTTTCCATCTTAAAGAATTGCTCCCAAATCCATAACACTCTTGCACTATGAGAAGTGGCCATTGGGTAACTGAGCCCTCTTTTAAAGTCAGTTTTCACTGCATTCATTTCTGCTTATTGGAGTGCTCCCATATGCTAAGTGCTGCAAAAATAGAAAAGAAATTGGCTGCTCAAGCTTTCTGACCTTAGAGAATGGGAAAACTAGAGAGAGATGTGCAGCAGAGCCGAGAGCATCTGAGGGCTTTCCTGTGTAGCTGTTTCCTAGTCAGTAAAGTCTTACTCACACCAACACACCAGCTGACCTCAGTGGGACTATTGACGTGATGACATTCTTACCAGAATTACATAATTGGCCCCTACGAGTATTTCACCGCGCAATGCCAAGATGAAGCATCTCAATTCTCGAAAACCTCTTTCCAGACACAGGACCTATTTTCCAGTCCCCTTGGGTTTTAATCAGCGCAGGAATGTTCTTACCTTGGCAGCTTCTGCTATCATCAAGCAAGTTGTAGCCTGAAGGACAGATACAGTAGTAAGAACCAGGCCCATTCACACATTCGTGCTGGCAGAGGAACTCTGAGAAGCTGCATTCGTCCATGTCTGTGGTGGTAAAAAACAGTTTAGTATCTTTGGCTTTACAGTCAAAAGAGCAGTCCTGCAGGCAGGTGGCCATACAGACTACGTGCCCATCAGCCCAGCTGGAGGTTGGCACCCTCCAGCTCCCTAGAGCTCTGCAGCAACCTGGCAAAATGCTGTACAAGTTCTTGGTGAAACATTTTTCTCCTAGGGAAACCAAAGTTGCTGCTGAACACAATGAATGGCTTTTATTTATTTATTTTTCTTTACGAATATCTGTCACCAGCTGGCCATGTTTTCAGTTCTGTTTTAAGTCAGAGATAGAGCTACTCCAACAACAAAGCTGCAACTGTAATTTGAAAGGAGAGACTTGGCGGTGGTTTACTTTTCTTTTTCTTTTTTTTATTTTTTCTGGAGAGCAAACTTCCCCTTCCCAGGGCCACATGGGTCCCAGCAGAACTCCTGCAGCCAGCCCCGGCTGTTTTATGTTTTTTAGCCTCTAGCCAGTTACTTCCAAGGCATTCCAACAAGACTACAGAGCTCATCCCAGCTTGGGTCAGACCTACTGGAAGGCCCAGGCGTCTCCCAGATGATACCCATGAAGCTAAACAGTCTGTCAAATCTCTGACTCAAAGCAGAAATTGTGCTCTTTTCCCCTTGCACTCATGAATTGACCAGGCATTGAATTCTGCAGAGCTGAAGTGAGAAAGATGAACTTCAGAGGTGCACATGGAGGCATGGCTGACTGAAGGGAAAACACTTGCAAAGGCACTGGACAGAGGGAGCCTGCAGTTAATCATTTCCTTATTTCCCTGTTCAGGGGAAGAGAGAAACAAAGGCCAGCACCCCAGTCAGGAACTCCCAAGTTCTTATTCCCAGCTCTTGCATGTTGACTCTCCTAGGTAAATCACTTTTACTGAATTTCCCTTTCTTCTAAATTGGGCTCAGTCCATTTATCCACTCTTGGTGTTTTGTGCAGATGGACTGAAATGTATTTGAAGTCCAAATATGTTAAAGAGGCTTTATGGCTGCAACCACATTATCAAAAGGAAGATGAAAGGAACTCTGCACCTACATAGTCTTGATACTGTGTGACTTGCCCCAGTGAGATCACTGAAAAAACCACCTCCCTGACAAAACGTGGACAAAGGGCTGACTCCATACTGGGACCGAGATACCACCCACCCCCCTGAGGTGTCCTAGCCCAGCACTCCAGCACATCAGATTCATATAACCTGTGCTCAGCTGCTGTCAAGTGCTGGAGGGACATAAAGCCCTGAGGGTCCTACATTTGTGCTGCTGAGCCCACACAGGACAGACACATCTTTGCAGTTCCTGAATAGTTCTGGCGTTCCGCTAACTACCTGCAGAGGACAAGATGGCAGGCATTTCAGAGCACATCTAATGCGCATACAAGATCTTCATGACTAGAAAATAATGCCTATGTTGGGAAAGACAGGTTGAAATCTCTGCCTCCCCCCTTGAATTGGGGCATGGATGCCTCTCATCTTCAAGGTAAGCTGGCTGCTAGGCCATGGACTAATCCAGTGGCTGCTGAATTACATCTGAATCCTGGGTGTCTCATAGGAGTGTCCTCCTAACCAGGCATTGCCTTTGCCAGCCTCAGCAATGTCTTGTGATTGCTTGTGAAGTGAAAAAAAAAGCTTATCTAGAGAAATCTGACCTGCTTTGACAAGCATTTTCTTGCACAGGATTGTCAGGAAAAGGTTTTTTGCTCTAAATATGAGTGATGGAAAGTCCCTTTTGCTAGCTTAATTCTCAGACATGAATGAGGCTTGAGAACCACCTCTTTTGTCACCATTTTATGCTGGCAATATTTATATGGCATTGCATTGAACTCAACTGATTCAGGCACCCAACAAGCTGAGGAGCACACAAAAAAGTGCAGGAGTCTGAGTTGGAACCAGAAACTCCCTTAGAAAGCAGAAAACTTAAGTTAGGTGCTGCAGCTCTAAATGTTAAATGGTAAGTGCCTTTGGAGATTTAAGTCTGCCTTCTTTCCCTTATAATAAGGAGCTTTGCAGGGAAGAACAACCTTGGAAACACTAATCTATACACATACTGCATATCACATGTCTCCTCTCTCAGAAACAGCATGTTACATCTGTTTACTGTAAATTAAAAAACAAGTATTTTCCAGGGTGTTTTTCCTTCCAAGAAGTACTGGCTGGATTCTCTAATTTTATCAGGCTGTGGGAACATTAAGCACAGAAATTAGTTTTGCCTTCAATTAAAATAGAGCAATAAAATAAAAACAAAACCAAGAGAGGAAAAAGTACAGTGACATAAGCACCATTTCTTCTGCTGTGTGCTGAACAGATTAGCAATAGCTGTACTAAGAAACCATATATTGTTTTTGAAGTGTAGCCAGAGCCATACAGGGGAAACTGGGGAAGGTTTCAGTCAGAAGTGTGGAGTTGTAAGAGCAAGAGGAATTCAACACACAACTGGAAAAGTGCTTTATATAAAGTATTTCTTTAATCATGGAAGAATGTTCTAGGACAGTCCCTGCTTTATTTGCTCTAATAAAGCTTCCTGTTCAGCATTCAGAATGCGTTTTCTTAGGTTGTGTTGTAATATTTAGCTTATTTCTCTAAAACCATTCTCAGCCCTCCTCCGTTGTGTGTTTCTGGGTATTTGCTATATGCTTTAACTGCAAAGAAGATCATATGAGTTGCAGCTATCCTGCTGCTAACCATGGACCAAGGCAAGAAACTTTTTTAAAAGCATATACAAAACAATACATTGGAAGAAGAAAACAATATAATTAAAGAAACCAAACCAACAAATTACTAAAACCAGTTACCACTGCAGTTAACTCCATCAGCTTCCAGTTCGTAGCCAGGTTCACAGCGGCAGAGAAAAGAGCCATAGGTATTGACGCAGGTCTGAGTGCAAGGGTTTTCACTTGTACATTCGTTCACATCTACGGGAAACCAGTGCCCAATGCATCAGTGATTTCTCCCCAAACTATTTACAATTCATTACTGTAAAGCATTTCAAAGAGATTAGCTGTACAGTCAGAATGATTTGTTCTGAAAAAATATAACCTAGTCAGTATTGTTTATTGGGATTCAGGCTGATGCCTGGAAATAGCATGTTGGAAACACAACATGCGTGGAAATGAAGCATTTTGGGAATGTCTTCAATGAAAAAAATAACATGGAAGATGGGGATTAAATGTTTATTACAAATGCTTCTGGTTTTATCCTGCAATTTTAAAACCATTGAACTGATATTGTCATAACAGACCCGAGACAAAATGCAGCAGGATGTACCTGAGGAAGGTAATACAGTGAGGAACAGTCCTTATGGAAACCGAGGGCTATGACAAAACCTTTTTTTTCTTTCTTTCTTTTTAGGACATTAGCACCTTCTGGAAAGCTCTCACATCAGGACAAGGGGAAACGGCTGCAAGTTGTGCCAGGGGAGGTTTAGGTTGGAGATTAGGAGAAATTTCTTCTCTGAAAGGGTGGTCGGGCATTGGAACGGGTTG